>CM060682.1:97857882-98445382 GCA_030686995.1 Artemisia argyi
AGATAGATAGATAAGTAGTTGTTTAAAGGTATATAGATATATAAGCGGTTTTTATAATGATCCCCAAAACGTCATGGATATAGTTTATTAGATGCTTGGTCAACCACTTTGTGAGTCAATAATCCAACAGGAGATAATTAGCTAAGCAAAACAAGTTGATGCTTACAGCCCTTTACATATCACATGCGTTTCATGTTTTCTGCAAGGGCCGTTAAAGCAACACATTTCCTTTTGTTTCCTTTAAAATGTTGCACGATTATGTTGTGACAAGTAGGCGAAATTGTAAAGGATCGTTGCGGCTGTTGAAAGCACAAAGCAGGAAGAAAATATTGTTGAACAAGAGTGGCACGACCACCATATTATGGTATACTCATATGATGTTATTAGTTTTTTGACCCATATAAAAAAATTTTGATTTTGATGATATTTGTAGCTTGATTTGTTAGTTTAGCTCTGTTTTTACTACCTATTTGATAAAATTTTGGGCTTTTTTGTTTTTGTGAATTAGATTATTATTGTTGAAGTGGAAAGAGATGATAGTGGTTATAGTTACTATGGTCAATAAATCTTTAGTTGTAATTATGCGTATTAGCATTGGTTTAAATTAAAATTAAAATTCTTGATAGCATCTTTTTTGGTAGCAATAGCAAGTTCAACTACGTTATAGATGTTCTGGTATATACCTGGGGCCAATAAAAGTTTACCTTATAATTGTGGTTAAAAGTAATATTGTTAGTTTCTCACTCGCAGGTTACATCCTACACTTTTGGATCAGTTGAACTATTAGGCATTCAAACTGATGACACAACTAATCATGGTAAGTCTAATTCCCATTCCTGTTGCAACATTATGAAGCCTGTCACAAGCCTAAATATTTGAACTTTGGGTTATCAAAACTAACTTATTATCATGATATTGTTCACATAAAGTTCTTCCATTTTTAAAATATGAAAACCCTTGCCATTTAATTTGTATACATACTTTACTTTTGAGTTTTTTAAAGCTGCAATATTTTGTTTGTTATAGTTTAATATGAATCTAAAGTTAAAGGGAGGTACTTTATACATGTGTGCATCCGCTTGATGTTTCATGGTGTTAAATATATAACCTACAACTGAATTTTCCTTTGTATTGTGTTGGAATGCCACAAAAATAACCACATGCGGTACACATACTATTCAACATTATTAATATTTCATCATTATTTCTTATTTTTGCCACAAAAGCCTTTTCAATTGAAGTTGAGCTCTACTTATACTGTAAGCAAGAGCAACTCTTCGTCGACAAACTCTTTTAAAATTAAGTCACCAATGAGACTAAAACTTTTGCCATTAAACGTATACCAGTAATTAAGGGGGTGTTTGGATTAGCTTATTTTAGAGGATTATGAACTGATTTGTATTGGGAAAAGCTCATGACCTCACTTTTTTTGCTTTTATGAAGTTATTAGGATGAGCTTTTGTACTTGAATAAGTACATAAGCTAAATTTGATAAGCTCTTGCATACCTGAAAGAAGTTAGCTTATGAGCTTCTATGAATTTGAATAAGAGATTAAACCGGGTAAAATGAGCTAATTCAAACACCCCATAAATGTGAAATATTGTATGGTTTCAAAGTTGTACCGTAGTTGTTTTTATAGTTTTACCCTATTATGTGGTAAAATGAGCTGATTCCACTGTTGGAACAGATCTCACGATTGAGAGGATATTGTATACACGTTATGATGCATAAGAGGTTGAGGTTGAGGTTGAACTGGATCAGTTTTATCAAGTACTTTTACTAAATGATTTACGATGTCTGATGCTACGATTTTATAAATCATCTGGATACAGGTCACGGAAGATTAGAAACTGTCGAGGGAAAAGGTAATTCACCTAAGTGGAGATGCGGGGACACAGCGTGTGCGGTATGCTCTTTATGATAGTTAGACAAATTTCTATTACGAAATGGAGAATGGAACCTCAGAGCTCTTGATATGTAACGGCTCAATCCACCTGATGAAAATGGGTAAACAATAACATCGACCCGAAAAGACCTCAACTTATCTTTAGAGGCTATTTAGCCACTGATTTTTGGTATGTTAATCCTTTCTGGCTTCATGTTCATTGACTATCAGAAATTTAATACATTAAAGGTTGCAGGATGATAACTTTTACAAAAAACTTAGATATAACATGGCAATTCCAGTACGTTGCTAACCGTTTACATTCTTAGAGCTGCAAAAGTGAGTGAATTGCGTAGCAGGTCAACACGGGATCAGGTTAAAAAATGTCATTTTTTCGGTATGGGTGGAAAGAGACTGATTGACCTTAACGTTGAAGGTAAAAAAAAGGTAACGTGGTCATACATTTAAGCCCTTTATTATAGGCTTTCAACTGTGAAACTAATATACTATCCTACCACCATAGTTTTCAGTTGTAACCGGCAAGGTATTAATGGAGTAATAACAGCAAGTATTCACGTAATTGTTAGTAGCTTAAATATAGTTCTTCAAATCTAAAAATGTTTATTTAAAGTTTCACTCATCTGCTATGTTTTGTATATCACTGAGATTGTATGACTTTTGCACAGGTTCCAATAATAAAAGAATTTGACAAGGGTGAACCTAAAGAGGTAATATTCAAACCAATTGGTTCGGGAAGGATGTGGCGTGGTCTCGAAAGTATTTAAAGACTTATCAGGTAAAATTTTGAGACATTTGATGGCCATTTGGTTTCAAGCTTTATAGTACTATTTGGCAACAGTTCAAAATTTGTAAATTTGAGTTCGTATATTATCAATATATTACATGTTTATTTGTATATTGGAGTGCTGAATTTATGGCATATATCATTAGTAACAACAATCTTAATTCAAAATAAATGAAGCCACGCAGCAACGCGCGGGCTAATATGCTTGTGTGTGTGTGTGTGTGTGTGTGTGTATATATATATATATATATATATATATATATATATATATATACATATATATATATATATATATATATATATATATATATATATATCATACTATATTATAAAGCATGAATGCATTCTATTATTAGAATACTTAAAATTAAGCCTTATAATTTCTAAAGCTATAAGTACAACAACCAATGCTACTTATAGTAATTCCTCTCATATTTAATTCTAACATACAATTAATACTAACATTAAATACAATAAATAAATCATTATGTATATTAAATACAATTAATTAACTGGTCAATAAACATAATTAATGCACTTATTAAAACACCCCTTACATAAGAAATACAAATTATCAAGCATATTGTACAACCAACTTATACATAATTCTTGCATTAAATGTCACTAATACAAATAATAAAGCATATTATACAAATATTCAAGCCCGAACGGACAATGGGCCAAATGGGCTCGAGCCCGAACGGGTACGGGTCAAACGGGCTCGAGCCCGAACGGACACGAGCTAAACGAAATTTTTGATATCCGTAAATTTATTGTCAAAAAGAACATAATAAACTAAAATATGTTCACATATTGTACAAACAAAGCAAACTACTAAACAAAAAAAAAATATATAATAATAATAAATAAAATAATACAAACTAAACAAAATTTCATCAAATTTTTGCCATAAAAAACTAATCAGTAAAGCTATTGACAAAAAACGTACAAATAGAATAAATTATTAGCCGAAAAAATTAAATTACAAGGTGCCCGCAGCTGCATCGCGCGGGGACCCTGCTAGTATATATATATATATATATATATATATATATATATTAAAAAAAAGTCGAAGGTAGGTTTGGTATTAATGAAAGTGTAGGGTGTCAAAGTGTAAATATCACGAGGACCATAACTGTCAACGTAGTCAAACTTCTCACGAAAACGCTTCGGGGTCCAAACGACATAGCAAACGGACTTGAAAAATTACGAAACTTGCGCCATTGTTCACGAAATAATTTTTCCCATAAAATCAAGCATAAACTTCAAAGTCTTTCTCAAACTCAATAATTCAATATAATTCAAATAATTTGGCAAATGCAATACGATTCGAGTTTTCTAGGTTGTGCCGGCTCGATAAAGGAACAACGCTCACGTTAAACAAGATATTCACAGTTTTTCAAACTCAAATAAGTTCAAAGAAATTTAAAAGTTGATGAAAATCAAAAGTAAATGTTTTGGCTCGGAAATCAGGTTTAGGAAGAGTACTGGGTGTTACATGGGATCACTAGGTGTTTTCGTTGGTGGTGGAGTAGTGATAATGTTCGTTTTGCAAGATTTTGGAGATGGTGTTGGGGTGACAAGGTTAAGGAAGTTTGTATCATGGATGGGTGAGGAGATGTTTAGTGGTGAATCACTTGATGATGATGAGCTTAGTTGGATGGTTTTGTTGAAGTGACATGGTTTTACACTAATTCTATTTCTAATAGACTTTGATGATTCGGATGAGGTGTTGGATTTAGTCATTTCAAGGTTTGAGTTATCTAGACTTGAAAGATTAAGATATGTGATGGTGATGGTGCAAATTGGAAGTGTGAATGTTAGTCAATTTATAGGAAGAACATGTTATGAAAAGGAGTGTTTGGATTTGATGTTGTGCCATACAATTTGTAAGAGTTGTGAAGGTTGTCATATCATTTGAAGTCAATCCAATGAAGGTGATTGAGTAAAACGACGAAGATTTTCACTAAATGCATAGTTGTCTTGTCATGGTGTTTTGACTGAGATTGTCACGGATACCAAGGAACCTTTTGGTGGGTTCCTTGCCTTATGGGTGAGGGTTCCTTGGGTTAGTTATGGTTAAATTTGAATTTTGGTGGGAAATGGGTTTTTATTGATTCTAATGTCTAAGAATGATCCTAATACAGGTAACTAGTTATTAGGCATGAGTTTCTAATCTTACAGGATGATTTGGAGGAATGTGGAAATCGAAATTTGAAAATTCTAAGAAAAATTTCCAGGTCAACTAGCGGAACCCTAAGAATACATGGGCGGAAGCATTGTTTGGGTTCCGCCAGATCCGTTGAGCGAACCTGGGTTTACCCAGAAATCCTACTGGCGGAACCCAATTTTTGGTTCCGCCAGATCCGACAATGCCTTGATTTTTCACAGACCGTATTTTTAGCGGTCGAGACGAAATCGAAAATTTCCAAAAACTCTTGGGACAAAAACTTAAAGCCATATCTGGTTAGGAAATGTAAAAAATGAATATGGAAACACTCTTACCGTTAGACTTTGACGGGGGGCTAGCGAATTTCACTATACTTAGTGAAATTTTTCATATACTTGAAAATTTGACAACATTCTAAATGTCGTCGATTCTGCATAAGAGTTAGTTCAATACATTGTCCAACCATAGTAATAGAGTATAAAAGTACAAAACAACATAAGTCACAAAGTTCAACGATATCAAAGTTCTAAAACTTAGTTGTGCCAAACGCTCCTTAGAAACATAATTCACAAGCGGTCCAACTTCTTCTTAATCTTTCCCAAGTACCTTCCAAAGCACTTCCACATCCCTTTAGTTTGTTTGAATTCTTTGGACTCATTCTCAATAGCGGGGAGTTCTTGAAGGTAGTTGAGAGGGGCTAGCTTAGAGTTGGGAAGATCATCATTTTCACTCATTGGTGAAGATGAGGATGAAGGAGAAGGAGAACGACGACTTTTCCCTTGAGTCTTAAAGACTCTCTTACCACTAAGAGGAACAAAGGTTAGAGGAATGAGGGAGTAATCAAGACAAATACCTCTATCATTTGGTGGAATGGGTGAGATGGCTCTAAAAAGACGGGTGAGAAGCGTTCCATATGGAAGAGCGGTTTTTCCATTTAGAGGTATATCGGTCATTCTTTGTGCCATGTAGTAAGCCAAATTGAAAGGTTGTCTAGTGATACGTGGGAATCGCACCAGGCTTTACCTCTCGAGGGATTTCGAGAAGCTTACAACCCCCACCAGGCAGTGTACCTGATCGTTGTAGTATAGTATAGTGACAAGTACCGGGGGATTGATCGTTCAACTCAGGAATAGTGTCACTAGGATTAGAAAGCCTAAAAACTATGTCTAGAGGCGAGGGATGATTCTTTTTGTATTTTTTATATTTTTATGAAAGCAATTAAAATATCGGGTTTTTGGAAGAATGGGTGGAATTAGTTGCTAGTCAACTAACCCAATAACTAAGATACAATCAAAATAAAATAACAAAAATGAAAATAAATCTAATTAAACTAGTGGTGTGAACAATGATAGGGAGAGTTGTGTTTACTTAGGTTTCATTACTCCCTTGATATCTTTTACAGGTTGATAGTTTGTTACAATTGCATGAATGACGGGTTATATTCCTTAATACCAGTCGTAGGGCCATGTACAATATTCCCTAACTCTATAGGATCCTACTTCATCCTATGTCGAGCCGTTAGAAGCTCCTAACATGGGATCATTAGAATTCTCCTAAACATTAAATACAACCAAAAATCATAGTACACCTCTGATCATGTTTCTTAAGACGTTCAAGCATGTCACCAATGGAAGTTTGCCAGTTTTCTTAAGCCTAACATCGAATACAATCATCCGTAACAACTATAAACAAACAATCAGCCCATAATTAACATCTAGGTTTCACTACCTCTAAGCAAACACAAAAGAGATCTAGCCTAGCATGTTGAATTCAAGACAAGTGTAAGATATATTCAAACAACACGTAGACATATTGAATGAATTGAAGGAGTACTTATCTCAAATTGACATGAAAGGTTTCAAAGGGTAAAAACTCTTGAAAAAGCAGTAATATTCGTACTAGGGTTTCTCCAAAGTTACACCCTACTTGTTCTTCTTTAATGAATGAAAATTGCAAAACTATATATAGATTTTACAGGGTGACGGCGTCAAGAAGGAATTTCTGACGCCGTCAACTCGCCGCCCATAATGAGATCGGATTGCCTAGATCCAGATTTGACGCCGTCATGTGCACTTCTACTCTGGGTCGTCACATGTATTTGGTCCATGACAGCCTATGGTGACGCCGTCATGCCCATAGTGTAAAACTCTTCTGGATCGTCACGGACTTTATCCACTTCCACCTCTTGTATTACTCTTGACGCCGTCATTAAGGAGTATGTGACGCCGTCAGGTACTGTTCCCAGCAAGGAAAATTAAGACTTTGCCCGTTTTCTTCACTTTTATGCTCTAAAAACGTCCAAAGTGCTTCCTTTTCAAGAATTCACTCCAAAAGTACCTAAAATGACAAAAGAAACGATTTAGGGTAATATTTGATCAAATAAATTCGAATCCGGGCTAAAATGACCCCCTAAAAACGGTTCATTTTTCGCCTCATCAAATACCCTTACACTTGAGATTTGCTTGCCCTAAAGCAAATGCGCTTTTATTCTAATCAAAATACAAGTTAGGGGTCATTTAACACTAATATAAAAGTAATTACAACAAATAATCGTTCCACTAAAGACCAAAGACAAGCACGGAGGTCATACACTAGCACCTCACAAATAGTGTTTAGATACTCACATCTCTCGGGTGTAATAAAGTATATATCACAATATGGAAATGGAAAACATCTCTCATTACCTGTCATAGCAAAATAGATTACCATAGGCTTAAGAAAGGATCAAACCTCCACCACATGGCGTAAGCACCTAGGATAAACTATCAAAGAGGTCTTTTAAAGGGTTATAACGTTAGGTGTAGGGATATGGAATACACGGTTTTGTTGGATAAAGGCAATATTTACTGGTGGCGAGTTAATCATCTTGGTTAATTACATGTACAATATGGCGTTGCTAAGCCAAGACTAGACTCGACTTAAGCTAATAAATCAAAAATAACAAAAACATAAAACAAACATAGAATGAAACGGGATGGTAGTCCGTATGTTTTTTTCTTTTCTTTTCTTTTCTTTTTTTTTTCTTTTTTTTTTTATTTTTTTGATTTTTTTTTCTTTTTATTTTTTTTATTATTTTTTTTTTCATACACTCTTACCCTACCATCCAAAATAATACATCATAGGGAATGAACATTCCCCTTACACTTGAATTTTTACATACTTTACAATAAACTAATCTAATGACTCGAATCAAGATAATCAAAACACTTGGAGTACTTTTAAGATTAACGCACATATGGGGGTAATAATATGATGTTCTTCCCCATTACTCCATAACACAAGTACTTTATCCATGAGTCCTAATCGTCCCAAAACAATATGTACAAGGATATGACTCGACTTAGCAACCATGTAATCAATTAGATAATTAACTAAGGGTTTAAACATGTAACAATAATGTACTAAAGATGAGTGCATACACGGAAGGCTAAGGCGATTTGGGTGTACATTTAAGTGGGTTGTAACAAATTCTTCCTTTAAGTAAGATGCTTAAAGTTAGAAACAAAAAGATAGGCTCGGAAGGGTGTACTAGGGGTTTCGTGTACTAAAAATGAGTACAACGCTAAGGTGTGGGAAAAATTAATTGACTTTACTAGCCAAGTAATATGACTTAAATGGTCAAGAAATTATGATACGAGTTTAACACAAGGGTGGTCCTAATGCCTCTTATCATGTAGTAAATCCTACTACACGAATGTAGTCTCACTAGCGGTCTCGGGATGCATCACTAACGCAAGTTCTAGAATCTAAATGCTACCGGTAAACTCATAAGCACTAATAGTAAATGCTTTTCCTATCAAATATAAAGGCGAACCTCACATATTTGGGTGGAAAATTTTTCTGAATGGTGCGGTTTTGTGCTAGTCATACTACTCCTATCCATGAGACGCTTGCTAAGGCTAAAGTTTCACTCCTAAATGTTGTAAAAAAATTTAAATTTGGCGTTAAAATTACACTAACAAGTATTTCTCTTAGTTTTATTACACACCTACCATCAAACAAACAAACTCAAGTGCAAGTGTATCCTATAAGGTATCATCATTTACCCTTCCCTTACACTTAAGATGAACATTGTCCCCAATGTTTAATTAAAGAATGTAAAAGTGATATAGGTAAAAGAATGAAATCAAATACTCCCCTGATTCGTTCGGTGTGGATAGTGTGTTAACAAGGTTAGATCTTCCTCCAAGAAAATGAACAATCAAAGCTTCCCTTTCAGAAATATAAATCATATTCTTGTCATACATAACCTGTTATACCTGAGAAAACAAACAAGGCAACCTCGCATAAAATCGGCGGCAATCTATATATACTAACAAATCCTAGAAAACAAATTAAGATATAATGCATGTGGAATGAATGTTTGCAGATTTCCTGGAGTTTATAAAACTAAAGAATTAACGAAAACTTTAAGACTCCGTTAGAAAAACAAAACTAGCAAAATTTCCAGAATTTTACACATGATGCCGTCAGGAGTTAACTCATGACGCCGTCAGAAGTGACCTGCAGAAATCTTTACGTTAAGTTTCCGGAAAATTTATGGAAAAACTTATGTCCTACTTCCTGGAAAATCCTGCAAAACATCATTATGACTCGATACAAGCATTTGACTCTAACAAATACTAATACACATGTTCATTTAATATTGTGGAGAATCATGATCAATTTCGTTCTTAGAAACAAATTTGGGGTTTCCCCTTACACTTATCTTTTGCGAAATACCTTTGTATGAAGTTAAGACGAAGTTAAACGACAAAATAAAGCATTTTCACAATTTTATTTTGAAACATGATCTACCAACAATAAAAATAAAGCATGCATACGGAAACAAATAACATCAAACAAATAAAAATCACACAAAACATGGGTTGCCTCCCAAGAAGCGCTTTTATTTATTTACGAGTCTTGTAGCTAGACTCAAGGTCATGGGCTATCGTGTGTCGCTTATGCTCACACAACCAAGGGTGAGCCATCTAATAGTCACCTCATCTTTCTTATAATCATCACGAATGAGAATGCAATGCTTAGATTGGGTATGTAATTAATTAGACAATACTTACAATGTTGCTTGGAATGAAGAATGATTGAAGAGGATACCCAATTTTCGTGTGTGCTAATGTTTTGGTCGTAAATAGTGGCAGTGAATGAGTTATGGTTTTGGATTAGGGAGTGTTTGGTTTAAACTAGAGATAAATTTGACTGCAGAGTTGGCGGATCCGGCGGAACCAAAAAGAGGGTTCCGATCGTTTAGTCGCAGGGTTCTGCCAGATCAGCAGATGTGGAAAATGTCATGATTTGTTTTGATTTTTGTGATTTTATTCTAATGTTTAAACCAGTATTATTAGGTTCTATGAGTCCTAAACTAAGTCTAGGAGGGACAAATCATTTTTATTCAAGACGTTTTGTGAGAGCGTTGACTATGTGATTTTTGGACGAAGCTATCTTGATTAAGATGTTCCTCAATGAACATTTTTACCAAGGCAATGATTGACGAATCTCAATATGTTTTAGTAAGAGCATATTGGATAATGCTAAGGTCGATGCTTTCATTGTTGTTGCTCTAAGGTGACGTTAAGTGAGAATATGACTTTGACGGGAGCCTTCATGATCTAAGGAAGCGTGTTGACATGCTTTTCAGCCTATCTTGGCTCTAGTATGTTGAGGAGCATGAGTCGTTTGTTTCTTGGAGAGTCGTGAGGTGAGACAATGTTCAAACAAACGTACAAATACTATTTGTGCTTTTTCTATTGACATAGTCACCTACATAATCCAAGATTGTTTATATTATGGCGTTTATTCCCGTTCCTTTGAGATACCATAACTCTAAAAACGTAGTACTCTTAACAAGGTTCGGTTAGTCACTTCAAGGTTGATTAGGATCTTCTTGAAGACAAACACTAAATATAATATCGGGCCTATTTTAGCTATTAGGAGTAGACTTTCAATCATGACTCTTTACTAAGAGTTGTCTTCTGATCCACTTTTCTCATTCTTGGTGAGACATAGGACACGTAATAACTTGCGTACTTGTGAGGAACTAGGAATGTCTTATAAGTGATTACTACTAGCCTTTTGGAGCTTTGTGAAAGAAAATCTTTTAAGATATTTTTAGCTTTGCTTATCTATACCCAAGACACTTGACTTATGGTAATGTTTGACATGAGACAACATACGTTAATTCCCGTTTTTGCTTATGTTCTCATTGTTCCTTTTACTAATGTTCCTAATGATATTGAACTAATAAATGATTTTAAAATTCTCTATTTAATAGTTCATCTTCCTTGTCATCTCCTAAGCTTTTCTTGTCTTATCATTGTTTGACTTTTCACTAGGTTGTTATTTATCAAGGATGATGTTTCAAAGAAATGTGGTTATTGGTTGAAAGTTTTAATAGATTCTCAATCACTTTGTTTCAAAAGATACAACCTTTGTTATCATAAAATCATCCAAGAGTAATATACTTCATGGAACTTTGAATGGAGTTCTTATGTGCAAGACCTTTAGTGTTTCGAAGATAATGATCTGTACTCTATTACTTTTTGTATGCTTGTCTTGAGGTTTTATTTAAACAAGAGTTTGAGTTAAGATATGTTTAAAAAAACGAAGTTTTTGTGTTAAACAATATTTATCTTATAAACAATTGTGAAGTATTGAATTCGCAAGCATCCAAAAAAAAAAAAAAAAAACCATTAGTCATCTTATCAATTAGGAGATTCTCAGTTGCCTTACTAGTAGATAATCATTAAGTGAGACTCGCTCAAGAGTCCTAATTTCCTATGTACGAGAGCCTAATAAATAGACGCACCTTATGTCTCCCATTAATAGTTATGTGGAAATCCTTTGACCACAACAAATCCAATTCTCGTTTTAACAAAGAAAGAACAACCTAGGGTATGAACTACTATCAATACACATAATAAGTCTTATTGCTAACATCATGAGACACAAATAGATAAGATGGAGGAACACATACCTTTTAATTACCATAGAGAAGCAATTAAGAAGATAATTATGAAGCGTTTAATCTTGACTTGTAGGAGAGCTTGGAAGCTAAAAAACTCATGAATCCAAGGAGATTAGATAAAGATGTAAACATATAGAACATGATTTCCTTAATCCTTTTGTCATGGATTTCTATTTAGGATTGAGTTTTAAATTTCTCTCCTAGGCTTAACAAATTTTACTTGCTTTGTCTTGCTTGTTGATGGTGCTTTCAAGTTAAATCCTAATCTGGTTTTATCTCTAAACGACTTTTGATTTTTCAATAATCTTTCAAGAGACTTTGAACTTTCTTCAAATTTAGCTAATATTTTTCCCTTTTCCTTTTGTCTTTTAATTTCATGTTTATGGTTTTGACATATTTTGCATTCTAGATCAATTTCAATATTACTCTTAAGTCTAGACATTTTATCTTCCAACATGATTTCTTTTTCATAATTGTTTTTAATGGATTTTGATGGTTCATTGTCAAAGATTGTTTTAAGGTCCATGTTACCCACAAGTCTAGATTCATTTTCTAGTTTAGAAAATTCTAATATAAATGTGTTAAAGCAAAAGTGTTTGGTTTCAAGTTTTACCTTGTTTGTAGTTTTATCACATTCATTGCAACAAATCGGATAGTCTTCTTCATCTTCATCCGTGTCGCTCCATGGTTCGTAAACAAGTCCTTTTTGATCTTGACACAAGTTTTCATCTTCACTTGTACCTTCATTTAAAACATTTAAACTCGTAGCACTTGTGTTATCATCAATTAAGTGTCTATCGTTTTGTTTTTATAAGACTACCATCTTGTATGTAAGATCAAGTTGATCATTTTTTATTTGACATATTTTTTGATGAAAATTTGATAACCTTTTCCAAATATCATTTGCCGTTTGACAAAGAAACACTCTTTCATATTCTATCCTTGGTAATGCTTTATAAATCATTATTTTAGCTTTAGTGTTTTTGTTAATTTTACGGTAATCATCTTGATTTTCAAAACTTGTTTTTGTTGGTTTGAAATCACCAATGGAAATAATATGCCAAAGATCTTGTTCAAATGATCTCACGTAGTTTTCAAATTTACTTTTCCAATCAAGGAAGTTTTCTTTTTCAAATGGTGGTGGCTTTTGAGTAGATTTCACTTCTTTTAGATTTTCAAAATCCATGGATCGATCCAAGTTTTAAAATACAATATATTTTAAAGATCTTGAGTAACGTAGCTCTAATGCCAATTGTGAAAAACTAGAAGGGGGGGTTGAATAGTTTACCACATTTTAACTTGTTAATCTTTGAAATGCTTCTCGTGTAATCAACAATTATAACTAATTAACAATAATTAATATGCAAGTATAAAGAAATAAATGATCAAACCACAACACGATTGTTTATCTTGGTTCGGCTACAAGGACTATTTTTCCTTGCCCTACTCCACGCCTCGAGTTTCCAACTCGAGAGTTTCAAGCACTAGTCAACAAGCTCCTTTCACCGGTGGAGAAACCTTTACAATCGTCGCCTACACTTTATCCGGTACAAAGCTAGATACCGGGTCCTAGTTCAAGGTAGAACCTTCCTAACGTTGCCTATCCACGATTTCCGACACTAAGCTAGATGTCGAGTTCTTTTACAAAGGTACAACCACTCCTTGACACTATAGTATTTTGAGGAATAAAATACTAACCGGATGAGTGCTTATTCACTCATCCTTTTTAGACCTTATTTCAGACCAAAAACACCAAATACTAACCAAAAATGCCAAGAGAACGTATGTTTTTGTATTTGTGTATGTGCAGGTACGGATATGAGAAAAATGAACAAAAACAAAGCAAAACCGACAAAAACGAGCACGAGAATGGAAAAGTGTCTAAAGCCGGAGCCGGGGAAGCAAAATGATAAAGAAAAGCTCAGAATGTCATAAGAAACCCTCAGGAATTTATAAAGTTACATATTTGGTCCCTGAGCAAAGTTTGATAATTAAGCGATTTCAGTCCCTGCATTTTCGGATATTGACAAGAATGGTCCCTGGAAGAAATTATTTGAAGAAAAGTAAAAATTGGTCCTTCATGAATCAGGGAATTACAACAAAAGCCCTTGGAAGAAAGTTTGGATTTATTACAGATTTGGTCCCTTAGGTTTGCAATTTTACAACATAAGTCCTTATTGACTTTACTACTCCTAAACCAAAAATATGTAACCGGATCCACAAAACATCTTTAATCCACTCCCAAGCCCAAAAATACAAAAGCCCACCATCTCCTTATTACTACCCGGTCCAAAACCAAACCCAAGTCAAACCCAACACCAACCCGGTCAACTCACACAATTAATAAAACCCCCAAATCCCAAAACCATTTTACCCGCCCCCCAAACTTACCCCAAACCCAGAAATTTTCACTGTTGCAAGAACCCTAAGTCTCACACCCACAAAATTACCCTCGTATGGTAATAATTACCTCATGATTGATAGTTTCTAGAAGCTGACAAGGTGTCAGGGGCATATGGAATGACGTGTGGACCAATGAGCTATCACACGTAGGATCAATCACATCCATCATTCAATCCAAGGGCTTAGAATGATTCGAAGTGTCTGGAATCTCATCATACGGCTCAGAGAGGATTTAAAACAAGCACATCATGTGGATTGATGACCTGGACTCTCACCCTCTCAGGCTATATATACCTCCTCACTCACATCATTGCCAGGTGTTAGATATTAGGATTAGTGTAGGTTAGGAGTAGGTTAATATTAGTTTATCATTGTAATTCTGCTTTCAAAAGTGTACTCTTATTTCAGTTTTAATAAAAATTTTAGTTTCATTATATTTACTTACAATTTAGTTTTCAGTAAAACTATTCTGTTTATGATTAAACTTTTGGTACTGTTTTATTAAGTTCATTCAAATAGCTTGTAGTGAGTTTTATTGGTTTATTCTCTGCTTCAAATTCAGTTTAAGTCATTAGTCAACAAAAGTCAAGGTTGTTCATGGTATTGAATCCCTGGTCTCTGGTGTTAGATTGTTGGAGCCTATCTAAAGATAGGCATGGATCAAATGAACCTCTGTTCAGCTGAGGTATTTTGAGTAAGCTCCCTGTTTTAATTTCCATCTTCTAAGCTGCATTATTTTAGATTTTCATAATATAGTATAGATCTGAGTTTTGCTGGTTGTTACTGTTTCATTTAGATTGAATTGTTATTGTTTGAGTAGTAGTAGTTTACTTCATTAAGTTAGTTTGCTAGTTTACTTTTCTATTGTCTGCCTTAATATTGGAACTGTGTGATTGTGTTTTTGTGTGAATTTTGGGTCTGATTTCTGTCATTTTGGTTATATTAGATCACAATGGTTGCATCGGCTGAGGTTTGGTTTGCATTGGATTTGAGTTGAGTGGTGAATTAGCTTATACAGTCAACAGATTTTTGGTTCAAGGGTGTTTGGATTAAGTTGGTTTAGCTAGTTCTAGTTGGTTTAGTGTTAAGTTAGCTGCATACTTTAACTTCTTAGAGTATATTTGAGCTATTTTGAGAATAATATACATAGGCCTAAGGTAAAAAGTCAGCACTTAGCTTCCATCCTAATTTCTGAGTTCATAAGCTGAGTATTGAAGTCTGTGATTGCATAGTTGATAGAATTAGGGTACATCTAGGTTATTTAGCTTTTAAAATTTGATAATCATATCAAATAGGCTTAGATTTGTGCAATCTAAATTCAATTTGGTCAAAGTGGAAGTGCAAAATCAATTAGTCAAAACAGCAGGCCTGCAAGTTCACAAGGTGCTGATCTCAGGTCCATTTAAGGGTCCAAGTTGGTTTGGAAATCAAAGTTTTGTGGTGTTCTTAGATCTCAGTAATATAGGTTAGGATTTGCCTTTCTTAGGATTCACTCATTTGCTTATTAGGAGTTTTAAAATTAAGCTGCAAGTAGAAGGTTTGAACTAGTAATCTGTTTTCATAGTTTAAGGCTGCCTTTGTGCTTGTGACTTGTGACTTGTGATTTGTGGCTCATTCCTGTTACTCAGTACTTGTATTGGCTTATTTTATCAGTTTGAAACCATTTGCTTTATCTGTTTGCTTATCGGCTTATTCACATTGTGCTTTTTGAACCTGTTTGGCCCCATTCAGAGTTTCTGTGTTCATTTTAATCTAAATACTGTTCCATTAAGCTTAAGAGAGTCTAAATATCCTTTGTTCAATGTCTGGTCAACTCTGGTCAAGGAGTGCTTATTAATAAGCACTCCAAATAAGCAGTTTAGAGCTTTTCAGCACTTTTATAGCTTATTTTTCTTTCAAAATTTTTTTCCCAAGCTTGTTTTAATATTTTAGAATTTCTGTAATTTTTTCAAATTTTTCTGAATAGATTTACTATTTTTCTTATTTTATTTTCATTTTTAATTAAAATTTATTGCTTTTTAATTATTAGAAAAATCCAAAAAAAATTAGAAAAATCCAAAAATATTTTAGAAAATTATTTTTAGTTATTTTAGAATTTTAGAAATTTATTTTGCATTTTTCCATTTATTTTGAATTAATTTAATTAAACTTAATAGTTTTTAATTTCCAAAAATTACATAAAAAACCAAAAAAAATTAGTTTTTAGTTTTAAAATTTCTTTTTAGTTATTTTATAATTTTCAAAATTTAATTTCTATTTTTCTATCTTTATTTGCATTTTCTTTTAATTGTTAATTAGTTAAATTAGTTTTTAATTCATAAAAAATAAACAAAAAGTCAAAAAAATATTTTTCTTTTTCTCAAAATTTTCTTTTATCATTTTTAGCTTTTGAAAATTATTTCCAAGTCCGTAGGAGTAGCGTAGCTTAAAAGTCGCGTTTTATTTCGTACGGTTACGTTTATTTTACGTTTTAAGCTTACGTTTTTGATTTTTCGTTACGTTTCTAGTTGCTTTATTTGAATTACGTGTTTAGTTGATTATTTGTTCTTCATTTACTATTTCATTAGTGTAATCTCATTCGAATCACTTTTTACCGTTTTCACGAAACGTTTCACGATTCGGGAATTTGAAATTCCATTCACACCTTCGCTGGGACACGACCCAGGGAAATACTTTCCTAAGCATTTCTTCGGTAAAACAAACACTATACTATAAAAAGACTATATCAAAAATGGCGCCGCTGCCGGGGAAGGTTGAAGTGAATTTTTCGTTTTCGTTTTTCGAAATTGTGTTTTGAAAACCTTCCTTGTATATATTTTCTATAAAAACCAAAAAAAAAATTGAAAAATCCAAAACACTTTTCCTAAAGTGTTTTCAAAAATACAAAAAAAAAATAAAATAAAGTTACAGCCTCGACTCGACCGAAAGGAAGAGCGTTGTAAACCAAATAAGCTTAACAACATAAGAACGCGTGAAATTAGTTGTTAATTGGATTACTTTTATTCTACAACCGAATAAGCGGGGAAATTCTTTTCTCCCGTTTCGTCGCGAGTAGTTTTGAAGGAAACGATTACGATTAACGTAACGGTTAAAAAAAAAATCTGAAAAATTTTGTTTTCTATTTTCATTTGTTTTCTATTTTTCTAAATAAATAAAAAAAAAAAAAAAAAAAAAAAAAAAAAAAAAACCAAAAATATTTTCTTTTTCAAATTTATTTTTCTTTTATAATTTATTTTATTTTCTTCATTTGTTTTCCATATTCTCATTTTATTTTCTTTTCTAAAAAACCAAAAATAATCTTCGTATCTTCTTAAACGTTTAATTCTAATTTCTTTACCCTCTCAACGTTTAATTTTTCTCTATGATTGATTTTCTACCGTCTCATCCCCATGATCCTCGGACCATGGAGGATTTCTATCGTCCCACATTAATCGGTAGAGGTGGACCGATTATTCCGTCATCAGTTCCGGGAACCGATTTCACTTTGAAAAGTTATATGGTTCGACTGATCCGGCAAAACTGCCAATTTCACGGATTTCGAGATGAGGATGCAAACGAACATATGAACAAGTACTTATCCGTCACTCAATCCATTAAACAAAATGGAGTTTCTCTTGATAGCATACGTTTAAATCTCTTCCCATTCTCTTTATCCCACGATGCTGAAAATTGGTTTTACAATCTTAAAACCCACTCAATTCATTCATGGGAAGAGATGTTCGTCAAATTTCTCTCAAAATACTTTCCACGTTCTAAAATGGTGCAGCTTAGGAGAGACATTCTAAATTTCCGACAATTGCCCATGGAATCAGTATTCGACGCATGGGAAAGATTTAAATCGTTGCTAAGGAAATGTCCAGACCATAATATTTTGCTTCTTGATCAGATCCTTACCTTTTATAATGGCATAACTCCGATTGATCGAGACAGAATTATGTTGGCAGCCGGCGGAAATTTCATGCGGAAAACTCCACAAGAAGCTTACGATTTGATCGAGAATATGACACAACATCATTATCAATGGAACTCCGAAGTTCCAAAAGATCATTATTCCGATTATAATTCCGTCATGAATAAACAAATTGAGGTCCTTGGCAAGCAAGTCAATTATATCAGTCACAATTATCTATCTCAGCCAGGACCAGGTCTTCCTTTCACCAAAAACTATACATACTCCGATGACAGTGCGAGTGATGATGACGAGCCGTCAGAAGAAATTAATTCTAAGATCGATTCAATTGTTAAGAAATCAGATACCTTGTCAATGGGGGACAAGGAAGTCGAAATCAATCATCTTGAGGAAAATGACGACTTTGTTCCAATCCCAAGGGTATCTGAGAAACCTTTCGATTCAAAAATATTCAAAACAAATATCAAAAATCCTTTGTTCGATCTCGATTCAGAATTTATTCTTCAGCCAGATAATCCGATTTTTGATTTTCAGAATGAAGATAATGATGAGTACGACAAAGAACCCGAGCTTAAAGATATACATTATAAGAGTGATTCTTTTATCGAGGAGTTCGCCGATGAACTTTCTCACATTGATTCCATCCCGCCGGGGGATGATGACGATACTTTTGATTTTGAATCTGATCTTCCGTCTATTGATTCTTCTTCTTGTCATGAGGAGTTCGCCGGTGAATTCGCTCACATCATATCTCCTCCTAAGTATGATTATTTCCAGTTTGATCTTGAGAAAGGTTTTAGTCTGGGGGGGAGATGAATTTCTTGACGACATAATCCCACCTCTCCCTCCCGAGACTTTTGAAAATAAACAAATGAGTTTTAATGATATTCAAATTAAGGAACATGAAAAACTTGCTTTTGAAGATAAAGATCTTATCCTGATTATTATCAAAATCTTTCTTCCTTTCATCACATTTAATGTGATTTCTCCTATCCTTCACTCCACCGGGAGTGAGGATACCGTCTTTGACCCCGGCATATCCGTTTATGGTGCCGGTTGTCCGTTCCATCTGCTCTCCCCAAGGACGAATTAATTCGGGGATCGAGTCAAGCTCATGTGACTCGGTAATCAAAAACAAGCGCTTCGTGGGAGGCACCCCATGCTTATCCATTTCATTTTTCTTTATTTTCTATTTTCTAATAACGTGACGTGAGGGGGGCGACCCTTTCCAAACTCGTGTTTTCGTGGTTGTTGTTGTTTATGTTCAGGAATTTCCCCGAAGTTTGAGGACTCTCGTGCTCGTGGTTTGTCGTTCTCTCCACTCGAGTCTCATCCTTCGCTGCTCTTTCGGAAATTCACCATATCCAAAATCTTATCGACTAACGTTTATCTCTTGGCATACTTAATAAACGGCCTTAGATTTTACGTAGGATTACCTTTACCCTTAAAACATTGAGGACAATGTTTCACTTTAGTCTGGGGGGGTGAATCTTCGATTCGATTTGACCTGTACCATAGTCTGAGCTGTTTAACTTGCGCAACTCCGTTTTCCACCAAAAATTTTAATTTTTGTCACCGCTTTATTATGCAAAAAAAAAAAAAAAAAAAAAAAAAAAAAAGTGAAAAAAAATAATGAAAAAATATATGATATGAATAATAAGTTTTGACACCTTGTTTTGACTTTCCTACCGGTGAGAGTAGAAATAAATGTTCCGACTTGACCGGGCGTGTTGAGCCCTAGCTCGTCTCCCTTAACCAATATAATCATAAGATTATGGCTAAGCATCCGCGGATCTCATTACTTGGGATTTTAAATTTGCGGAGATCGAGGAATGATAGAGTTTATTTAGAAGTTTCCTGCTATGCACGGATCGCATTACTGGGATTTAAAAAACCCACGAGAGGTACTTGTGGCCTCCTTGTTCCCACAAGCTTGCACACTAATAATAATAGATCTCTAGGATTAATTAAGGGTATACGGTTTGGGCAATACTTAGTTTTTTCTCGTTCCCAACAAAATCTCTGCATATGGGGGTTTGGTACACATAGGGGTACTGCCAGTGTTACGGTAAAATAGACTATTGCATCTTGCCGGTTCGCAGCCGATGTTGTGATCTTAGTAAAGGCCGTAGGACTCGGGGTTTGGCATATAATTATGAATATCAATAATAATAGTCCAAAGCCAAATAAAAAGGCAGAGGAATCCAAAGCTATAAAAAAGCAGCGGATAGAAATCCAAAGTCATAATAAAGCTCTTACATCTTGGCGGCTCATAAACCGCTGACTGTAAAAGAATAAAGGACTAAGGACCAAAGTATTATTAAAGTACTTATGATTATGCAAAAATGCCAAGCTTCGACTCCGGGGGTTTCTCTAATAAAAAGTTTCCGTTTCGGGTATCAAACATGGTATGTCTCGGTCGTAAATAAAAAGGGAGCCTCTACAAATCGTGTTAAATCAGAGACCTTCATGTGGACCCGATTTTTGTATGCAGGGGTTTTCGAGGGAAAGTTTGGAAACTACTTAGCGTTCAAATTTTGTGCTCTTATCGGACTAACAAATATCGAAACGAGAAAATAAGAAGCAATTCATTTCTCACAATTAAAATCTTGGGATACAAAACTTAGGACCTGGGAACAAGAGGTAATACACAAGTAACTTTTGTGGGCAGTGTTAGCATCTAACTTCTGGATAAACAATGATCTCGATTTTACGCTTAGTTTAAGAGCTTGTGAAAAATCAAGGATGACGATTTTTATCCGTATGGTCTCTTCTCTGTGAGAAGTGTTTCTACTCATTGACCCTGAAAATTATCAACAGATAAGAATTGATAATGAAAGTCAAAGCAAACCGTCACATATATAAAAATGGAAAAGAACAAAAAAGAGTAGTTGTAGTTGTTATTTATGAAAATCGGAAAACGGAGCGTTTTTGAGAATAAATGATTTTACTATCTCTTTTGAACATCATTGCTACTTTACAACGTCAGTAAAGAGAGGTTTTGAAATTATTTATCTCTTAAGCGTGAGGTGATGACATTGCGTGAGGGCACGGCAATACCTTAGTCTGGGGGATTTTGATGAGTGCTTATTCACTCATCCTTTTTAGACCTTATTTCAGACCAAAAACACCAAATACTAACCAAAAATGCCAAGAGAACGTATGTTTTTGTATTTGTGTATGTGCAGGTACGGATATGAGAAAAATGAACAAAAACAAAGCAAAACCGACAAAAACGAGCACGAGAATGGAAAAGTGTCTAAAGCCGGAGCCGGGGAAGCAAAATGATAAAGAAAAGCTCAGAATGTCATAAGAAACCCTCAGGAATTTATAAAGTTACATATTTGGTCCCTGAGCAAAGTTTGATAATTAAGCGATTTCAGTCCCTGCATTTTCGGATATTGACAAGAATGGTCCCTGGAAGAAATTATTTGAAGAAAAGTAAAAATTGGTCCTTCATGAATCAGGGAATTACAACAAAAGCCCTTGGAAGAAAGTTTGGATTTATTACAGATTTGGTCCCTTTGGTTTGCAATTTTACAACATAAGTCCTTATTGACTTTACTACTCCTAAACCAAAAATATGTAACCGGATCCACAAAACATCTTTAATCCACTCCCAAGCCCAAAAATACAAAAGCCCACCATCTCCTTATTACTACCCGGTCCAAAACCAAACCCAAGTCAAACCCAACACCAACTCGGTCAACTCACACAATTAATAAAACCCCCAAATCCCAAAACCATTTTACCCGCCCCCCAAACTTACCCCAAACCCAGAAATTTTCACTGTTGCAAGAACCCTAAGTCTCACACCCACAAAATTACCCTCGTATGGTAATAATTACCTCATGATTGATAGTTTCTATCTATCTGTGTACGTGTTCGCCATTCGTGTATTCGACTCATTAGTTTTAATTACTGTTTTAATCAACTTAAATCATGCTAGTCTCTCAGGCTGAACCCCCTTGCGTTAGATTAGGATTTATAACTAACTTAGGAATTAAAATACTAATAGACATTCTAGGTGTTAATGTTCCACTCTTAGTGATCGACACTCTGCTTACCAACTAGCTACATTGATCGGGCACACTGCTCATTAGTGTGTGTTATAGGTTAAGTCGGCTAAATATAAATTTAAAACTTGATAAGAATAATGTAAAGCCAGACTCTAAATTTATATTTTAACATTGAATACGCCGTATAGGTTCTGTCCTATACGCTGTATCGATCTGTACTTGTGAAAATTACTAAACTAAAAATCTAAATAAAACACATCATAATTATATAATACATAAACATTGTACTTAAATTATGATAGCGGAAGCGTAAAACTACGAGTGTGGGTGTTACAACTCTCCCTACTGGAATTGTTCGTGTCCTCACGAACACCCTTGGAAACTATTTTGCTTAATTTATACCTATCTAATAAGTCTACCTATCTAATAATTCTAAATCTTATCTTACGGAAGTGGGCATAAAGGGCAAAATACAGCAGCAACCCAGGAAATTCTGCACTTAAAGTGTTTTTGTAAAAGTGTGTTTAATGATGAAATAGCACGTTAAGCGATCATGTTTAAGTTGTTTAGACTCAATACATGTTAGGTAAATGTGTTAGCAAGTTCTAATAGCATTAGAATGGTTATCATGTGAGTAGGTGCTCGTGGAAGGCTTACGGAAGGCTAAACAAGACTTAGAGGTGAGTAATGGTTCATTAGCTTCATGTTACTAGATTGAACATAATGATGGAACTTGTGCAAGGTTTCGGAGATAGCTGAAAGAAACCATGAATACTATGCTCACAAGAATCATGATTTGACAAGTTTAGAATGCCCAAGAAACGCACCAAAAGTCAAGTAGCGTGCCTAAGAAGTATATGATGTAGAACTCTCATAGTAGCATCCTAAGTGGATGACACGTGCTTTTATAGATGACCCGTGCTTGAAAAGCACTTACGTCCTAAGTGGACGACCCAAATCAGAAAAGCACGTATAATAAAATTTAGAAGCCGTTAGAAGAGTACTCGTTGGTTAGGGAGGTTCTCACTCATAGCATGACGACTAAGCATCATCTAGTCAGAATGCACGTGCTTAGATATCATGTATGATTAAGAATTCAGAATAAGTCTCAGGCTCATGAACAAGTAGTAAGACGACTATTAGTCATACCATTTATAGCATTTAAAATACGTTTATGTTCAGAATTGCAAGTGTTAATTTAGATATAGCTAAAACTATCATGTTTTAGATTCAGATTTAGATATAGACTTAGACCCGTGTACTCACTAAGTCATCAGGACTTACCGTTCTCAGTTTCCATGTTTTGCAGGTTAAGTCTTAAGGACGCTGGGACATGTAAATTAAGAAGACGAGTTAGGAGATCGACAATGCTCGTGTATATAGGTGACGAGCATCTCAACCATACTTTGTTATTAAGCTTGTTAGCGCCCCAAAACTTTATGATTAAGTGTCAGAATCATATAAGTCATGTTTTGATACTAATGTGTAAATATATATAACATATATTTGAAAATGGGTCAAAATAGGTGTGTTTGGGTTAACACCCGCACTCGTAGTTTTATGCTTCCGCTATCATAATTTAAGTACCATGTTTATGTATTATATAATTATGATGTGTTTTATTCAGATTTTTAGTTTAGTAATTTTCACAAGTACAGATCGATACGGCGTATAGGACAGAACCTATACGGCGTATTCAATGTTAAAATATAAATTTAGAGTCGGGCGTTACAAATAATCTATACCTACAATGATATACACACACATCATTGCTTATGCCCTATTAGTTTCAATTGAGCTATCCTTAGTCTTTGTAGATCCCATATGTTCCTATGCATGACTTAGGATCGTTATAAGATGTTTATTATTTATCATTTCTCAAATACTCACCATCTTTCTGCTCTGGTGCTTAAACCTTCTTTCTCTTATCTTAATCCACTTGTTTTCATAATAGTTATATTTTTCATAAATTTCTTTTACCCATTTTACCCTTAAAATGCTATAAAATCAATTTTTTATTTTTTATAATTTTTAAGAAATTTTCTATTTTTCTTCCTGAGCACTCTGTGATTCCTATCACCATTAACCACTTCCTAAGCCAACTAGATTCACCCTTAATCATTTATGAGCTTCCTTTAGCTCGTATCTCTCCATAAGAACCATCATTAGTCATCTCACATCATTAGTTTTAAGTTCTCAAAATTTCCACTATTTAAGACACCTCCTTGCACTCATTTTCTCAAATTATATAGGCTAGAGTTAGTTAACTCTTAACCATTCCTCTTCCTTTCTGTCTCAGTTAGCCGGATCCCTTGGCTAGAGCTAGGCAGATCCCTTTTGAAAAGGATCCGGGCAAAAAGAGACAGTTGAAAACTGTTTTAGACATAAAACTCATCTTTATTCATTTTAACAGTCAACATGGCCTTTAATAACTCTCATAGAAGATTGTATCTCTGTAGTTGACCCTTATGCATACAAATGATTACAATTTAAAGGATTTTAGTGGTTTAGGCCTTAATTTTTTCACAACTTAAGCCACTTGTGTTTGTACTTTTAACCCATACCTCAACTTCACATTTCTCAGCAGCAAACTCACATTCTAAACACCTTTCACAATGACTAAGGTACCAAGTGCTCATTCCTCAACTAAAAGCCCTCACAGAAAAATTGCCCGCATTGTGTATGAAATCTCATCAACCGAATCTTCACCCGTTGAGAAACCCTCACCTAACTACATATAAACTCCACCTTCCATTGAACCAACACTACCACAACTTGCTCCCATTAAGCCAATACCATCGCATACACCTCAAAACACTCTCATCTCTTCACAACCAACACGAGTTTCACCTATTGAACCTCGACAACTATCCTTTGCCACACCTCATACTTCTCTACATCCATTCACGATTTTTTTTGGAGGACTTGCCTCATAGACCTTCTAATCCACCAACATTGCTTACATTCTCGTCTATTGAAAGAATACAACCACCTTTACCTAACATAAGTGTTGACATCAATGTGTCACAACCAATAACACAATATCCTTCTCCTCCATCCTCTTTTGGCCTATTTTGGGTAATGACTAGACATCAAACACCACAACCAGACAACATGAATGTTGACACACCTCTACCTCTTCTACCTACACACACATCTCCACCAACATCCGTGGTACACCCATAACCTTCTCACTTAGGTCCATGTACTTCCAACATACCTCCAACACCACAACAACCAACTCATGAAGACACTTGCTACCATTGCCAACAAACTCAAACCACAGTTCATGAACTTTGTGATGAAGTATGTTTCATGTTCTATCACCTCATTGAACGCTTAGATGGTATCAACAAACCAAATCACCCTTAGGATCATTAGAAAGAAGTGCAAGCACAAGTGGTCATCCTTATTTTCTCCTCTCTAAGCTTAGGTCTTTCTCATTAGGATTTCTTAAAATCTAAAAACCATGTTCTTAGTTTTTAGAATGGTCTTTGTTGTACCATTCTTGATGTTTTATTACATGAACTTATTTGATTATGCTCCATGTTTTTCTTAGCATAGTATAAAAAAATCACTAGATATTTGATAAATAAAGTTTGTTATATATAAAAAAAATCGTATATAGCTAAAAGTACATGATAATTATCGTTAATCGCCACATAATTTTAAGGTATGTTTTATAACATTTTTTTTTCATTCTTATTAAACGACATGCCGTGAGTAACAAAACAACATGCTCTTTGTTTTCCTCCTTAATTCTTATCAAACGACAACCTCACTTTCAAACAACACTTTCCACAACAAACGACGTCATTTTATTTAATTTTTCATCTAAACAACATCGTCCGCACGCCTAATGTATATTAAAACAATGATATAAGTATTTGATTTCTAAATTAAAAATTATTTGTAACATCCTCCATAGATCCTTGCTGAATATCTCCTTCCAATTTGAAGCCCCTACATTTCTTTTAACACAAAACACACACCAACACCAACACCAACACCAACACGAGACCATAAATCAATCAGGTATGCATTTCCGAACATTTTTTTTAATTTATTTAATTCCTTTAATCTTATTAACTTACACTTTATTTAAACATATCATTTACAAATCATAATTTAATTCCCTCAAAAAGAAATTAGGTTTCCAACTTATCATAATTATTATCTGTTAAATTATATAGGTGAACATCTTAGGGCTGTGTAAATAATACAATGAGTGTGGTTGGGTTCGATATCGGGAACGAAAACTGCGTTATTGCCGCGGCCAGAAACCGTGGAATAGACGTGCTTCTAAACGATGAATCCAATCGCGAGACGCCTTCTGTTGTGTCTTTCGGTGAAAAACAGCGTTTTTTTAGGTTCCGCAGGTGCCGCGTCCGCTACTATGAACCCTAGATCTACTATTTCGCAAGTTAAGAGGCTCATTGGGGTTCAGTATAGGAGTCCGGCTGTACAGGATGATCTTAAGTTGTTGCCGTTTGAGACGAGTGAGGGTTTGGATGGCGGTGTGTTGATTTGTTTGAGGTATTTGGATAAGCAGTGTACGTTTACGCCTGTTCAGATAATGGGGATGTTGTTTGCACATTTGAAGTGTATGGCGGAGAAGAATTTGGATGGAGCTGTTACGGATTGTGTGATTGGGATTCCGTCGTATTTTACGGATTTGCAGAGACGTGCGTATCTTGATGCTGCTCATATTGCAGGGTTGAGGCCTTTGAGATTGATGCATGATTGTACTGCGATTGCATTAGGTTATGGTATTTACAAGACGGATTTTGCGGATTCTGGACCCACTAATGTCGTGTTTGTTGATATTGGACATTGTGATACTCAAATTACTGTTGCGGCTTTTGAACATGGGCGTATGAAAATATTGTCGCATGCTTTTGATAATCATTTGGGTGGTCGAGATTTTGATGAAATTTTGTTTAAATATTTTGCCGAGAAATTTAGGGAACAATATAATATTGATGTTTATACCAACACTCGTGCTTGTATAAGGCTAAGGGCGTCGTGTGAGAAGTTGAAGAAGGTTTTAAGTGCGAATGCAGAAGCGCCGCTAAATATTGAATGTTTAATGGACGAGAAAGATGTGAAGGGGTTCATAAAACGAGATGATTTCGAGAAATTGTGTTCTGATTTGTTGAAACGAATTAGTGTACCTTGTGTTAATGCGGTAAATGAGGCTGGCATTGGGGTTGATCAAATATATGCTATTGAGCTTGTTGGTTCTGGGTCCCGCATACCGGCTATTATGAGAGAATTAACTTCTATCTTTGGAAGGGAACCGAGAAGGACACTTAATGCGAGTGAGTGTGTTGCGAGAGGATGTGCACTTCATTGTGCAATGCTTAGCCCGACTTACCGTGTTAGAGACTATGAGGTTTGTCTATAATACTGTCTTTTTCTTATTCAAATATTCCACGCATCTTCAATGTTAACTTTTATGAGTATTTGACTATTTGTGTCACTCTTTTTTTTGTACATTAAATTGTTATTGTTGTGAAAGTTGTAAACGAACTATGCTACACTTAGCATGAATGTGCGGTTTTTGTTACATTATAATAAATTAAGTGCAAGATATAACAATCATGCTAACAAAGTTTGTCGAAGGTCGCCAGTTTGTGTTGTTTCCAGGAATCATTTATCTCAATAGAGAGACATCTGAGTAGATTGTTTGAAAAGTCAGTAACTTAGTTACGGTAGTCATCAAACAACAGCTAAACTATATAAAGAGACACCAATTTATTTTTGAGCTTTAGGTACTATGTATTAGTTAATTTCTTATATATTATACTTACACTCGAAATGAAAATTTGCCCCATTGGATATGGATATTCTAGTGCTAAAACCTTTGAATTCTTCACCAGGTTATATCCAGACACAACTATGCTACGGGATTACTTTTCATTTTATAATTCTATCTTTGCTTTCTATCATGTCATTTAATATATTGTTGACAATTGAACAATATCACTTGTTGGTTTTGGATCCTGCTTGATCATATTAATCTTCATTTCTGTTTAAAAGATGGGTAGTAATTCGTGTAGTATGGTGATTAGTCAAACCCAAAATGACTTGAGTGCCATTTAGTAATCCCGTTAAGAAAAATATTTAATCTAGGGGAGGGGGTCATCCCCTTTGAAGTTGGTGTACCCTCAAGTTATAAGTTAGACTTACTATGTAGAACTTATGCCTAATGAGAGCTGTCAAATTCTTTTTTTATGTACATATGCTTATATAAAAGGTCAGTACGTTAAGAATATCATAAAAGCTTGCTTATTCAATTGGTCTAGGCATCTTTACAATGAGATCAATCTTCAGTAAAAAGAGACTGCTATTTTAAGATTTAGGTGGCATGAGAAACTGCTATTTTAGCATATATCGAAATGTTAAAATACCTCATTTATATTATGATACTACAAATAATTTGAAAATGTTATCTTTTATAAAGGAAGAAGCTCACTATTCTTCCCGTTTTCATCTATTTACATGGACTGAATGAAGTGAGAATTCATTTTCCAGGCATTAATTATGCTCTAGAAATTGGTTCCACAATTTGAATCTCTTACAAGGGACAAGTCTACCTACTATTTCCTTTGAAAGTATTTTTTGATCATCAGTTTCTAATGTATGTGTCATATTAGCATTTGCAATTTTTTTTTGTAAGATATGGATTGTGCGCTTAACTATCTGTAGTATTGAGCTTATATTTAGGTTATAGACCTTGTTTTCCGATTTTTGGTAATTCTCTAGATATGTTAATATGCATGAAATTTCTTAAACGTAGACATTTGCTGTTACTGTGGATTCAGGTTGCATTTTTTTTTTTTTTTTCTTGTTGCAGGTTCAAGATTCGTATCCTTTTGCCATCGGACTTCAATCAGAAGAAGGTAACACCATCTCACTGCCCAATGGTGCGTTGTATCAAAAAGGGCATCCATTTCCAAGCTTTAAGATGCTTACATTGCATAGAAGTAATACATTTCATTTGGATGTCATATATGCCAACGAAAATGAGTTGCCTGCTGGAGTATCACCTAATGTCAGTCGTTTCACTGTAAGAACCACTACTTAGCTACTAGTTTCATCTGTTCAGTATTTTTGAACTTTCAACTATTTCGAATTTAGTTTAGGTTTTTATATAGAGGTGCCAATATCAACCTGGCTAGTAATAGATGCACCATGTAATGTTTTTCTCTATCAAATTAAACTGGCACTAAAACTTTTAGCTTAATAGGAAACGTAAATTGGGCAGAAGTTGCGTAATGTATAAATTCTCCCAAATCTTGTTAAAAAAACTTGTTTTGGAGTCCTGTGCCCACAAAGGATTTTGACAGAAGTTAAATTTAATGAATATTTGTATTTATATATGTTATAATCTCATGCATACACGGGGTTTTAGTATAAGAATTAATTTAGTTTCATAACAATATTATAAACAGTGTTCCATTAAAACACTGATGTTTAACGACAATAAAATAACTTTTGTAACTCATTTAGCATCTTTAAACGCCAAAATAAACATTATTTTAATTTAATAATATTTATGCAGATTGGTCCTTTCTCAAGTTCACACAACGTGAAGGTCAAAGTTAAATTTCACCTAAATCTTCATGGCATTGTATTGATAGAATCTGCTTCGGTAAGTATATGATTCAATTTGCTTGAATAACTAACATCAATTTAATCGTGTTGCTGGGACAGCATTCGAAGAGCATTTATGATATCTATACCATCCTTTGTGTTTCTTATTTCAGCTTATAGCAGAAGATTACTCAAGTAACAATGCTCATTCGCCTTCTGAACAGATGGCGGCTGACATTCATATGTCGAATGGTGCTTCTGAGTATAGCCCATCCACAACACATTCTGTAAGTAATATCATCTGGAGTTTAATGTTATGCATTCTCATCGAGTTTTTACGCTACTTGATGTGGGATCCTTGACGAAATCTTCATTTGATTTTTTATGTTATCATGCGCATATAATTGTGTTCTATGGGGCTACCCGTATGGGCGGGCCTGGCAACAGATTCCGGCCAAAATAGGTCATGATTTGTTACTGGTCAAAATGGGTTTGGTGGGTTATGTTGACCCCAAATGCTTTTTGATATTAATTAATTAATTAATTTTTCCTAATTAGCTAGTGTATACGATTAAGAAATTTATTACAACAACAACAAATTGTTATAATCAAATATCTTAGTAGGCTTAGTGCATTAAACTTACACTTTGGGGGACTTTCAACCTGTTAGACCTGGTTTTTAATCTGTGAACTTTTCAATTCCAACTGTTTGACCCATTAGAAATAAAACATAACCCTATACAAGTCATTTAGGCCATGTTTAGTTGCAGAAAAAAGCTTCATTTTCCAGAAAATTTTTCTAAGAAAATTAGAAAAACAGAAAACATGTTAAAATCCACATATTTCTAAAAATGTTTCCCAAAAAATAGAGAATCAACTTTACTAAGTTAAAACATGATTTCAGAAAAGTAAAATATGTATTTTCTATCTTCTTCCTCCCCACTTTCCCAAATAACCCCACTTTTCTATAAGAAAAATCGAATTTCATTTAAATGTGTTATCTAAATTTTCAACACTTCTCTCTAGTAAAAAAGAACACATCCAAAAAAAAAAAAAATTAATGAAACACAACCTTAACCTTTTTATAAGTAAATTGTTTGAAGTTGTCACCTCTAATATGTAACAACTGTGGTAGTAATTAAACAATGCTATTTCACTTAGCAGGCTGATGAAACAAGAAAAGGTAAGGCCCGAAGGCAGAATGTTACTGTTTCTCAGGATGTCTATGGGGGAATCACAAAAGATGAACTCCTTCAAGCTCTGGAAAGGGAGAGGGAATTAGCAGATCAAGACATAAAAGTGGAGCAAACTAAAGAAAAGAAGAACACCCTTGAATCTTTCGTTTATGACACACGCAATAAGGTATGTAACCGATTAGAACAAGTAGTTTTGTAATTAATTGATGTCATGTAATTTAAATTTATTTCCATTACACTTAGAAGAAGGGTGAAGCCAGAAAATATCCAACTGTGGGCAAACTAGGGGGTGTTTATATTGGATTGGAAATCAGGTTTCTCGGGTTCAAAATGTATAGTTTGAAGGAAACTCAATCTGAATCTGAATTACAATTCAATTTGGTTTCGATTTCAACTGAAATCTGAATGCAAAGTTTTTAATTTCTAGATTATGGGGTAATCTGAATTACAATTCGATTTGGTTTCGATTTCGACTGAAATCTGAAAGCGAAGTTTTTAATTTCTAGATTATGGGGAAGAAGGAAAAACACTTGTCACCATTAAGCAAGAATAAGTTGTAACTATTCTTTTATAGTGGTAGAGTTGACACGTTTGAATTATGTTTAGTATGGATTTCAACTAGAATATGAATCAAGAATCAGTTAATTTCCATTTCAACCAGGAAACACGAATCTATATTTTAAGTGCTTTAGCGATCGTTTTGTTAGAGTAAAAATTTCTAGATTTCTATCTCTAATTTTGTAGGAATTAGGAGGGGAATTTTTTACTTCCACTAAAGGGTTATATCTTTGCTGATTTTGTATTTTCCTATTCTGAAGAAGAGGGGGGGGGGGGGGGGGGGGGGGGGGGGGGGGGAGGAAAAAAATCAAAATTGTGTGTGTGTGTGTGTTTTTTTTTTTGGAAATACAAATTCCCACTTTGTGGTGATTTTTGGAAGAAAACCAATTTAAATCGATTTCCTTTTTTGTTGCTTTCTACAAAAAATTGTGGAAAACAAGGGTGATTTCCCTCTAATTTCTCCAACTAAATGCACTCTTAGATTCTGATGAAAAGGGGAAAAGATGTCACTAGATAATGTGAGTATAGAGTTAAGAGTTTTCTTTATAGTGGCAAATTTGTTTAGACACTCAAATCTTGGGAATAAGGAAAACAGAGTTTGATCTCCTTGTTTTTTTGGGGCTCTGTTTGTCTCAGAGGGGTCAAATAAAATGTTTAGCTAATAAGGGAACATTACAAACATGTTGGAAGTCTCCCAAAGTCCTCTTTTTTTTTGTGGAATAATTCTAACGCATTTGTCATTTATAAGAAATTGGACAACAAAAGTGGTAGCAGTAAACCCAGTCTGTCCCTACTGTTTCGAGGTATACTGAAAATGGCCTCTTCGGACTATCTTGCCACCTCTGATGGTGTCTATGTCAGTTCTTGCAGTTATTAGTGGCTTTTCACTTTTTATAGCTGCATACGAATTGAACTTAATTTCTGTTATTTAGCTTCTAAGTTCGTACCGGAGCTTTGCCACAGACGAAGAGAGGGAGGGGATATCGCGAAATCTTCAACAAACTGAGGACTGGTTATATGAAGATGGTGATGACGAATCTGAACAAGCCTATACTGGAAGGTTGGAGGATCTTAGAAAGGTATATGAAATGTCTAATTTTGAACTCTACCTTGTTATGCAGTAGTAGTAGTGTGTACATATCTGATTCTTTTTTTTCTTTGTCATTGTAGTTGGTAGATCCTATTGAAAGTAGATACAAGGAGGAAGATGCTAGAGCACAAGCTACCAAAAATCTTTCAAATTGTATTAAACAATATTATATGGCTGCAAGTACACTACCTACTACCGAGAAAGAGGCGGTATGATTCTAGTTTTTAAGCTGTTATAATTTACGAAATCAATCATCACTTTCTTGTATTTCATATGATAAATGGGGTTCGAGTAGAACTTGTAAGGGGACTGACAACCCTACAAGTATGGGTGAAAAAATAGGCGGACGGGCTGTATATTGATGAAAATTGGTAAGTTGGGTCTTGGGTTGACTCACAAACACTCTTCTGTCAGTTCTTAATAAATTTATCACATAAATAGAGCGGTAATTGTGATTACATGAATAATATTGCCACAAAAATAATCTTGTTATTTAATGTAATTTTGGAGTTTGTATGCTATAAATTTACAGTTTGGGTTACTTTTGATATGTTATCCAATTGACCTGCTAGAGATAAAACGCAACCTGAATTAACTGACTTATAAGTGAACGAGTCAAATCACTTCCTTTAATCAGCAGTCACAGAATTTTTTAATTACTGTACCATGCTTTGCATTGCATTCCAGCAAGAAAGTGCCAGATGAATTTGCTTTTTGTCGAAATGAGCAGTTTTGGATAATCTGTGGAAAAAGCAAAAGCAAGAAAACAGTCATTGTACTTGGCACTTTCTTTTTGTCAAACATATAATGCCTTGTAATGGTCACTACTAGGGTGAAGATGCTATCCTTCATTGGGACTTTGCTGACGAGAATGTTTAGTTATTTGGGACATCTAACATGAGATTTTATGCATTTATTTCTAAATAAATGGTGTGTATCATTTGGAACTGTGTGGTAGATATCTTTGTTTTGTAAGAATATTAATTTATGATTATGATGTCAGCCACTCATAGGTGAGTAACTTTTTAATCATTTGGGCAGGTTTACAGTGAATGCAGCAAAGCTGAGCAATGGTTGCATGAGAAATCCCATTTGCAGGATTCAATGCCCAAACATTCTGATCCTATACTCTCGTCAAGTGAAATAAATAAAAGAGCTGAGGTTCTTGAAAGGTAAGTTATTAACCAATAAGCTGATTGAAATAATATAAAATGTGTAATAATCTTTGATACACCAAGTTGTTCCTACAATAAATACGTAGTAATCAAGTTTCTCTGTTGTTCTATCTAGGCCACTCAAATATTTTTATTGGGTTAACCTCTCAAGTTTCAATATTTAATTTAGTGAACAAAGTTTTTTGACTAAGGTACGAGTGATGTAGGTGGAACTCATGCGAAACTTTGTATCTAATTAGTGGCATCTCTCATTCTCTCGTAAAAGTTAAAAGTCTGAACAACATAGTTTCCGGGTAAAATTTACTCGACTCGACCCTCACATAAATTACGCATTTTGACCCGAATCCGTTTTGACATATAACTAACCTTTCTGGCCCACCCGTGTAGTCACCTGACTCACTTCTACTTTAAACATTAGATTAGTTGCATAAACTGATTAAGTTATCAAGTATTAATCTACTTGCCTTACTGTAGTCAAACAATGACCCTAGTAATTGCTGGTTTGAGGTTGAAGCTAGGTGAACTTTGGTTATGCTTGAGATTAGTTATCAGGTAAACTAAATGGGTTTCTTAAAATCTCATATCAGTCCAAGAAAAACGATCCCTAATTTGATTTGTTATGCTCAGTGCAAATATAGGAATTTCTATAGGTGGCATGATGGGCAGGTTCGCTTGGCTCACAGAACTTGTATGCTTTTTCAAATCTTGATAAATAAATAGTGTGTCAATTAGGATTATAAAATTAACAGTATCACAATAGTAATCAAAATTTTGGATGACTTTTGCTTATTTGACTCATTAGAAACGATCCCCTTGTAACTAAAGACCAATTTTTGGTAAAAGTCAACCCAAATCGACTTATTCGTAAATAAATGGGTCAGATATATGACATCTAGAAATTTAAGTTTCTGTACTTGATTTGTTATGTCATGGTTTTAATGTCATTATGAGCATTATAAAAGGGTAGTCTAGTACTTTAGTTATTAAGTCATTTAAGAAGTGCTGCACATGTGCATAGTGCTACAACTGTGTGAAGTGCATCACCAGAATTTCCTTACCCAATACTTGTATTGTTAACCCTATAACTCCTTACTTTCGTAGCCATTCTTTGCTTATTGTTTTAGAAAAGGGTACTCTAGTTATGTTCGCTTATATTGCTGCTTACATCGTGATCCTGCTGACTTCAGAATGTTCAAGCACATTACAAAAACCAAGTATTCGACATCAAATCACGAGGAGAACCATAGGGACAAACCTGATGACATGTATATAGATTGATGATGATATTCAGCCTATGGATTTTCATGCATCTGAGGAATCAAGCAATTTGAAACCTGTTTGTCAATCAAGATTGAAGATTCAGAGGTAAGAACTAAATTTTGTTTGCTGAACTCACCATTTTGACTTGAAACTTGATAGTTGACAATGTGATGTCTCCAATATTATATACTTATATATGTAGGGAAGGGATCCAGTAAGAAGAAAAACTAAAATAGGAAGAATAAGAAGGATTTCTAGCCACACATTTCAAATAGAAGGGAGAATTTTAAGGGGAGATGCATCTATTTTTGTACATGCATCTGAAATGAGTGGTTGTGGTTCCTTCTTATCATTCTTATTTTAATTATTCTTCTTATTTGATCGTAACTCTATATATGTATCCCTTTTGATTTGTTGTGCTATGTGAAGGGGGTTTAAAGCTGTATACTTGAATTTTGGATTAAAAAATGTGAAATGTTTCTAGCGGTGTTTGTCATTTTATGTTTTTCATTTCATAGGTTCTATGTGCTGCCGGAGGAATGGAGAGACCGAAAATCCTGAGAAAATTATTGTGTTAGCATGTCTCATGGTTTTTCGAAAATGGCCTTCAATTCTCAGTGATGCATAAACAAACACTTTTGAATGACATGCAACTTTTTAGGGTGGCCTTTCTGACCTATCCACTTTGAATAAGAGAATTGGGGTTGTTTTATTACAAACGGTTCAAATGCATAATTTCGTTAAAAAAAGGTGTCAAACAAAATGGGTTGAGACTTGAGACTAAAATGCATATATAACCTCCTAGGTAAAAGGTATTCAAAGTTGGTTGAAAGTGAGTGGAAGTCATCTATAATGGACACTAGTAGAATGGGGCGAAGTTGTAAGCTATAATTAGTCACTGGCCTGGTATTGTGAGCTCAACAAAGAATGCTCTATGGTTATGCCAATACATTGTAAATGAGATGGATCGCATGTGTCATGAACTTACACCTCCAAGTCCCAAATCACAATATCTTGCTAAGTACTATTCATGTAAATAGTTTTCTATCTTATATCATTTTACTATTTTACACCAGTTGATCATGTTAAATGCACCAAAGTGCTTAATCTTCCGGTTGTGTTTTAATAGCGCATCAAGACTGTTGCGCATTAGCAATATTACACACAATAGGAAGATTATGCAGTTTGTGTTTCTAAAAGGAATTAATAATTACATTGATACACGCCAAAAGATTGTAACAAGTTAGATAAATTTCAAATTATCTGTCACTGCTTTTTATTTTGTCGCAGTGGAAACTGGGAAGAATATGTATCTGTCCATGATGAAAATGGATTTCACTTGTAATCATTCGAAGTATAGGATTATCATGTTGTATAGTTTTGTTATTATCAATAGGGAGAGATTGTGGAGTTCATTACTTCAATACTTTTGACTTTTGAGTTATTTAGATTTAGTGCTGACAAATAGATACTGAGTTGCAATAGTGCATCATCGAAACCACATATAACTCAAGAAACTCAAGTTTCTAAGCCTCAAATCAAGATGTCGATTGTGGTCAAGTGAAACATTAATTGTTTTTCAGGTGAAAGGTTAATTTAAGTTGTTGAGTTGTATGCTTTGAGTTAAGCTGCACAAGAAATAGTGTTTCAAGTCAAGAAGGTTGATTTTCAAGCATTACTAGTTTCATCTTCAATGTTTAGTCAGTAAGTCGTGAAAATTAGGCTGATAGTAATAAGACCACATCAAGACCAAACCCAATACTGACACATCAGCGTCATCTCAACTTTTTTTCTCCTAGACCAAATCAAGACCAAACACTCGTAGTAAGGAGACCGTAATCACAACCAAAAACATACTCCACAAAATTAAATATATACAAAATATACACACACATACCAAACCATTTCAACCACACATTTAGTCTTATGGAGTGGTTGAATGGGTTTTTGAATCTTTTGCAAAAATATAATAAGAACAGATTAAGATAGTTTAATCATGGCAGTCAGTTCATTAAAGTAGTTTGGTCTTCAGTTCTATGACAAAATGCTATAAGTCAAGTTTGTTTGTGCTTGAGAAAACGACACTTGAGGTTGAGGTTGCAATATTGCCGCTCTAAAATCGGTAAATATTAAGAATTCTAAGGCTTGTGCAACTGGGCCTGAATTAATCGATCGAGAGGATCGATCAATCGATTTACCAAATCGATCGAGCCACTGTGGGTGGCATTGTTGAAATCGATCGCCGGATGAAGGATTGCAATATGGGTCGAGTTTTCAATCGATATTGTACAAGAACATTACCGTTTGTAAAAAAAAAAAAAAAAAAAAAAAAAAAAAATACACCACTTTTCATCTTATACATACCAACATTAAACCCACATTCAAACACACAATTCTAACAAATTATCATCAATATTCATTCACCATGTCTATGTCGTCTTACGAGTATTTGTTTGGTTCTTCGTCTTCCGAAGACGACGAAGAAGTTTTAGTGAGTTAACGGAGTTTGCTTGGAACGCATATCAAGCACATCAGCCAAAACCTACAGGAAGGTACATACCTAAGTATCATGTTGCTGCACACAATCGGTTAGTGAATGCATACTTCGGCGAAACCCCGCTGCACGATGAAAGAACATTCCGTCGACGTTTTCGAATGAGCCGAGAACTGTTCACACGAATTGTTCGAGAGGTAACCGATTATTCTACTTATTTTGAACAAACTAATGATTGTAGGGGCGTACCTGGTATTAGCCCATTGGTCAAGTGTACTGTGGCCATTCGTCAATTGAGATACGCGGCCGTTCCAGATTCTCTTGACGAGAATCTGGCAATAGCCGTAACAACATCCCGTCAATGTCTCCGTAAGTTTTGCAAAGTTATCATGGAGTTATATGGTCATGAGTATTTGCGAAAGCCCACGTATTCTGACCTTGAAAGATTATATGCTCATCACGAGCATAAGCATGGGTTTCCTGGGATGATGGGAAGCATTGATTGTACAAGTTTGAGAGTGGGAGAATTGCCCGAACGGTTTGAGAAGTCAATATGCTAGAGGTGATCATGGGCCACTTCCATTCATTTTATTGGAGGCGGTCGCTTCCCAAGATTTATGGATTTGGCATGCGTTCTTTGGTGTTTTCGGTGCAAATAACGACATAAATGTTTTACGTCGTTCACCTGTCTTCAATGATATCAGATCTGGGAGAGCAGCAGACCTTGAATTCGAAGCAAACGATGTACAATACAAAAGGAGATATTATCTTACTGACGGGATATATCCACAATGGTCCGTTCTTATTAAGTCTATTTCAAATCCTCCCACGGATGATCATAAAAGACTATTGTACAAGAGGAAGCACGAAGCAACAAGGAAAGATGTGGAACGGGCTTTTGGTGTGTTGAAGAGGAAGTGGCAAATGCTTAAAGTTCCGGCTCGCGGGTTTTTTAAAAGTGAGCTCAAAGATATTATATATACATGTATCATATTACATAATATGATCATAAAAGACGACCAGCGGGCGATATGTCCTACATGGTTCGAAGAGGCGGTCCACCAACCACACGATCCTTTAAATACATTTGAAGAATCTTTAGCAATTTCTTAGGAGCTCGAGAACGCAACAACTCATATACACTTAAAATCTGATTTGGTCGAGCACATTTGGAGAAATCGTAGACATCATCGTCTCCCTCATGACAATGAAGACGAAGACGATGAAGAATTTATGTGATGTTTAGTTATATTTACGTTTAATTTAGTATTGTAATGTTTTAATTCCGTATCGTTTCGTTTATGTAATATTTACGTTTTATTAATAAAATTTGTGTTTGTGTTAAAAAATGTTTAAAAAAAATGATGTAATATGGGTTGCCACTGTGATGAGAGAGGTGAATATGGGTTGAGGAGAGAGAAAGCTGATGTGCCAGTCGAAAAAATGATGCAATATAGGTCACCACTGTCACAAGCTTAAATGTCTACATTGATGGAATCAAACAAAAAAGACAAACATTTCGTAAGTTTTATTTATTTATTTAACTTTATTCCCCAAATCTTTAAACTTTAATTATTTTTCGTTTATAACACATAAACTTTATTTAATCACTAAAATTAAAATACATTTGCTATGCACGGATTAAATATTTTGATCAATTTTCTCTTCTACTCATTCGAATGAAAAGTACCTTAAATAAGAACAAATGCAACAACCCAAGCCTAAACTTTAGCACCAAGAATAGAGACGTGGGGATTTTAACTAGAACAATAAAATGGAAATGTAAATATGGAATAATGCATCTACGTAGAGGTCCACTTATTCATCCTAAAATCATGCATGACACAGTAGTCTTTCAACTTGCATGAGAGAGTGGTGTAAGGCTTGATCAACATTTGTAGACTTGGTCTTTCTGGTCTTCCAAATGTGCAATTCTTTGAGTAACCCGAATGGCTCAGTTTTGGTTAGTACCATACCCGTATCAATACCCTGCACCTCAAAATGAGCCTTGCCTCAAGGCTCATGGTTTTATACCTCAGGTCACGCGGCTTCCAAGGTGGGTCGTGTTCGGATTGAAGAAAAACAAACGATGGGGGATGACAATGGTGACCGATATGAAATATCTTCATACACGTACTAACCGGGGGTTTAATTCATGTCAATTAAATTCTTCGATTTGTCGGCTAACAATCTTATTTCTTGTCATTTATTTTTGTTCCATGGCAAAAACATGTATTTTCGCCCATAGACTTAGCCAACACCTTGTTCATTTATGATATTAGTGTATTATTATGTTTCGTATGCAAAGTCGATGAAAACCTAAACCATTTATGCCTTGATTCGTATTTATTTGTCATTAATTTCCGTTTTGGGGTTTGCTATTGTTTCGCCTTTCTTAGTATGCTTTTAATTTTGGTTTTTGCTATTGTTTGGGCACTTTACATTAGCTAGATAGTAGAATAGTTGTATTTTACTTTCTATATATTGTAACCATGTCTAGTCGTGGAATGGCGAAGGAGTTAAATGCATAAAAGCGAAAACGGACCTGTTGTAGCAAAATTGAATTTCCCCGTTTTTTTTTTTTTTTTTTTTTTTTTTTTTTTATTTTTTTTATTTTTTATTATGTGTCAGGCTCACAACTTTATAGAGATTGCTTGTAGGGTTTAGAGATAAATCCCTTGAGAATGATCAACGACTACTTGGGAGCCAGGGCGTTGATTATCCGAGAGCAGACAAGGAGGACATGTGTTGTGCACTCCTTGGCTCATATAAATGGTGCTTGTCGTGCGTCCTCACTGTAAAATATCAGATGGTACATCTTAACCGCTAGTGATAGTTGGGGAGCAGTTGTACTCGCGTGCTCAATCTGGCTTGATAGGTTTTACCAGGCCCTGCGTGGCCTGAGATTTAAGTCGGGCTTCCATCAAGTGTTTGTTAATGTGCCTTGGTAATGGACTTGATCCGAGCGTGTAATTAGTGGGCTTGAGCCGCTAATATTGATACGCTATCATTATGTCTTCTTGTTGAGACATATACATGAAATCCTTGAACTGCTCAAATACTTATAATATAACATGCAATTGGCTTGAAAATACTATTGATGCAATTCTTTTTGACTAATTTGGCAAGTATGTAAGCCAAAGAGTAAAAGATCATCTAAGGAATTGTGGAATTGTCTCATAATCCCGATCTTCATGAAATACCAAATGTTCATGGAATGTTCAACATGGAGAATCAAACTCTATTGATGTGGTTTGATCTTTGATGACTTTAACTACTTTACCTCAAAATCTATCAAGGTGAGAAAATTGAGTATGTCGTCCATATACTAAATATAGTTCCAACCTAGAAGGTAAGTAAGACACCATCATGTTATGGAATGGGATCACTCCCATTATGTCTTGATTGAAGTTCTGAAGTTTCTACTACTGCTGCCACCACCATCACCGCCACCACCACCACCGCCAATACAAGTCATTTTCATATCTCATGTATCAACAACAATCGCCACCCACTTGTTGGAATAACAAATGTGAATACTGAATTACTAAATTATAATTAAAGCGTCACCTAATAACAATACAATGAGCCTAGTGTAATCGTTATCTAACAAGAATAACCGACTAACAGTAACAAACAAGTCATTTGAAATTCTTCCAAATCAGTCTCTCATGTATGATTCCCTTTATGTTAGGTATTGTTTGTTTATTAAGAGGCTCTGAATCTGAATCTGAATCTGATTCGCACATCTGAATCTGAATTTGTGGTTGAAATGTCTGAATCTGATTTTATCTTAATGTGAATAAGAGGTCGAGAAATCTGAATTTGACTCATATAAAGTGTTTATTTTTGTAAAAGTTGCCAGAAGTTTTTTAGATAAAAGTTGTGTGAATTTGTTAGATTATCATGAAAAATTTTCAACCATCACAAAACAAGATTTGACATCGACACAACAATAAAATAAATTATGGTTAAACCTTTTTAAAGTTTTATAAGGGAATCATGTTTGGGTTGGCATTATCAACCCGTCAAAAATTGTTTTGATTATGTAATAATTTTTCAATATGAATTGTCACTCTTAAATTTTATTATCTTGTACAATTATTATTTAACAAAAAATATGAGATGATTTTCATTAAAGGTACTTTTTATACAAATCGAAATATCGAAACAAGAACAAAAAATACATAACAAAGAAAAAAGAAAAGAAAAAAATACGAGACATTAAGAGGTTTTAAGACACCCTTAAACATCTAGTTCAATAAGAGTTTTTAGTCTCTTACTAGCTCTTAATGAGCTGAAAAAAACAATCACTCTAAATCTTAACCACCTCTTACTGTCTCTTAATAACATACAAAAAACAAACACACTTTTTTGGTCCAAACCTCTTATTGCATCTGACTGAGTTAGATTAATAGGCTATTAAGAGGTTTTTTTTGGAAAAACAAATGCAACCTTAGTTCTATGCATTTCTATTGTTAGTTTATATTATTAGAGGATAAATAGGCCCGGCCCGGCTTGTGGGCTCAGGGTCCATTAGGGTTTCATTATGTATTGGTGCTATATATATCGTATCAATAAAACGTATCATCTACGAGGTTTAATTTAGTCTAACATGATATCAGAGAGGGTCTGATCCTCATGTGGCTACGTTGAGCCGCCTCCTCTAAGCCACCCGTCAAACCCTAACTCCTCGATCATCGATCAAAAAATAAATAAATACCAATATATTTGGTTTCTAATAACCCCGCTGCTGAGGAAGAGGCTGTCGATGGACAGAAAAAGAATGCTACTAATGAACAAATTGCATCCATGCCGCCACTTTCCAACAAGAAAAGCAATGATAAAATCTTTGCCAAACTGGGTACTGATGTCATGGACTATCTTTATTGAGGATTTATTATGTTTTTCTTTTATTTAAAAAAAAAAAAAAAGTTATATGTTAAGGTGGTTTTATTATTTGGGTTTTTATTTAATTGTTTATTTTTTTTATGTCGAATCTAGGGTATTAATTCCCGAGACAATTTTTGCTGGTGTCGAATCTAGTGTTCTTATTCCCGAGACGACTTTTGTTGGTGTCGAATCTAGGGTTCTTATTCCCGAGACGACTGTTTGGGATACTTTGGTTTATCCTTCGGATACTTTGGTTATCCGTAAACAAAAATTAGAATAGGGGATACTTTGGGTTATCCTGTTTTATTTTAGTTTATTATTTAATTTTGCTTTTTTAATTTTCTTCTTCAGTCCGAGCTTTCGCGATTTCGCCGCTCGGACTGCGGGTGGTATTAGAGGATAAATAGGCCCGACCCGGCTTGTGAGCTCAAGGTCCATTAGGGTTTCATTATGTATTAGCGCTATATATATCATATCAATAAAATGTATCATCTATGAGGTTTAATGTAGTCTAACATATATAACGTGTGTATAGTTTTAGCCAGTGACTGGTTTATAACAATGTTCAATACACGAAGTTTTTGTTTGTTTTTGATCTATATTATAAGTTGCAATAATAATTTCCAGATCACGATTGATCGATTAGTCAAATTATTTAAAGTAGTGCAAATATATTTCTGAAATAAAACTGTTGAAACAAAACAAGATTCGTGTTAAAAAAAATGAAAAAAAAAAAAAAAAAAAAAAAAAAAAAAAAAAAAACGAGGTTATAACATGTACCTTAATTTGTTATTTTTTAGAAAGTCAACAATATCATAGAACCTAAAAAAATACAAAATACAAAATATAAAGAGAAGACATCCCACCCTAATTAATCAAACAAATTAAAAGGAGAAAAAGACCCAAGAGTTTAACATACAATACACAAAGGCCAAAAAACAAGACCAAACTAAAACACATAAATATAGTTCAAGCACTACAGATTAAAAACGTGTACACACTAACACATGAAGCTACATAGAGACAAAACGAAACAAACAGATTAAAAACGTGTACACAGTAACACATGAAGCTACGTATATAGATTATGGGCATGTTTCACGCGGAGCGGTATAGAGCTTTTTGGGACGATGAGCGATGAGCGATAAGCAATGAACATTTTGAATTTTAGTAGTCGTTTAGCAAAACAGTTGTGATCTTTGCTAATTTTTATGAAAGTTAATTTCCAATGATTCTTTAAAAAGCGATGAACGATAAGTTGTAATTATTACTCACGGCTCACAATTACTGGTAACTACTATTTTTCACAAATACTACTTTATACGGAGTATAAAGAAACTTGAGTGAAAAATTAATGAAAAGTATAACTAACACAACTTTATACGGAGTATAACCATTATTTATATTTTATAACAAAATAGATTATAATCCCAAAATTATTTTTACGCCATAGAATATAAATTAATACTAAAAATACCTCATATTCGAATTGCAAAAATCGTCCTTAAAGTTTATCCAAATTGCACGTTTCGTCCCTGATGTTTGGAAAGTGCAAGGATCGTCCCTGTGGGAAAACCTTTGGTGCAAATATCGTCCCCACAGGGACGATACTTGCACCAAAAGTTTCCCCAAAAAGGACAATACTTGCACCAAAGGTTTCCTCACAGGGACGATCCTTGCACTTTCCAAACATCAGGGATGAAATGTGCAATTTGGCCAAACTTTAAGGACGATTTTTGCAATTCTCTCAGTTTACAATTTAGTAATGATTACTGATTAAAGTAAATTACGCCGTTGGTCCTTGTGTTATATGCAGATTTTATGTTTAGTCCTCATTATAGAAAAATTACTGCAAACCTCCTCAATGTTTGACTTTTTGCACATTGTTATCTTGTTGGTCCAAAAACCTAACAATCGTTATCTATCTTGTTAAGTGTTGGGGCAGTTTTATCTTTTCACATTTATTAGTCCAAACACCCCATAACTTGGTCAAATAAAACAAAACATTCATGCATTCATCCAAACACCCCCTTCTCAAAAACCGATTATCTTCACTCTCACTCCTCACACCCACCTCAACCGCCACTACTCTAGTGCCACCTCAGCCATATCTCTCGTCAAATTCAAACAACCAACTAAATATTTATGCATACCCAACAATCATATCAAAAAATAAACAATAAAGTACAACAAAGTATAAAAAATAAAAAATAAACAATAAGTAAACCTTTATTCATACATCACCACTTACCCTTTAACCGTCGGTGTCTGAAACCATCACGGATCCACAACCACCGATACTAAATTAGGTCGCCGTTTCATGCCGAATCTCGCTATGGTAGCGGTGAAATAGGTTTGCTCAATTTCAGACTGATTGTACACTGTTTTGAAGGGTTTATGGTTAGAGTATGGTGAGTTAAGTAATTTTTTTGTAGGTAAAATGACATATGGTTTTTAAATGAAAAATAAACTTGTGAGTGTTCTTCTTTTATTCTTAAAATGAAATATAAAGTTAGAGGTCTTGCTATATGAATGAGGTGGGTAAAGTTAGTGGGTTTTGTTGGGGTTTCTATTTGGACGAAGATAATATTTGTTTGTTTAGTTGTTAAAGAAAACAAAGATAACGGGTTCTTTTGTAGGTTGGTGTTTGATTATTAAAGGGATAATGATGAGTTTTTGTTTGATTATTAAAGAAGATAAAGATGATAGGTTACCGTTTAATTATTGAAGAAGATAAAGATGAGGGGGGGGGGGGGGGGGGATGTTTATTTTTATAGAAGATGAAGATGATGGCTGGGAAGTAGATGTTGGAGGTTGAAGATGTGAACGTTTGGATAAAAGTGTATTTTGGTGTTTGGACATGTAAATAATGAAAAGACGAAGTTATCCTCGTGCTTAACGATCCATCTAGCGACCGTTAAATTTTTGGACCAATAGTGAGCAAAAATTCAAATGGTGAGGAGGTCTGTAGTAATTTTTTCATAGTGTGGACTAAACGTGAAATATGCATATACCAGAGTGACCAACGGTGTAATTTACTCTAATGATTATAAAAACACAAAACCAGAAACTTTAGGGTGTTTTAGCAATTTACAAAACAACATATTATATCCCAGTCAAATTGATTTCTATATAATGATGTCTTCATGTAATCATACGACACACAAAAAAACCATCTTTATCACAAAAGGCTCTTAAAAGGTCCTTGCAGCCATCTCCAATGGATCCAAGGTCCATCCAAAATGGTGAGCTAACAGAACCCATTTTGTCGAAACACACGAATCCACCAGAGGAGGTAGTGAGCTCGGAACTAGAGGAGATACTATCCGACACGAGTTTAACCTCCTTTGGTCGACTAAAAAAGGCGATGCCTATGGAACTATATAGTTTGTTTCGACTAGCAGGTCCAACTATCGTAGTCTACGTGCTAAACAACGTGACATCGATGTCAACACAAATCTTCTGTGGTCACCTTGGTAACCTTCAGCTCGCGGCTGCGTCACTTGGTAACAATGGTGTCCAGCTTTTCGCCTATGGTGTCATGGTATATATTCCTTCGAATGAATTATATTGTTTTATTGTGTTACAAGAACATTGACTTTAGTGTAAAACGAATCTATACTTGATCATTTCAGGTAGAACAATTTAATCATGTTAGGAGTAACTTTTTTTCTAATAGATTAAGGTCACATATATGTTAGATAATTTATCATCATTGAATGTTTATCGGCAAAAAATATATTTATGATCAGATTGTCTTTATATAGAATTTTTTTTATAGTATTAGCAACAAGACAAATATTCCACATCGGAATTTAGTGAAATTTATATAATACAAAAGATAAGATTCGATGTTCGTAACCAATTTTTGGTCTACCAGTGTTAATCTAAACTCTAGCTGTCGAGATTTTTTTTTTTTTTTTTTTTTCCTTTTATTTATTTATTTTTATTTTTTGTCAGGATATGATAATAAGCATTTTTATATGAATAATAGTATTTATTTATTATTATTATTAATTTATTATTATTTTATTTGTTTACTTATTTATTTATTTTTGTGGTTAATACAATTAAAGGGAGGAGGTAATAATTTGCAAACTACTCGTAAGAAATTAGAAAACAATATGCCTCACAAAATGAATGAGAAGAATCCTTTAAGAAGGATGAAAAATAGTTATAACTACACACTAGAAATGCATCAACTTGAATTAGATGCATCATTGAATTAGATGCATCCCTAATATTTTAGATGCATCATAATATATTTTATATCTAAAAATTAGATGCATATACATACATTAGATGCATTTCATCAAGTTAGATGAATCCTATGTATTTTTCGTCCTATGCGTGTCAAATTTGTTGTTAGTACTACTTTGCATCATTTTCACTTCAAAATCACTTTAGAAACTAATTGTGATGCATCTAAATGAATAGAGATGCATCAAATTCAAGTCGTTGCATCTCAAATATGCGGTTATAGTTATTTCTCATTCTTCTCATTTTAAGTTTTCTTCTCACTAGATCTTTACACTGTGCTATATATGCCTTGCGTAGTTGCGTTTATGTTTTTCTAACCACTCTTCTCTTTACGTCGTTCTTCAAGTCATTATATTTAATTGCTAAAATCCACTCACTACCTCTATTTTTTGAACCTTTGATGCTCAGCCCTAGGTAAATTGATACATCAAAATGTCAGAATTTCAAAGGTTTGTGTTATAATTGAAAACATATGACTATATGAAACAACAAAAATGGAAGAGTGGTTAAACTCGTTCTTCAAGTCATTCTATTTAATTGCTAAATCCGTGTAACAAAAATAGGTATTATCAGTGTAATAAAACTATATTATTACACATATGATCTATATTTTTTGAAATAGGGAGCATCGACGCAATCAATTTGAAAAATAGGGATTGTTCATGTAATTAAAATTGAATAAGGACAACAAGTGTGATTTTGAGTAAACCATAAGGACTAAACATGAAATTTTGTCTAACAAAAAAAATGTATCTAAGTTATCCATTTTTGTCATTTTTTTTCCAAACCTTTGAAATTCTCACATTTTTATTATCTATTTACCCAAGGCTGAGCATCAAAGGTCCAAAACCGAACCGGACCGACAAAACTGACCGAACCGACAAAAACCGAGCCGACCTGACAGCTCGTTGGTTCGGTTTCATGTTTTACATGTTTTCGGTTTCGGGACGGTTCGGTTCAATTCGGTTTGGCCGAAAACCGACAAAAACATACCTAAATACACCTAAACCGAACCGACGGCCCAACACAAAACTGAACCAACACGACGGCCCGTCGGTTCGGTTTCGGTTACGGTTTAGGTTTTTCATGAATTTCGGTTTTCGGTTTTGTCAGTTAGGGTTGGATCGGGTAGATTTTAGACCGATGCTTAGCCCTAGATTTACCTATCGAAAAGGATCTACACACCATCAAATATTTTTTATTGTCTTTTTGTTTTTATAATTTTGTTTTTATTATAAAATTGCGAAAAACAAATATTAAAAAATTTAATAAGTTAAAAGTATTAAAATACAGAAAAGATGATGTAGAATACCATAAAATCAGTCTTTGTTCTATTAATAAAATTAGTAAAATTGCCGGAAAAAATACGGAACAGAAACTATAAAGTCAAAATAGTCTAAAACAAAATTTACGGAACAAAAAATATTAAAAGGTGTCTTGTCCTGCCAATAAAGTGGATAGCATAAAGATAGAGGGTAGGTAGTGAACGCTATTGCCCTTAAAAAATATGGATATCGTGTGCTTTATTAGCTTTTATGACAAGCTTTAAGTCTCACAAGTACATTCAACACTCAGTCCTTTACAAAAACTTCCAAACCTGTTCCCATAGCTTTTGCAGTCACCGTAAGACTTCACTAGCCGTTTCTTTAACCACCAATCCACCATATCTAGTACTAGTAGCATAAAATCTTAGTGACACATCAATGACAATAACTTGTCACACTAAGAGACGATTTTCTTGGAATACTTACCCACGCTATGTAAAAGATCTGAGATATCACTTCTTCGTTTTACTCGCTCTTTAAGAAAAATATGTTACAAGAACATCCAACCTCACTACACATTTTTTATGTCACTGCACTATAACTCTTTACTAGCTAATGGTAGATTTTCCCACTATTTTTTCGTAGAACAGATTTATGACGTCTAGTAGTACACTCTCCTTGTTGCCAAAATACAACTTTTATTTATACACACAATCGATACATATATATATTACACGAGTATGCATATGTGTCTTTATATCCATATATCTGCATATATGGCGTTTGGAAGAGATAGGGGTCGAGTAATGTAGGAAGTGCATGAGAAAGTGAGGCTACCTCCAATAACAACTATCATCACATTTTTCTGTCACATCAGCTTTTTGTCTCATTCAACCTACAAACAACCTTTTAGGCACACTAAGGCGATCTACATTAAAAAAAAAAACATACCTCACAAAAATACATTTTAATTAAATTAAAATACACTAGAAAGTGCATGTGACCGATTGCCCCAATTGATTGGCTCCTCAACCCACATGCTCCTCGACCCGATGCAACTCTCACAATCGAATCGGTTGGGTGCACGCCTAGCCCGAGAATACAGGAGAGTGAAGAGGGACGGATCAAGGAATTTTATATCAGGTGGGCCAAAATAATTCTTTACAAATAAAAATTACGTTTAGAAGATTTGTTAGATTGGTTACTATATCAACGATTACTATGTCAGAACATGAATTTATGAATTGATAGATCAAATTTATGCATCGATGACGTACGAAACTATTTCAGTATCAAAGCAAGCATAAAACAGTGTTGGAGGAAACTCTATTAATTTTGTTATGCTAATAAATGATGTTTGAATCAATATATAGTGAATTACTCCGTATTGAATACCAACGATTTAGTGGAAGTATATTATGAAAAAGAGTTACGGTTTGAATTTATGTATACGTTTATTGGTGGGCCAAACTATTTTTAATGTTGAATATGGCATCATATAACATGGTACGTATACATTTAATTTTTATTTGGGTTGGCCATGGCCCATCCCACTCAAAGAGTGGCTCCGTACTGGAGTGGTGGTATAATTAATGAAACAAGATGCTGGACTGGGCCAGTTACCGGGCTAAGGTTTTGGACTCAAGGGCAGCCAATAAGAAGCCACCGATTCAAAACAACATGTGGCACGTCGTTTAACGACGCCACATTATATATATAGTAATGTGCAAGTGTATGGGGACAATAGCAGTAAATTTGTAGTAGCTGTCCATTTATATATATGGTCTAAAGTTGTGGAGATTGTCGTTGGTTTATTGGCTTGTTTGCATATTTTGACATAAATGTTTTACGCAGTAGTTGAGAATTTGGTTTAGTGAGATTACGATATGTATTTAATAATGGTTGACTACTTCAATTAGAAAATTATCGGCAGTTTTTTGTCTTTTCAATCAACATGTTCAGAGTCTATATATCGATTTGGACAATAGGTTAATCCAAGGCTACGTGTAATGGTTCATCGGACCATCATTTTCATTCAGTGGTATATTAGCTTTTCAACGCATCATCTTACCTTCACCTTTAAGGACGCAATGATCACCACCTAACCAAACATATAAAAATAATTCACTTTATAAAAACATACCTAAGAATATACCTCACATACACTTACAAGTAAAAAAATTTGTCAGGCGGTCTGCATCACCCAACTGAGTCCATTTTTTCTCCTTCGCGCGCGGTAGATTTTGGTGGTTATAGCTTTCGCGTGTGGTGGACTTGCTTCATGTGTGGTGATATACTACCATGAAGCAAGTCCACCACACGCGAAAGTTATAACCAACTTAGTACGTATCAACTCGCTAAAGATATATTAGTACGTATCAACTTAGAATTTGAACTCGCTAAAAATATAATGCAACTCAGATCAGCTTATTTCAATTTTGATTTCGGGGTTCGGTTTGAATTTGGTTTTTGATCAATTTTTTCTGTTTGGATTTAATTTAGAGTTTATGTTTGAATTTTGTTTTTAATTAAAGGCATCTGTTTGGATTTAGGGCTTTGATTTTGACTTCATCGTGTTCTTACTTTCGGGTTTCCATTTGGATTTCAAATTTGATTTATTAGGGTTTTGGTTTGAATGACGATTTGGTTATGGATTTGGTTTTATATTTAAGGATGAAGATGAACATGTGGTGTTGGGTTGTGTGAGATTGAGTTTGCTGCTTCATGATAAGCATCTGGGTATCATAAAGAAAAAAACTATTTACTAACAAAATTGGAAATGATATGACAAATAACTCGCTCCACGTAAGACTAGTAAGTTTAGTAGGTAAACCCGAAACAGGTACACGAGAGGCAAAAATTTGAAAGGTTTATGTTTGAGTAAGAAATAATAAATAAATAAATAGATGACTACATGAAATACCAAAAATGTACAAGTTACTTACCTTTTTTTTTTAAGTAACTCTTAAACATTTGTAACATTTTTACTAGCATACAGGTAATTCGCCCTCACTTTTGCTAGACGGAATTATTGAACCGGGTATAATACATATACAAAAATATTTTTTTCTATTAATTTGTACACTTAATTATTTGATTATGCACATAAATATACAAACTGACAAAGTAAGATATAAATATTGTACTATATAATGCATGAGTTGATGTGTATTAATAAAACATACGACGTGTTAAAAAAATATAAAAAATAAATACGATATGAAGTGTATGGTTATGTAGTCAAACTGTCAAAGCAACTTGGTCACTTTTGTGTACCCATCGGACGGCACTTTATGACTACCTTTAAGTCTCACAAGTACAATAACCTTTCCGATCAAAAAAACGTCCAAACCTACTCCCGTAGCTTTTGCTATCACCAATCCACCATATCTGATGATAGCATATCAATGACAATAACTTGTGAACCAGCTAATGGCACACCTTTTCCCACTATTTTTTCCTACAACAGATTTATGACTTCTAGTAGTACACTCTCCTTGTTGCCAAAATACAACTTTTATTTATACACATAATTCGACACAAAAAATATGCATCTGCGTCTTTATATCCATATATCTGCATATATCTTTGCTATTATATTTATAACGTAGTTTTTAATAATTTTATGTAAAATACTTCAAAAATATACACGAGTAAAAGCTACAAGTCTTCTAATGATAACATTACGAGTAGTTTGTAATGTATTTGTAGCCTTAGAAGGCAGCAAAAAACAAATTATAATTAGATTCACAAAAGCTGACTTTACAGTATGCTGAATTAATCTGCTACCTCACCAACATATAAATATAAATGTATGTACATATACACTAATGTACGTACTTAAACATATGAACAAATTAATCAAGCATTGTGTGTTACTATAGCTTGGAATGGGGAGTGCTGTCGAGACTTTATGTGGGCAAGCATATGGAGCTCACCAATATGAAATGCTTGGTGTTTATCTTCAAAGATCAACCATCCTTTTAATGGCGACGGCTATTCCTCTTATGTTTCTCTACATTTTCTCCAAATCACTCTTGATCTTGATTGGCCAATCAACACAAATCGCAGCTGCAGCTTCGCTCTTCATCTTTGGCCTCATCCCACAGATCTTTGCATATGCTGCCAACTTTCCTATCCAAAAATTCCTTCAGGCGCAAAGCATTGTGAACCCGAGCGCCTACATAGCAGCTGCAGTCCTCCTGGTCCATGTTCCATTGACATGGGTTGCATTGTTCGTTTGGGGCTGGGGCTTATTGGGTGCGTCGCTCATTTTGAGTTTTTCGTGGTGGATTATAGTATTGGTGCAGTTTCTGTTTATACTGACGAGTGATCGGACTAAGAAGACATGGAACGGGTTTAGCATACTAGCGTTTTCTGGACTTTGGGATTTTTTGAAACTATCTACTTCCTCTGCTGTTATGTTGTGTTTGGAAGTGTGGTACTTTCAAATATTAGTTTTGATCGCGGGTTTGCTAGAAAATCCAGAAATAGCATTGGATTCATTGGCTGTGTGTGCAACGATTCTTGGATGGGTGATGATGATTTCAGTCGGGTTTAATGCAGCTGCCAGGTTTGTTTTTCGATCCCAACAAATACCTTTCAGTCATAATAAATTCACAAAAATAAAAGAATACAAGACGAACTACAATACTTATTGGTTCGTATATCTGGCAGTGTGAGAGTTAGCAACGAGCTAGGAGCAGGACATCCTAAATCAGCAGCCTTCTCTGTCGTGATGGTTACTCTCAGCTCATTTGTGATCTCTTCAATATGTGCTATCATTCTCTTAGCTCTACGACATGTCATTAGCTACGCTTTTACTGATGGTGAAATAGTTGCAAATGCTGTATCAGAACTTACCCCTCTCCTTGCAGTTTCAATCATCTTTAACGGCATTCAACCCGTCCTTTCAGGTAACATTTTTTATTTCCTCTACCAAAACTCAATTCTACCAGCAATATATTTCTAGTCATTTGCTATAATGGATTCGTTACAATATGATTTGTGACAATTAGGGGTCGCTGTTGGATGTGGATGGCAAACATTTGTTGCATATGTGAATATTGGGTGTTATTATGTGGTTGGAGTTCCATTAGGTGTTTTATTAGCTTTCAAGTTTGACTTTGGTGCTAAGGTAAGCATACTACTTTTTTATGTATCAATATTCATATCATTCCTAACTTATCCTAACCATCAAGTTATCTTAACATTTATCATCTGACTGTATCTTATTTTTTCCGATGTAACGCAGGGAATATGGTCAGGCTTGATAGGAGGCATGACAATGCAGACACTTATTTTACTATGGGTTACTTTCCGAACCGATTGGAACAAAGAGGTAATCTTCAAAGACTCAAATTTGGGGGACAAGTTTAATTTTTTTTTCTTCATTTATAGTAACAAAAAAGCCATAAATGTTACATTTCGCATATTCATGTGTATTTCACATGATAATATAACATTACTGAAACCAACTATATAACTAAACTGATATGATTTATACATAAAATTTGCAGGTTAAGAAAGCAAGCGAACGAGTGAATCAATGGCAACACAAGAAAGACGAACCTTTGATAAACAATTAGAGGACCTTTTATTTTCTCTTTTAATTACGTTATATTTTGTACAATTTAGCTACATCAAGTATGACCTTTGTCTTGATAGTGAACACAAAATGTGATTGTTCTCGTAGTGACATAAAAACTGTTAATTTTTATCTCAATCTAAAAGTGAATCGTTGTTAGATTAAATGTTTGTCCAATGTGACTTGTTTGAGTTATTAAAAGTCAAAGTCCAACATTAAAGGCCTTCTGGCCACTTACAATAAGCAAAAGATGTTTCTGTAAGAAAATTCTGATATCAAGGAGAAGTTCCTGGTGGATAAATAACGAGTAAGTATCATGACGGAACCATCCTAGATAATCTGAAAAAAGACAGTATATGTATAATAGACAGAGAATCCATGTTAAGGTTGCCCAAGGAAGTCAAGCCGCATGCGACTTAACCGACATTCCCGCGCATGGCCGTTTACCACCATCCTAAGATATTCACCGAACGAGGTTTGTACCCTGGTCACTTTTTTGAGACTTTGGAACACCTTACCACTAGACAACCTTGAAGATGGTCAACATATGTATAACGGAAAGATTAACTAAGGTGCAGTATAAGAGGTGGACACCTCTTTCAAATGGTGTTAAGCGGGATAGCATGTTGAACTTAAACTTTTTTTTATCTTAAAACACCAACTATGAACTGAGTTTTAACCCTTTTCTCAACCCAACCTGTATACAACCGTTTATATATTAAACTGGTTAGTAAGTCTATTCATTTACGACCTAGACCTTTATGGACCGATTGTGATAACATGTATCTGATTCAACGTGCGTCTATATGTGCATTATACTTCTTAAGCTAGAGCAGCTCCTTCAGCGGTCTTAACTGTGTTTAATATGCTGGTTCAACAAATAAACATCTAGTTACGGCTAGCGTGTTTAAAAGTTAGTCATGGTTACATGCGAGGCCACTCAGAAATGCTATTCCAAAGCCCGTAAACAACTTGGTAAAATAAAAAGACATGGGAGCTTTTACTCATCTAATTCTTGGTCATGAAGTTGTGTTCACATCACATATTATGGTACATTGTAAACAAGCACATACAAGCCAAGTAAGCCATATGGTTTACAAACAAAAAGTTTTAGCTAAACCAATATTGAAATTATACGAGGTAAACTATAATTAAGTGAAAGTTGAGGTATAAGTTGCGAATATTTACATGAACTACCTCTTTCTTTACAAAATTCTTATTACTTAACACTATGCAAGAATGCTTAAAACAATTTTCCATAACAATTTCATCATCACTACTAACTCAACTTACATTCAATCTTTTCTACACTTAAATTTTCAACTTTAAACTGAATTTCCCGCCAAAAATTCTTCACATTTTAAAGTTCTCTCCGACGGGTTAATTTCCAAGCAACTCAAAATTTCAACTTCATGTAAAAGAGCTTGATCCACTAGAGTTAACGAATGGCCATGAGAATGAACGCCATTGCATAAAGAAGAAACATGACATCGTCAGTGTATAGACCTATCAGTAAAATTACAAATGCATTAGGAACAAGTAACAAATATATTTTAACTAAATATTATTCTAAATCTTGCAAGAACACGTGCCAAGAAAAAGGAAAGGTTAAGAGTTTTAAATTACCTCTTGTTCCAGAAGCTGCTGCAGGAAGTGCGGGAATCTTAACAGCTGCAGATATAAAAATGGTTCAAAAGATGAGTCCGATATCAAGATATTGAAGTTATTAATGTGGGAAATTCCGAAATACTTATGTGGCCGTACTTTTGTTGCATGAAGAAGCCGGTATATGTGAAAGGGAAGGCCAAGGTGCAGGAATGTGATCGTTCAAATCACAAAGAAAGCTCACGCCTGAAGATGAGTCAAATGTTGCATCCGAAGGCAAGCTAGGAAGAAGGCATCCAGACTCTATTTCAAGGACATAAAGAAGTATATAACAAGTCAGATTAAAAAAAAAAAAAAAAAAAAAAAAAAAAAAAAAAAAAAAAAAAAAAAACAAAAAAAACTAGTTATTATTTACAATTTCACATGTGATAAATATTTTAAATGAGAAATGTTTAAAATGCAATTTGTGACTTTGATTCACTAATTTATTTTACATAAAAGTGTTGATTTATTAAAATTCATGATTCAAACATACAAAATCTAGCTTTGATGAACACTTTTTGTTAAATCTTGTGAAAATGCAATTTTTTTTAATCATCTTACAACTTTATTGATACACATCAGCAGTTTGTATTGAATCAACAAAAAAGATATCTCTGTGTATAAAAATTGTGAAACAACGTGAAAAATTGCATTCTCGTGTTTATTACACGATTTCTCACGTTAAGGATTTCTGATTTGATCCTGATTCATACTAATATATTATCACACTGTTTTATAACTCAGGGGTAACTTTGTGTTTAGTCGAGAGTCAAGACACTGTACCTTAATGCTCAACAAAGTACGGAAAGGGGAAGAAGCCAAAGAATAACAACTTAGAAGATTATTTAGAAACTTAATCAAAATTATATCTTTTGAATGAACGGGGTCGATTTGGGTTGTGCTTTATCTCAAACAGGTCAACTTAAAAAAAATTAGCTAAAGGGGAATGTTAGTTTTACCTTGCATTCCATTTGCTGCAATTGAGTTGTGGATTCCAACATGTCAAGAAATGGAAAAAAAAAAAAAAAAAACACTATCAGATTAGTGTCTTATTACTTGAAAGAATAACTATAGAAACAAATTAAACAAAAAACAAACCTTGGAGTGAAAAGTCTTGGAGGGTTATACGACAACGATTATAAACATTGCTTGTTATATTTTCTTTTTGTAACTTCTTCCCCAGTGAAGCCGCACAATTCAAAGCTTGCAAATTTGTTAAAAAGCTTTGTTTTTGTAAGTGAGATACATAACTTCCCATTGCGTCACAACATGATGTTTGGTTTTTAATCTCATCTCCGCAACCTCGTGCGACAGGTCGAACATTTGGCAAAACCAATGGGCAAACTGAAACCCAAAAAAAATAAATAAATAAATAAATAAAATAATCTTAAAAACTGGTAGTCGTTTGTAACCATCATAAATATGGATTTTGGTTTCAAATTAACCATTATACTAGCATAAATTCCTCGATTCATGGTGTACTACTAGAAGCAAGGGAAAAGGGAGAGATCTGCAACTTTTTTCAATGTAGAAATGATTGGTTCATGACTTCATTCCATCTCCATAATTTTCAAAACTTATAGAATAAGGCTATTTGGTAATGACAACAGATTTATAAATATGTTTGACATGTTGACAAAAGTTTTATAATTGACATAATGTGTGAATAAAAGCAAGGGAAAAACAAGAAATAATAATAATAATAATAATAATAATAATAATAATAATAATAATAATAATAATAATAATAATAATAATAATAATAATAATAATAATAATAATAATAATAATAATAATAATAATAATAATAATAATAATAATAATAATAATAATAATAATAATAATAATAATAATAATAATAATAATAATAATAATAATAATAATAATAATAATAATAATAATAATAATAATAATAATAATAATAATAATAATAATAATAATAATAATAATAATAATAATAATAATAATAATAATAATAATAATAATAATAATAATAATAATAATAATAATAATAATAATAATAATAATAATAATAATAATAATAATAATAATAATAATAATAATAATAATAATAATAATAATAATAATAATAATAATAATAATAATAATAATAATAATAATAATAATAATAATAATAATAATAATAATAATAATAATAATAATAATAATAATAATAATAATAATAATAATAATAATAATAATAATAATAATAATAATAATAATAATAATAATAATAATAATAATAATAATAATAATAATAATAATAATAATAATAATAATAATAATAATAATAATAATAATAATAATAATAATAATAATAATAATAATAATAATAATAATAATAATAATAATAATAATAATAATAATAATAATAATAATAATAATAATAATAATAATAATAATAATAATAATAATAATAATAATAATAATAATAATAATAATAATAATAATAATAATAATAATAATAATAATAATAATAATAATAATAATAATAATAATAATAATAATAATAATAATAATAATAATAATAATAATAATAATAATAATAATAATAATAATAATAATAATAATAATAATCATCGTATGGGATTTGGTTGTTTTTGAAAGGGCTGAGGTTACTCTTAAGCGTATGGGATTGTAGTTGTGTGGTGGTTGTTTCAAAACGCATACTTTCCGGGCTAAGTGTCGACATGGTGGGGGGGCTGATTTTGTGCCGCCTCCTGATTGTGGTGATGGTATTGTTCGTTTCGTGTTGCATGATCTCACCAAACCACAGGTTCCTTCCCATGTTAGTGTTGTTGAGGATTTGGGTTTGGACGAACTTGGTGGTTTTGATTTACATCTTCTTGATTCTTTATTTTCTAAGGGGCTGCGTACTGTCAAGTCCTTCCCTCCTAAATGTCGTTTGGAGTTCTCTCGTGTTTTGAAAGGAGCTCTTGACAAGGTTATCTGCGCGCCTGATGACATTTCTGGTTGGGTTGGTTTGTTGGTCTTGCCTCTTTGTCTCCTTAAAACCTTTTGTCCGAGGAGTAATCAAGAATGTAGGTCTGCCAATAAGCGCCAACGCCAGGAAGAATATATTGTTAATGCTATTCGGGCGTGGGGCACCCCGAGTGGTAGTATACAGATTGTGCGTGATGTTTTAGCCGAACCCTCACCTGTTTGGTCTAATATTGATGATGATAGTTCGGATTTGGGTGACCGCAATGTCAAGCAATGTAAGAGGAAGATTTGTGATGGTCATTATACTGCTGCGGTCAGAGTTCTTTCGTCTTCTGGTATTGCACCTTATGATGTTTCTACTCTTGATGACTTAAAAGCTAAGCACCCTTTCCAGCCTGCTCCTCTTTTGCCTGATATACCTATTGATCATCATCACCTTACTGCATCTACTGCTACGGTTCTTGACATGATTAAGAGTTTCCCGCGTGGTACTTCTTGTGGGCGAGATGGTTTGCGCGCTCAACACCCTTTGGATTGTTTAAATGGTGCGGCTGTGGCTATTTCTGATGAATTGATCGCATCTATCACCCAAGTGGTGAACCTTTTCCTTGCTGGTAAATGCCCGAGGGAGTTGGGTGAGTACATTGCTAGTGCTCCTCTCACACCCTTAGTCAAACCAGGTGGGGGTATTCGTCCTATTGCTGTTGGGACTGTTTGGAGGCGGTTAGTTTCCAAGGTTTGTGCATCCATGATTGGTCATTCTTCAGATGGTTATTTAGATGATTTACAATTTGGTGTTGGAGTATCGGGAGGAGGGGAGGCTATTCTTCATGCAGTGAATCGTTTGGTTGAGGATCGAGGGGGTGATGTTGGTCTTTCTATGTTGTTGGTTGATTTTAAAAACGCCTTCAACATGGTGGATCGGGCTGTTATGTTGCGTGAGGTTCGACTTCATTTTCCGGCTATTTCACAATGGGTGGAATTCTGTTACTCTAGCCCCGCCAGATTATATTATGGTGAGCATTCTCTTTGGTCTCATCAAGGTGTGCAACAAGGTGATCCGCTTGGGCCTCTTCTTTTTGCTTTAGTGTTGCATCCCCTGGCATGTAAGATTAGAGACTCTTTTAACCTTTCTTTTCAAGCATGGTATCTGGATGATGGTACTATTATTGGAGATACTTTGGTTGTGGGTAAGGTTTTAGAGTTGATTATGATGGATGGACCTAGTCGTGGCTTACACCTTAACGTTGATAAAACTGAGGTCTTTTGGCCAAAGGAAGACCCTAGAAGCAGATATGCGGGTGTTTTCCCTCCCAATATTTCTCGTCCCGTACATGGTGTTAAATTATTGGGTGGGCCTGTTTGTGTTGATTTTGAGTTTGGTAGTAGGATGGTTTTGAAAAGGGTGGCTAAAACTATTGAACTTATGGATGCTGTTGCTAAACTTAATGACCCTCAATGTGAGTTGTTGTTACTTCGTGCATGTGCAGGTATTTCTAAGTTGTATTTTTCTATGCGCACATGTTCTCCCAGGGTCTTTGAGTGTGCTCAGGTTTCTTTTGATACGGCACTTCGTTCTTCATTGGAACGTATTGTCACTGGTTTTGGGCCTGGTTTTGGTGATTGGCAGTGGAGACTCGCCACCCTTCCCTTTGCCTTTGGGGGGCTTGGTGTTTATTCTGCAGGAGTTGTCTTGAAATATGCTTTTCTTGCGTCCAGACTTCAATCTGCTAGTTTACAGACTAAGCTTCTCCATAGTTCTGGTATTGTAACTGCTGGTCCCTCCTTTGATGATGCTTTATGTACTTTTAATATGGATATGGATTTTGATCTTTTGAGTAACCTAAGCGAGGTCGCTGCCCCCAAACTCATGAAGAAATTGGCAGATATATATTTCGATCGGGTTACCCAAACTTTTGAATCTACATTCCATCTTTCTCCTCGACATATGGCATTATGGAGCTCTCTAAAAGAGGATCATACTTCAGATTGGCTCAGGGTGGCTCCTATATCTGGATTGGGTCAAACTATGAATGCTCGGACATACCGGTGTGTGTTGAGTTATCGGCTGGGTGTTCCTCTTTTCATTGTTCAGGTACCGTGTTCAGCTTGTTCTCGTGTTTTCACTGGAGATATTTATGGGGATCATGCGGTTTCTTGTGCGGGTATTGTTGGCATTAAACATCGGCATAATATTGTACGTGATGTTCTTGTTGATATATGCTCTCGGTCCGGAATTTCAGCTCGTAAGGAGGTGGATATTGGGCTTTATGGTGATAGAGATAGATCTTTGCGGCCAGCTGATATATTACTTTACTCTTGGGATGGTGGGCTTGATGTTTGTGTTGATCTTACGGGGTCGTCACCTTTGACACAATCTGGTATGATTGATTTTATGCCAGGTCGTGCGGTTATTGAAGCTGCACAACGTAAACGTGTCAAGTATGAGGCCAAATGTGTGGATATCGGATATGGGTTCCTCCCCTTCTCTTTCTCCTCTTTTGGAGAACTTGAGAAAGATGCAGTAACTCTTCTAAAGCGTATTCGACGTTTTTCTACGACTCAAGATATTGGGGCGCGGGCTGCCGTTCATATTTTTAATAGGATTGGATTCGCTATTGCTAGAGGTGTGGGGGCCCAATTGGTTTCTCGGCTCCCCACCAATTTCTTGTAAAATCCTATTTATTGTTAATAAAAGTGTTGGTTTATAATAATAATAATAATAATAATAATAATAAATAATAAATAATGATAATAATAATAATAAATAAATAAATAAATAAAAATTAAAAAAATATAAAAAATTAAAAATTAAAAAATTTGATGTACATTCGTTGCAAATGCTGCCTGTAAGAACTGAAAACAAGGGGAAAAAAGGGGAATTCTTTAATAATATGGCCAAAGTGTTCATTATTTAAGACTTTTGAAAGAGTAATGGTTATTGAATCGATAACTCATACCTAGATGTGGTAATTTCACCCCATGTTACTTACAAAGTTATATCCCTAAAACTCCAAAACATCTAAGCAGGAAAGAGTTATGTTATATCCTTAGAACATCCTAATTCCTTTTTATAAGTTCAAAGCCTTGTAATAACATAACTTTCTGATAATTTTCAACAATTAACACACCAACTCTACTCATATAATATCAGACAGCTTTAAAGATCAAGAGAAGTATGATTGCTCACCTTTATTAAGATTGCAATTAGCTAATCCTCTAAGTACTTCTTTGGCTCGTGTTGGTTCAAGTTTACTGGCCAACCATCTCAGTACAATACTTTTGCAATCGTTAATCACCCGATTTGAAATATCAGAAGGACGCCGAAGCCCCATTGCGTCAAATTCATATGAAACCGAAGCAATATCCTTAGCAGCTTCTGATATAGCATTTTGACATGTCTCTTGACAACATTCATTAACAAGATCAATCTTTCCACAATTAGCAAGAATCTTAGATGTGTTGACCATTTTTTCAAAACCATCAACATCTTTGACTGGGCAAGAAGCTTCGGTTAGGTTCGCTGGACCAACGGAACATATCTGCTGCAAACTGTTATTCGCACCTTGACCCATGAGAATTTTGTCAAAGTCAGAAAGGCAGTGTTTGGCAATAGTCGAGTTTAGAGAAAGTTTTTTGGTTTCTTTACTGGATTGACCAATGAGAATGACCAGAGTTGCTTTGAATTGTGGGCAGCATACTACATTTGCTAAGTATGGTGCAAAAACAGTGAAACAATCGATTGCGGTCATGCTCATCATGGTATCCATGGCATCAAAATTAAGAGTACAAAGGCCTGAACAAAAATGGAAAAGAAATTTCTGTAAAAAGAATGAAAAAGGAAAAAACAAGATCAAAAAGATAAATAGCACAAGTTAAGTGTATGAAACGAACCTGACAGCTTTGGGGCTGTATTATTTGTGATTGTGAAGGGTGACAATGGAGATGGTGCAAGAAGAGGATAAAGAGGTTGAGGATTTCCAGTTGGAGAAATCTGCGGCAATAAATTATCCACTTTTTCACCGAATCGCAGTGATTTTTGTCGATTATTCAGTGAGCTGCAATGAGGGGCACAGAAACCTGTCCAAAAGGTCATGCGTCAAAGGAAAAATACTACACCAAAAAAAAAAAAAAAAAAAAAAAAAAAAAAAAACAAAAAAACAAAAAAACGAAAAAACGAAAAAAAACAAAAACAAAAAAGCATGTATTAATATTAAAGTATATACTATCCCATCTGATAAAAGCTGTGAAATCTTATTTACAGCAAGTTTTCCATTTATAAATACTTATATGGTACTTCTTGTCACAAGTAAGAAGATTACGATATTCTTTTGAATGCATAAGATATTCTTGTTCTGTCAATAGGTGATTTTATACATTAGGCAAATAGTCAAATGCTCTCCTTACACAATGATACAATGGACATCCGCTATAACATACATACTTGCATAAGCTACAAACTGTTATTATATATTTCGACTATAATATCATTTTAGACCTTTGACTAATACTCAAACACAAACACTCAACTTAAATTATTTGTTGAGTAGATTGTTGCTATTTATTATATGGGCATAAGAGGTATCATAGGGATGTTAAAGGGACTTCAACATTTTCTTTTTATTTTTAGCAAAAGTATTGCACATCCTATCAAAAGAATTCTATAGGATAGCGCATCCTCCCCCATTTAACCCCTCCAAGGTGAAAAGAAACAGAGTAATAAAAAAATTACTACAAGACATTTGGGTAAAAAAAAATTGTACACAATAAACACATTGATGGCTTTGTTAGACATTTTCAGGTAGAAACAAAGAGAAAGCGGCATATAATATACATTTGTCCAGAGTTATTTGTTTGACTAAAAAGAACGTAAAGTAGTCAAATGTTGTTCCCCAAAATCAAGCTCAACAGTTATACTGAAGGTGTAACGGACTTTGGAACAAGTTGCCAGAAACTTAAAACAGCAAGTTAACTCAGTGACCCCTTAATCAACTTAAAAACCATTGTCAAAGTTACTAGAAGCTTATTGTGGGACTTACTAGGGACTCTGATTCATAACTAGTTTGGAATAAGTTATCACATACTCCCCCACTTACATCAAAGTTACATTAGAACCCAAACAAATCAAGAACCGTAATATACATGGATCCACACTATTGAATCTCAACCGGCCATTGCACTGAACTATACTTAACTCACTAACCTAAAACAGCCGACTGTCTCAATAAGGTCCAAATAGATCATTGTAAAAATCAATCCTACCTATATTATTACTCAAGACTTGTGTAAGGAAATCCATGTCCTGCTCACCTAGACAAGTTTTGATTTTTATGGTCGCTTTTGGATTCAAAATTCTATAAGTTTGTTAGTTTCATTTCACCCTACCCAACCATTCTCGAACAAAGGTTCATTATTGTTGTCTTTTATCCCTGATGATTTATTCACCTTCGTCACATACGCAAATAAGGGTCTGTACTTGACAAGATAAATTCCAACAAGCATAAACTCACATCTACCATGTGAAAAGTAGGTAACAACTACAGAAAATGAATAGCTTCAATAAATGACAATAATTGCAAGTAGTTGTGCTCCAAAACTTTGAAATAAATTCCTTCTTCATCTTCATCAACAATTACTATATGCTTATCCTCTATGCAGAAAACTTATAATGTAATCTAGAACTAATCTATGGATTAACGCGAAATATAACCATATCAGGTAGATTTGCTTATTTTTGCGGATATTTTTACCAATAATTTGATTCTTGAAAATTGTTATGTTTACACCAAAATGGGAATTTTGTAAATTTCGTTAGTATTAAATTTTGAAGTTGAGAATTACTAGGTTTGACTTTAAATAAAGTGTACCAAGGCACTAATATCTAATTCTGTCTTCATAATTCAAAACCCTTAAATCTTGATTAGCAGATATTAATAAAATGCCAAACAAATAATAAGAGCAGAAAATGCAGGCAGCACATCAAATTCAATACCAATTCACATTCACATTCACATTCATATCAAGATTCAAACTTAATAACTTTATAAAACCCAACTAATAAAAACAAACCAATTTCATTAAACCATTAAATACATGATATAATATAAAAACAAAACAGCAAACCCCGCATACCAAATCATATAAAGATTCAATCTTTACATCATTACCAAACACCCAACTGATAAAAATCATAAATTTATAAAAAACAACTTACAAAAAACCAGCAGAAATAACAAAAGGGTCTTGAAATTCAGATTTTCTATCATTCTTGATGGGTTTTGTGAAGATATGAATTTTATGCAGTTTAAAGTGAGATTTTTGGAGTTAAACTTGGGAAAAAAATGTAGTGAGAAAGTGAGAATATAGAACAAGAGTGAAGAAGAGGGTGGTGGTATAATTAATGAGATGTGTAAGTGTGTGGGGACAATAGTCATAAATTCGTAGTAGCTGTCCATTTATATTTTTAGAACCCATTAACCAAAAAGTTTTGGAATAAACTCATAAATTCTTAACGTACTTACAATTTTGACTCATTATACATATTGTACTATTTTTATTGTCAAAATGCTTATTTAAGTATGAGTTTCAATGTTATGCGTAATGAAAAGAAACTCATACTTAAATAAGCATTTTGACAATAAAAATACTCCCTCCGTCCCAAAATTATTGTCCCCTATTGACTTTTTCGGTCTTTCTTTCTCAACTTTGACTATAATATTTTTGTTTATGTTATGCGATTTTTGATAAAAATTATACCAAATGAAAATACATTTAAAACTAAATTCGTTCATATATTTTGCATCAAGTATTATGCAATATAAACAAAAATACTTAAGGTCAAAGTTGAAAGGTAAAGACCGAAAAAGTCAATAGAGGACAATAATTTTGGAACGGAGGTAGTAGTACAATATGTATAATGAGTCAAAATTGTAAGTACGTTAAGCATTTATGAATTTATCCCAAAAGTTTTGCTATATACTCAAAATTATATGCCCTACTTATCCTCCGTATACTAACAATATTATATACGGAGTATTTGTTTTCGGTAATTATTTTCCAACATCTAAACCATCAGTTGTGACCTGTCAGAATTTTGTAAGTAGGAATAAGTAGGGCCGAGTAGAAAATTAGACCTACTAAAACCGGACTGGCCCAAAAACCAATTTGGCTACAAACGAGTACCAGACCGAAATGTTTAGTCCAAGTTTGGGTCTATCTGGTCCAGTTCGTCGATCCGATCCGATAAAGCATAATGTTCCGTTGTACGTAAGACCGAACCGAACCGAGGACCGAAAATGATTAAAAGGGTGGACCGAGGATCGGACCGAAATACATTCGGTCCGGTTCGGGCCGATTTCTCGGTTTGATCCGGTCTGTAGTCTATAATGCTCAGACCTAGGAATAAATAATAAGAGGATATATCATTTCTCTTAAATGAACTACGAAATTTTGTACATAATGGCCAACAAGTTTTAACATTATTTATTAAGAGGGCTAAATGTAGTGGTATGACGGTATCTTAATAACTGTTATTGGGTTGTTATCTCAGTACATACCCAGTAATATCACAATAACTAAAACATTGTACTCAGCTATAACTGTTATAGGCGCATGTAAGTCTCAGTTTTATTTCTTTTCCATTTTCTTTTAAAACAAACACATTTTATTATATACATTTAAACCAAGATTTATACATTTTAGGGACTGAGAATATTAAATAAACAAATAACTTAGTGGCTAACAGGGGGTGAGCAAATGGACCGAGAACAGAACAAGAACTGAGAGCGGAAACAGAACCGACCGAACCTGAACCGAATTATAGAACGGCGGTCTGGTTCTCGGTTCTTCAATATTGCAAATTTCGGTTCTCGGTTCGATTCGGTCTGAACAGCGGGATCGATTCCGGAACCGAAGAACCGTCTGAATTTCAAATATACTAGATGTTTATTGGACGTTTAGTTGTTTTTACGTGTGCCCATAAATCTTTTCAAAAAAAAATATTTTCCTTTCGTATACATTACACATTTTTAAACTAAGATGAAAACTTACAATAAATTCTAATTTACGCAACCAACTAAGAGTAAGTTTCTATGTATGTCGTCACTTTAGTAAAAATGTAACGAGTTTGGTATAAGTATTTTATGTTAGATTGATAAAGTCCCGTGGGTTGCTTTTCATAGTTTAGCAACATTTATAGACTACATTAAATATAACAATAAACCCTAATGAGCCTAAAGCTCACAACTGGGCTTGGGCCATATAATCTGTGTCCAACACTCTCCAGCTGTCCGAGTGACGAAATTATGAAAACTTTGACTGGAGTAAAAATTCAAACATTAAAGATATAATTATTTTGTTGTGAAAGACATCTGAAAACAAGCATCAACAAATTGTTAAACAAGAGCAACAAAAGTAAAAGTGAAAACAAGCTGCAAAAGCAAAGATTGTCATTAGCCAACAACACAACATCTTCAATTTTTCTTTTTTTAATGAAGATATCTAACAACAAACGGAAGCACTCTTCAAGCAGCAAAAGATAATAATAATAATAATAATAATAATAATAATAATAATAATAATAAATAAATAAATAAATAAATAAAAACGGATTTAAATCGTTCTTTTATTTAAGTAGTCGGATTCTGACGGCGTGTCTGCTAGTTTACGGAGGTGATTCAAGTTGGGTTTTGTGCATAATTGAAAAACGAAAAGAATGGCGCCAACGACGTCAATTAACCCCAAACGACTAAAACGTTATGGCCAAAATAGTATGCGGGTAGGGTTTTGGTCGAAAATTACAAAAATATATATATTTAAAAAAATGGATAAATAGTGGCGGCTAGGGTTTGACGATGTGGCATAAAGGAGGCGAGTCAACTTAGCCACCTAGGTCTGAGGATCAGACTCACTCCGATACCATGTGTTGATTGATAAAACCCCGTAGGTTGCTTTTCATTATTTAGCGACAAAAATAGACTACATTAGACATAACAATAAACCCTAATGAGCCCAAAGCCTCACAATAATATGGTTAACACATCCAATAAGTATGACGTTTTATCCAATGATTTTTCTATTGCTTTTGAAGAAATTAATGTGGATGGCAAGGCTTCAAGTTCGAGCAAGATTCATGTGAAAGTGGATCCGAGTACTAACAGGGGTGGGGACTTGTTTGTGGAAGTGGACACAGATTGCAAGTTATATGAATTCAACAAGTTCAAAGGTTAATGTTGGTCCTATGCGAGACTTCAAGGTGCAAGGTCGCTAAAAAAAGTAGATAGTTATATATGTTTATGGCATGTCATAAACATATTCTCTTGGTGTTTTTTGTGAGTTAGTAGCTTTAGCTTCATTAAAGTTTGTTTAATGCACATGTGGTGTGTTTGTTTTAGCCTTGTCCAGGTTGTGATGTGAGATTCACCCACATCCTTTGTACTTCAATGTTTTTTGGTGTAATATATGTTGGAATTTTATAATCATGACTATCATAAATAAATATTGTTGAGGCAACATGATCAAGATCTCTTTATATTTTAATGATGACAAATAAACCATCGAAACAAATAAAATAACAAACGTTAGCCAAATTCCCCGGAGTCCATATCTGCTCCTGGCACGCTGCCCGCGCGTCAACGCGCGGGTGACGCACTAGGCCACTGTATAGCTCCGGGCGAATTTTGAAAGTCGGCTTTCCCCTTACCCGACAAATGCGGATCTTTCAATACAGGTATGCATATGTTATGTGCTTAATTGAGAACACTCTAAACGAGTTTTGGGATTAGAGAGATCCAATTTTTAAAGTACCCATTTACGAGAAAAAGCCAACTCATGTTTTCTAACTATCGCCTCTAGCCAAGGCTTTTCTAAACTTAGGGAGCTTATATACTTCACGTAACATCATGTGAAAGCATCCATATGCTCATATCCTGTACTTACGTCTTCTCTAATTACGTAACGGGTTTACTCCCTTATTGGTCAAACTAAGTTCAAGGTCACTTTGCGTAAACGCATCCTTTCCCACTTGGGTTATGCTTTACATCAAGGCAAAGCACTTAACTTGTTTGAATCAAGTTATTAGTTGAGAACGTCGAGTCGTGGAAAGTCACGAGATATGAAACTATGGATTCTCGACATTGTGTTACTTGAACTTATAATTAACCTATGATTTTCTCAACTCATAATCTTAATTGTCTAAACACTTTCTTCTTAATGACAATTAGATTATGTCTTAATTTCTTAATCTCACTTCTACAAAAGACAAATACCACCATATCGAAATCATATATTCTCTTACACAATCTCTTACACTCTTACATATTCCCTTACACACTTTACATCTCAACCATCCATTCCCTTACAACACATCTCAACCCTCTATTTCATCACATGAGATTTAATTTGAATTTCAAAAGAGGCTCTATTTGATCCTAGCCATCCAATTCAAACCAACACATCTCAACCATTCACTCACCCTCCTCTCTATTCCATCACATGTGTTTAATCCAAGCCATCCATTTCAAACCAAAACCATCTCAACCATTGATTCACTCTTTACCCCCAAGCAAAGCATATTCCTTTGGAATATCCCTCCTTAACCCAACTCTCTACATCTCAACCATGCATTTCTAATAAACACATCTCAACCCTCCATATTCCCCACATGCCAATTAATTTGAATTCCAAAGGAGGCTCCCTTTGATCTCAACCATCCAATTCAAACCATCTCATCTCAACAATCCATCCTACACTTTCCCCCCAAGGATGGAATATACATTGGCATATTCTTTCTCTCTTTTCTATGCCATGTGAGGAATAATATTTTTACCCCTTCCAAATTACCCTATCTACACTTTATACCCTTGGTAATTTGTTTTCTCTTTAAACACTTCACAAATGTTTTTCAAATTGGCTATTTGAGTTGGTAAACCTTAGATTGATTAATGTTAAGGTTTAGTGTGAAGTACAATTGGGGGTTTAGCAAGGTTAGGTATTTATAAGATCCAACACCCAACACTTGGGATTTTCTTACAGACGCCTGGCGCACTGCCCGCGCGTTGACGCGCGGGTGACGCGCCGGCCTCGGTAAAATTCCCAAGTTTGGGTTCTTGACCTATAAATACATACCTTGTCTATTGTATTCCTCACCCCTTGCCATTATTATTTCTCTCTACATTCTTTCTATCTAAACACTCTCAAATCTATCTATCTCTAATCTTGTGTTCTTGATTCTCACTCTAACATCTTTGAAAGAACACATCTCCTTGCAAGGGAAGAATCACAAGAACCTAATCCGCTCTTGTGATTGTGTCTAGGGTCTTCTTATCTATACCCTTTCTACTAGAATCGAGTCTCTAGGTTAGGTTAGGGCTTGATTGAACAAACACTTTTTCATTCATTCAAATTGTTTGTAAGGGAAGTCTTGTGTCTTGGTGACCAAGCCTAGATCATTGTGGATCTAGTTGGGGTTTGATACTTCCGGTGGGAAGTCTTGGTAGTGATCTTTGTGATCCTTAGGTGAAGTCGAATCGCGAGATTCTTTTGGGTGGTTTCTAAGGGCGGAATACCGTTGGGGAGTAACTCCTTCTTTGTCAGCATCGATATTGGTGAATATAGGTGGAGTGAATTGTAACGGTTTGTAGTCCAACGAAAGGATTATACTAGTGGAATAGTATCGGTGTCGTGGATTTGCAAATGGACGTACGGATGGTATAAACTCCCCATCCCGAACCAGTATATATCGTGGTGTCTCTCTTTACTCGCTTTATATACTTTGATTATGTTTGTGGTTGTTTGAATTGATTATACAACCACTTGGTTTTCTTTGAGGCTTAAAGTTTTTAAACGTCTTAAAAGCTGAAGAAACCGTATTCACCCCCCTCTACGGTTCTACAATTGGTATCAGAGCGGTATACTCAAGTTTTTGAGCGTTAAAGCCTTCCCGAGAAGTCGTTTTAAGTCAAAAACTTCTTTCCTAAAAAATCTAAAATCCTAACTAAGATTTTTGGTAAAGTAGAGTATAGATCCATGGCTCAAGAGAACTATGTTGAGGGGTATTCTATGAAAAGACCACCTTTGCTAGAAACCGATGGGTTTTGTTTTTGGAAAACCCGATTTGAGACCTATGTTAGGTCTAAAGATCTTGATTTGTTGTAAATCATCCAAAACAGCAACTTTGTGTTCATGGTGGAAGACCCCGAAACAAAATTGTTGGTGGAAACGCCACATGCGGATCTTAAAGATGATGAGAGGAGAAAACTTGGCAAGAATGACGAAGCCAAGATGTTAATCTACAATGCTCTACCTCGAAGGGAGTTCGAGAGGGTCCATGTTTATAAAACCGCCAAGGAGATTTGGCGTTCTCTCATCATCACTCACCAAGGCAACTCTCAAGTAAAGGATTTCAAGATCGATCTACTCATACAACAATATGAGAAGTTCTCGATCTCGGATGAGGAAACCATTGATAATGGTTACACAATGTTCAATGCTATTATCACTAGCCTCACAGCTCTAGATCCTAGCTTCTACAACAAGAACCATGTGAGAAAGTTTCTTCGAGCACTTCCGGTAAAATGGAGGCCAAAGGTGACGGCCATAGAAGAAGACAAGAATTTGCCGGAACTTCCCCTTGACGAGCTTATTGGGAATCTCAAGGTCTATGAAATGATCCTTGAGAATGACAAAGCTTGCACCAAAGACAAGAAGGAGAAGGTAAAGTCTTTGGCTCACAAAGCTAAGGTCACGAAATGTCAAACAAGTGAAGGAAGTGATAGTCAAGAAGGAAGTGATGATAAAGATGATGAAGATGACGAAGAGTACAACTTGATGGCTAAGAACTTTAGAAAGTTCCTTAGAAGAGGCGGCAACTTTAGGCGTAGTAATAGAGTTGGAAACCAAGGGAATGATGGAAGAAACAACTTTGGTGGAAGTCGAGGTGGTGACAACAAAGTTGGTGAGAGCTCTAGACGCACGCAAGGATGCTATAACTGTGGTGAAAAGGGTCACTTCATGAATGAGTGTTCTAAGCCAAAAGCAAACAAGGCATTCGTGGGTGGAGCATGGAGTGATAGTGAAGATGATGATCAACCAACAAGGGAAGCTACTTGTCTCATGGCTCAAGAAAAACTTGAGGTACCCCTAAACTCTTCTTCCTTTAATAATTTAGATATCAATGATTTGCAAGAATGAGAATTTTAGAAAAACACTTGAGAAAACTCTTAATGAAAAACGCATCATTGAACAAGAATATAGTAAACTCAATAAGAAAGTTTATGAGCTTGAAAAAGAAGTCAAGAAACTAAATCATTGTAAAGAGGTAATTAAACCATGTAAAAGTTGTGAGTCACTCACACTTGAGATTGACTCTTTAAAAGATAAAGTATCTAAACTTCAAAATGAGTCTCTAAGCTTTTCAAAATTTAAGAAAAGTACAAATGATTTAGAAGAAATTATTGGTAGTCAAAAGAGGTCCCAAGATAAGGAAGGTCCTGGATTTTCAAAACAAGGAGAAATCACTTCCGTAAGTCTGACAAAACCAATAACATTTGTAAAGGCTAAAGAAAATGAGATTTCAAAATTTTCCGAGGCTGACGCGCTGCATGACGCGTCAACGCGCCAGAAGCGCACCAATCCTCTGAGGGAAATTGGAGAATCGTCGAAAACTTTTATCAAACCAATTACTCCTCAAGCTCCTCTTGCAAACACTCGAGGTAACCAAGTTTCCGGTACAATGAGAGAGAACCCAAAACAAGTTTACAAGTCGGGCCATCATAATGGTCTTGGTTATACACAACCTCGAGTTAATACTAGACCACTTTTGCCTACACCCAATATGAGACTTACTAACCCATATAACCAAAGATCTTCACTTCAAAATTATCGAAGAAGAAACTTTTATCAAAGGACATCTCACTACCAATACAACAACTATCATAGGAGAGACAACTCCTACCCAAACCAAACCTTCTCTAGACCTCAAGGATATAATGACTATAGATCAAGTTATCAAAGTCAAAATAATTTTCAAAATAATCCTTGGTCCGCTTTTTCTAGCTTTGGTATTGAGAAATTGTGTGTCTTACTTCAAGACCCAAGAATGTTCAACTTGGGTAACTCATATGCTAACCAAAATGGACCCAAGAAGCAATGGGTACCAAAAGTATAAGTCATGTCTTTGTTGTAGGTTTGTCTCAAAAGTGATCTACAACCGGATGAGTGCATAGTGGATAGTGGTTGCACTAAACACATGACCGGGAATAGAAGATTGTTCACATCATACACGGCGTATAATGGCAATCATGTCATTTTTGGGAGCGAACTTAACGGCAAAATTGTCGGCAAAGGTAATGTCCTTCATGAATCCATTGAAATTACCAACGTTGAGCATGTTAGAGGTTTAAACTTTAATTTGATTAGTGTGAGTCAAATTAGTGATGATGATTGTGAGGTAAAATTTACTAAAGAAGATTGCTCTATTAGTAAAAATGGTGTTGTACTAGCTAAAGGTCGTAGGCAAAATAACTTGTACATCTTTTAATCATAGATTATTTGTAACAATATATGCATTTCAAACATGGTAAATAACCCAACGCCTCGGCTTAGGAAGTTAGGTCTTGCCGATAAGCTAGTAAGCAATTTACCATTGTTGAGTTTTGAAAGGCATTATTGTGATACATGCCTAGGGAGTCAAGGACAAGCAAGCAATAGAAATAGGCATGAAGAATCAACAAATAAGGTTTTAGAATTGATACACTCAGATTTGTATGATCCATCTCCAATTCAAAGTTAAGAAGGAAACTTCTATACTTTAATGATTATAGATGGTTATCCAAATTGTCTTGGATAGTGTTTTTATAGAGTAAGGATGAAGTCTTAAATAAATTCAACATTTTAAGAAAGAAACTTGAAAACCTACTTGATTGTTCAATTGTCTCAATTAAAACAAATCATAGTAGTGAATTTGATAAAATGCAATTTGGAACCTTTTGTGAACAACATGGAATATCTTATAACTTATCGGGCCCGTTCACTTCTCAATCGCTTGAGATTGTTGAAAGAACACATCATAAGTTAAGAAAGATGAGTTGTGCAATGCTTGACGAGCAATCCATCCCATAAAAGTTTTGGTGTCATGCCCTAGATACCGCATGTTATATCTTTAATAGAGTCCATATAAGAAAGGTCATTAATAAAACTCCGTATGAAATACTTAGAAATAGGAAGCCTTCCTTAGAGTATTTGGTTGCAAAGTATTTATACTTAACACCAAAGAATATCTCACCAAATTTGACCTAAAGTCGTATGAAGGTGTGTTCCTAGGATACTCTCAATCTAGTAAAGTGTACATAGTGCTTAACAAGGAAACTATGAGGATTGAGGAATCTCTCAATGTGACATTTGATGAGAGCATGCCCGAGCCTAAATCATCTCCTTCGGTAGAAGATGATGTGATCAATGAACCTATAGTTCAAGATCAAGAAAGGTCGCCGACATTACAAGTTAATGTTTCGGATGAAGGCAATCCTAAGGAAGTGAGAGATGCGAGGGGTCATCCTATACAACAAGTCATTGGTGACTTGAATAAAAGGACACTTAGGTCACAAAACAAACAAGTCTAAGTTTTGGCATGACATTTTTCAAAAATCCAAATTGCTTTGGGATAGGTTTTGATGTTAAAACATGCATCTTAGGAGAACAATCTTTAAGCCAAAATAAAATGTCTATGTGTTGTTTGCAAGCCTTTTAGGTGCTATTAGAGCTTATGTGTTTACATGATTAAGGCCTATATGGAGGCATGGATGGAAGCCCAAATAAATGTCTTCCAAGAGGAAAGATATGCATCAACTCATTATTCAAACAATGATTGATAATATCCAAGATTCTACATGTCTATACAATGTGCATTGAACAAGAAAATTTGACACAATTTATCTTGCTTAATCTCGATAATATTGATTTGTCATAACTTCCAAGATTAGATATGATAGTCATCACAACTCACACTTGTGTTGAAGATTTTGTATCTAGTTCTACTTGTTCACCTTATGAGATAAATACATGTTGCATGCCTATATTTAAGTGAATAATGTTTCATTTCTTATTATTAGATGCATGGCTTAACAAATTCTAGTGTATACATGAGAAATTATGGCAACTAGCATAAGTATCTAGTCCTTTCAATCTCAACTCAATCCTAACTAGAACACTTATTTCTCTTTAGATACCTTTTCCCAACACCATGTGATCTAGGCACATTAGTACATTTCTCTTTATGGATTGAACATCTTATCAAGCATCTAAGTACCTTGATCATTGATAGCATGACCAACTTTTAAGTGCTAAGAATCCTAACTACCAACTTAATTTATCTATAAAAGGAGTAATCTTACTAGTTATCTAAGACATCAAACCTTGCAAAGATCAAATAACACTAGAACACACTCTAAATGGATATGGAAGATGAATATGTTGGTTCATCATACCACTTCAATGATGGAAAGCGTATGATGAAAAGAGAAGAGGAAAATAATGTAGATTGGGAAAACATCAATGGTTTGGAAATCCCAGTCGTCAAAGACTTCGTCAAACTATGTCTTGTTGAAGACGACATTTGGCGCAAGATTGAAGAGGATCTTCCAAAGCTCTTGAGAACAACCATACCCGTAGGTGTGGATGTTGCTCCACCCTAGATGTGATCGAGCGGAATGTTCTCTCCATTCGTGAGGAAATGATAGAATTTCATAAATCCATCAACAACGACATGTTGGTGATGACCGCCATCCTTAAGGACATCTCTAGGTTGAATCTTCAAGAGAAGGTTGAAGAGTGAAGAGGAGATAACTTGTTGTCTTAATTATGCCCACATAGGATCTTTCATAAGCCTCTTTGAATAATGTATGTTAGGTTCATATATTAGCCTTCTTGTATGACCTACATGGTGTTTTCTTCAATAAAGATGCTTATGTTGTTTATTGTGATTATAGGTGATGTCTTGTTATGTTGGTATTTATAGAACACAATGCATATATCACTACTAGAAAAATAGCTATTCTTGACTCCAAATGCGAGTCAAGAAGAGGCCTTATGACTCGCAAATGCGAGTCAAGGATTGACCCGTCATAAAGCTTCATGACTCGCATTTGTGCGTCATCCCTCTATGACGCGCACTTATGACCCACGTTTTATGACTCTTTTTTGCGAGTCATAACCTATTTTTTTTTTTTTTTTTTAAAAGTAATTTTTTTCAGTTCCTAATTTTCTATTAAATGACAATTAAAAACCTGATAATACAAAATTAAAAACACAAATATCAAAATAACGCATTTCATATATATATATATATATATATCAAAACAATGAGGATAATTCAAGTACTAATTCACGATAAGTCACAAGTTAATTAACGACAAAAATTACATATCGATATGCCTAGTTTTTATATAGATCAAGTTTTTAAACTACCCCTGTGCAGACAGCATGATTCATCTAAATATGTCATCGTCAAAGTTTACTTCTCTAGCTGCTGCAGATCGATATCCCATGCTGATGCTAACTGCAACAAGAGTTGGTCTGGCACCCTCGAGCAAGTCTAACTCAAAAACCAGCTTTGGAGTCCTGATTGAGTAACTAAAACAGATGAGAGAACATAGAACGCATTTGAAGAATTGAGACAAATGAATGTTTTAGTCTTAATTAACATCACCATAGGTCCATAGGATGGTTGTGAGAAATGGTATTCCATTAGAGATAGTATGTATCAGGGCAAACATAAGTCTTTAAAAGCATGGTTACATGGTAATAAAAAAAAATTCCAAGCTAACCTGTATTGGTCTTAAGCTTCAGATATATTTCATCACGGCTCTTGCTTGATATTTTACTAAGTCTGTCCTGTAGAGAATGCCGAAGAGCACCTACGATGAACATAAACATAAATCATTAGAGTTAAGAATGGTAAGCATACCAATACGTCAAAATATATGTATTCAGTGAGAAAAAGTTAAATGAGTGGAATTAAGTTAACACAAACGAAGGAAAACCCCTGAATAAGCAATTTAAGCCAAGAATTAAGCAAAACCAAATCAAATCAAACACAGAAATGGGGCTTAAGCCAAACACCCCTTGCGGGTTTTTCTCTTTAACTAAGAATAAACAAACGCCCCTAGTGGGTTGTTTTGGTGGAACAGACAACAAAACCCAAACGTACCCGAGTGAGGCTTGTGGTGTGAGCCGCGACAATAGAACAACAACAACGACACCCCTTCGGGGCTGTCGTGTACTAGGCCAAAGAATCACCACCATAGGTGGTTTTCCTTCCAGTCGATAAATGACACCAACCAATGATACCATTTGTGGGTCTCGCTGTGAACCGAACACAGCAAAACATACCCTATACGGGTTTCCTTACTTTGATAGAAGCAAACAAACACCCTCTTGGTGTGGTCATGAATCATATCCTCAACCAAACCATCACCCTTTGGGGTGGGCTGCTACAACAGGTAACAAACAAACACTCTTGTGTTTTTCTTTAACCGAGACCAAAACCAAACGCACTCAAGTAGGGTTGTGGTGTGAGCCGCAACATCAGACAACAAACACACCCTTTGTCGTCTGTGGCTGTACAGAAGCAAACTAAACCAGGCGAACCCTCTTGGGTCGTGGTTTCCAATCGAGACCCATGAACCAAAACAATTAAGCCATAAGCTCTTAAATAAATAAAACCAAATAAGCAGTTAATAAACAATTCAAGACTATACCCATGGCCAACTCGTGACCCAAATGGGTCGACTGATCCGAAACCCTACACGGGTTTAGACCCGATCTGAATCAAATCGATTCAAACAAACAACCTTTAATCAGGTTTCACCACACGACAACAAATCAAAAACGTGTTTTAATCCTTATTTTAATCCATGAAAACTTTATAAATCGGTTGTATATTAAGAAAATAATAAATATGCTAGAGTTTTGTCATACCACCAGAAAACCGAGAGAGGAGTAGTGAGATGAAGGCGGCGGTGGTGCGTCTGTGGTGGTGATTACTCGAACCAAGCGAGAGCCGATCATCACCATCTAAACCCGTAGCCACTCACCCTTGATCTTCTCCTTGATGGTGATGGTTGTGGTGTTATCAAGTAGTGATGGACGGCGGTAGTCGGATGGTGGTGATGTTGTTGTTGCTGCTCTTGTTCACCAAAGAGAGGAGGGAGGGATGGAACATTTGAGAGAGAGAAGATGAGATCTGATATATCTTCTTGAAATAATGAATAAAAGGGGATTTGAAAGTTTTCAAGCTTTTGTGGTCCGTGTTTTTTAAAAAAAATTGAGATATGACACGAATTTTATGACGCACAAAAATGCATGTCGTCTAGCCTTCAGATTTTACAATTTATGACAGTTTTTTTATGACTTACAATTTTGCGTGTCATTATATTGTGTGCGTCATAAAATGCGAGTCAAGGATAGACCTTTTTCTAGTAGTGATATATCCACAATAAATAATTCATATACCATGCTCAACAATTGGTTATTGGAGTCATATTGGACAAATATATATATTGTGTGGACTAATCCATGTTGCAAGTATCCAAATGGTAACCTAACCCATTTTTGGAACATTCACATGTGAGGATTTCTTGTTTGTTGCATGTTGTGATTTCTATGTGTAGCTAGGCCACCGCAAAGGTGAGGCTCTTGACCCATGGATCCCCACCTTGAAATAAGGGGGAGCAACGATCTAGGGGGAGCTATATTCAAGGGGGAGCACATTCGGATGCACATACAAGCTAGCTCATTTATCCCACAGGCTCAAGTTCGAAACCTGGCTTGATTGGTAGTCCCGCCTTTTTTATTCGACAAAAGGGGGAGAAAGAAAGCAAGAGCGTGAAGACCATTCAAGAAATGTTAAAGACTTCACCAAATTAAAAGGCAAAGGTCAAGACGCAAGCTACACCAAAGGCGCGCTTTGTCTTCGCTAAGTTTTGTAATTTTATTTGCTTTCGGTTTTTATTTGTCATCATCAAAAAGGGGGAGATTATTGAGGCAACATGATCAAGATCTCTTTATGTTTTAATGATGACAAATAAACCATCGAAACACATAAAATAACAAACGTTAGCCAAATTCTTCGGAGCCCATATCTGCTCCTAGCGCGCTACCCGCCCGTCAACGCGCGGGTGACGCGCCAGGCCACTGTATGGCTCTGGGCGAATTTTGAAAGTCGGCTTTCCCCTTACCCGACAAATGTGGATCTTTCAATACAGGTATGAATATGTTATGTGCTTAATTGAGAATACTCGAAACGAGTTTTGGGATTAGAGAGATCCAATTTTTAAAGCACCCATTTACGGAAAAACGCCAACTCATGTTTTCTAACTATCGCCTCTAGCCAAGGCTTTTCTAAACTTAGGGAGCTTACATACTTCATGTAACATCATGTGAAAGCATCCATATGCTCATATCCTGTACTTACGTCTTCTCTAATTACGTAACGGGTTTACTCCCTTATTGGTTAAACTAAGTTCAAGGTCACTTTGCGTAAACGCATCCTTTCCCACTTGGGTTATGCTTTACATCAAGGCAAAGAACTTAACTTGTTTGAATCAAGGTATTAGTTGAGAACGTCGAGTCGTGGAAAGTCACGAGATATGAAACTATGGATTCTCGACATTGTGTTACTTGAACTTATAAGTAACCTATGATTTTCTCAACCCATAATCTTAATTTTCTAAACACTTTCTTCTTAATGACAATTAGATTATGTCTTAATTTCTTAATCTCATTTCTACAAAGACAAATACCACCATATCCAAATCATATATTCTCTTACACAATTCTCTTACACAATCTCTTACACTCTTACATATTCCCTTACACACTTTACATCTCAACCATCCATTCCATTACAACACATCTCAACCCTTGCCATTATTATTTCTCTCTACATTCTTTCTCTATAAACACTCTCAAATCTATCTATCTCTAATCTTGTGTTCTTGATTCTCACTCTAACATCTTTGAAAGAACACATCTCCTTGCAAGGGAATAATCACAAGAACCTAATCCACTCTTGTGATTGTGTCGAGGGTCTTGTTATCTATACCCTTTCTACTAGAATCGAGTCTCTAGGTTAGGTTAGGGCTTGATTGAACAAACACTTTTTCATTCATTCAAATTGTTTGTAAGGGAAGTCTTGTGTCTTGGTGACCAAGCCTAGATCATTGTGGATCTAGTTGGGGTTTGATACTTCCGGTGGGAAGTCTTGGTAGTGATCTTTGTGATCCTTAGGTGAAGTCGCATCGCGAGATTCTTTTGGGTGGTTTCCGAGGGCGGAATACTGTTGGGGAGTAACTCCTTCTTTGTGAGCATCGATATTGGTGAATATCGGTGGAGTGAATTGTAACGGTTTGTAGTCCACCGAAAGGATTATACTAGTAGAATAGTATCGGTGTCGTGGATTCGCAACTGGAAGTACGGATGGTATAAACCCCTCATCCCGAACCAGTATATATCGTGGTGTCTCTCTTTACTCGCTTTATATACTTTGATTGTGTTTGTGGTTGTTTGAGTTAATTATACAACCACTTGGTTTTCTTTGAGGCTCAAAGTTTTTAAACGTCTTAAAAGCTGAAGAAACCGTATTCACCCCCCCCCCCCCTCTACGGTTCTACAAATATAATAAACATCAAGTAAGCACAGCGGAAGCAATTAAATGGATCATATAATGCATAATTAATTAATTAAAATTAAATAGTAAACGTACCTTTTGATTATAGCAAGTACTAGAATTAATCTTTAAATAATTCTTCAAATCAAGAACCCTAATTAGGGTTTATAGGATTATAAGAATTACCCCTTACCTCTTTTGTAATTCAATCCAAGAATACTAACAATAATGTGTTAGTATCACTTTCTTGTACAAACGTACTATAACGAATTAAAGTTATGTAAGTAAAGAATCATAAAGTAAAACCAAACCTTTTGTTTGGAAAAATCACAAATCGAAAACCCTAAGGGTTATTTGATTCGATCAACCACAAAGAAAGGAAAGAAAAGAAAAGAGTTTAGAGTTATGTGTGTATGCACAAGAGTACCCAAACCTAAATCTTTGATTTGTATTTATAGTTGAATAAACTTGGAGCTCAAGATTTGTTTGGGTTGGGTTTTTTCCCTAACCCATGACCCGCCACACCATGGAGGATGTTACGGATCCTTCTTGACTTCTAATTATTCACTAATACAACTTTCATTTTATTCGTCTAACGGTCGTTAGTCATTTTCCTTTAAATACTATCGGTCGTTATTCATTTTGTGATTTTAATAAATAAATTTAACATTTAATATTTAATTATTAATATTTAATTCTCATACATAAAGTGTGCAATCCCATGATCTCGAGTTCGATCCTAATGCACAACTATTATTTCGTGTCTATAAAACTAACAATATATTTTACCGGGTGGAATGACCATTTACCAAAAAAAGCCCACAACCGGGCTTAAGCCATCTAATCTATTGTCCAACATTTTCTGCCTACGTGTTTTAGTGACAAGCTTAACCAAACATGAATAAAGCAAAATTATGTTGTAAAATTGTATCAAATTAACTGTATGAGTTTTCTACTTTCATAATTTTCTCGATTTAAGCACTCTACTTTATTTTGTAATTAATGGGTTACAATTCAAATGGACACAAATAGGCTAACTGTAAAAAAAAAAAAAAATCAAAGAGGCACATGATGATCAGTTACCTCAGAAACGGTCAACCATCTGGACCGTGGTATTATGGTTTTCACCAAAAAGCAAAATGTACAGCAACCAATTACAGCTTGAATATTTTTCTATATAATTTAATCATTTAATATTCTTTATGCTTTAGAGGTAAATGAGTGTAAACACTTTTTTTTTTCTTTTTTAATTTATTTTATTTTTTGCATTTAGGGTGTTTTTTAAAATATTTCGGTTCCAATTGGGTACAACCAAAATATCGGAACCAAAACAAGCTCTTCGGTTCGGTTCTCTGTTCCTAAGATATGCACTTTTTGGTTCTCTGTTCTATCGGTTTTGGGTTGGTTCCTTGCAGTTCCAGAAACGCGCTCACCCCCGGGACTAACAATGTAAGAAAAAAGTGTCAAAAGGACTAACGATGTAAGAAAAAAAGCCAAAAGGACGAACGAAAAAGTCAAAAAAGAAATTAAAAAAAATATGAAACACAACCCATCTTCTTCTCCAAGTAACTTGCACAAGAAGAAGAAAAAACACAAACACAAAGACAAACACACTTAATATTAATATATATATATATATATATAGAGAGAGAGAGAGAGAGAGAGAGAGAGAGAGAGAGAGAGAGAGAGAGAGAGAGAGAGAGAGAGAGTGAGGATCACGTGCGGATGTTTTGTTTTAGTGCGGACGTGCGGATAGATCTACGCCGTCCAATCCAGATCTGATCTTGACTTTTTGTAAAAAAGTCAAGATCTACGCAACTATCACGGTACCAAATCACCATTCAAACGATTTTTTTAATTTTTTTCCTTTTGAGCGATCCTTAATATTGCTATCTTCTTTCATTTTTTTATTTTTTCTGATTTTTCTGAGAACTTTTTGTTTTTTTGATTATGAGTGCTACCGTGATATTAACCATATTATGAGTTCTACCGCGATATTAACAATATTATGAATCTGATTTTGACTTTTTTTTTTATTACGATAGTAAAAAAGTTTATGTGATATCAGAATCTGATCCTGATCTTGACTTTTTTTATTACGATAGTAAAAAAGTTTATGTGATATCAGAATCTGATGGAGAAATATTATGAGTGGTACCGTGATATTAACTTTTTTACATGTAAAAATGAACCGTGATATTACGATATTAAGAAAAGTTAAAGTGATATTAAAAAAAAATTAACTTTGATATTAAGATAGCATGATAGTTACGGCGATATTAACATTTTTTATTAAGAAAAAGTTTTTACGATATTAAAAAAGTTATTGTGATATTAAATTTTTTATTAAAAAAAAAGTTTTCAGAATCTGATTTTGACTTTTTTACAAAAGTCAAGATCTGATCTTGACTTTGTCAAGATCAGATCTTGACTTTTGTAAAAAAGTCAAAATCATACGCTAATATCACAATACCTTTAACGATGAAAACGATTTTTATTTTTGAAATTTTTTTCAGCGATTCTTAATTATTTGTTGTCCTCTTTATTTTTTTAATTTTTTCAGATTTTTTTGAATTTTTTTCAGAAAAAAAGCTAATACGATAGTAACGTTTTTGAAAAAAGACGGGATATTTACGATATTGCCACTGCGTTTTTTTTATCAGAATCTGAGATGGACTGATGATCGTGTGGTCCACATTCATCCGTACCATCCGCACTAAAAAGGAAAAATGCACCTGATCCCTTCCCTATATATATATATATATATATATATATATATATATATATATATATATATATATATATATATATATATATATATATATATATATATATGCCCGTGAATGGGCCGACGAAGGGACGAATGGCAGGGGAGGGGGTGCAGAACTGCGGCGCCATTGGGCAAAAGAAAAACCCCAATGGCGTGTGATTTGGTCATTGCACCGTGCACTCTAAGGCCGCGTATCTATGAAAACTATCTTATAGGCGGTTCAAGTATATTTCCCTTTTACATTTATACCATATCTGGCAACACTACAAGAAAAAGTGACATAAGTGACCAGCAATTTTCGTCACAAACAGTACCAATTTCGTCACTAAACGTGATTAGTGACCAAATTTAGGTGGTCACTTGTGGTCACTATAGGTCCGTCACTAATTACACTTAGAGACCAAATGCAGTTTCGTCACTAAATAGTGACCAAAAAGTCGTCACTGATCAGATGGGTAGATACAACTTCAAACCAATCAGTGACCAAATATTTGGTCACTAATATGCCAGAGACGAAATAGTGGTCACTATTTTGGTTGATTAGTGACCAAAAAGTGGTCACTATCCACAAGTTGCCGACATCCAAAAAATGCTCGGTTTCGTCGCACCCTTTTACTTTTAGCTAAACAGAAAACTAAAGTTCCATAACTGTAATTAATCCATGATTTTCAAACAAAAAAGAGAATATAATCAATACCCATAACATACCAACAATTGCATCATTTTGTCTCAAATACAACATTGAACGTGAATAAAGTCTAAAAACATGATTTTCAAGACAACCGTCTTATACACACAATCTTTGAATCTTTTGTTACTACTCGTAATGTACGATAGAAAAAAATGACGTCCGCAAATTCTTTCCAGGCTGCAAATTATTTCCTGCAAATCCTTTCCTGCAACTTCTTTCCTGCAAATCCTTCAATTCAATCCTGCAAATCCTTCAATTCATAATAAAGAGACACTCAAACGAATATGAGTTTTCACTTTCTAAGGAGAGTTCATAAGCTGCAGTAAACTTAATAAGAAACACTACAAGAAGACCACCAGCAACTTTACACTCATATCAGATTCACATTTAAAGATAACATTACAAACTATCAAGAGTTTAAGACCAGTTGAATAAGAGTTTATATTTCACTGTATCTACACACTTTTCTGTAAAACAACTGGTGCACCCAACACATCCTTAACATTCCTAGTTTCTCTTCTTACCATCCTTAATCCATGGAAACTTTTACTATTTGGTAGAGGTCAAGGATAGATAACGGCAACAGGTGCAAAGCTTCTCAAGTAGCAAAAGCCAATTTTATTCAGGTCTACAATCATAGCTTATCAGTCGATTATATACAAGGGACTCAAATTGATACCACTAAATAAAGAACACGAGAGCATAATAGATCTACTCCTGATTTATACTACTAACCAGTCACATATCACAATGCAAGCGTGCATAAACACAGTTTCAATAACAAAGCATGGCAAAATATCCATATCCGAAAAAAATGTGTGAAGTATGTCTATGATATAACTGATCAACAATTTCAAATGCCGATATACTGTTCTCGTACAGGCACACTTCCCTCAAATTACTAATGTGCTTATGTGCTCCACTTACTTTAAATAAACGAAAAAATTATTTTAAACTGATAAAGAACCAGAACCGACCTAGAGATACACCAAAACCGGAGACACTGACCAAACATAAAAACTAAAGAAAGTACTACAGATCCAAAAAGACCACCCGACTAACAATTCAACCTAACTACACCACCTTGATTACACTCCTCTTAGGATCTTCCACACATTTTCTTTGTTCCTGTTCTGCTCATGCTTTAGATCTAAGTTTAGGTTATATATATAGCTGTGGCATGTTTCAACTTCGTACACAAGTAATCCAATAATAAAAAAACTACACATCCAAATAAAATACAAAAGCTACACATTTCCTTTGAAAGTCCAAAAGCGACACATTTGCTATAAAAAGTAAAAGTAACCGGGTATTGTGTAACATGAGATGTTATGTTGGGTTCCTTCTACGGACAAGAAGGCCTGCTTTCTAATAAAAGGCACAATTTTGTAAAGAACATGTGTAGTAACTAGACCAAATATGTCAAATACAACCATTCTAAATAAATACTACTACATACTACATTTAAAAAAAAAAAAAAGAAAAAAAGAAAAAAAAAGTGTCCCAAAGACCTTTTTCTAGTCACAAATGAATAACTTTGTCAGTTGCTTAGGCGAAAAAGAACCTTAAACTCAAAAGGACAGATGGGTTCAGGTTATCTTAAAAAAGGGGTAATCAAGAATGACATAAATGAATGGTTCCAAAATAGCTTCAGAAACATCACAAGTCCAGCAGAAGGTGAAGTTAGTAGCAAGTCGATTCTATTCAGTTCTGTTTGACTTTGGTTGCATTCAGCTTTGTTTGACTTTTCCACTTTATGTTCTCATTGTTTTCAGAATCACATTTATTATATTCGCAGGTTACTAATGTCCTCCTGAATATAATCTTGAACAAACTCTGCAAAGTTTTATAAATTCATATCATGGTTTCTTCCCTAACTCATAAAAGCTAAAAATTCCTATCATTGTTTGTTGGATGTAAAATGTTTATGGGGTATTTGGATACACCAAATAAAAATCCCGGTTTGACTGGTGAATCCCTGAGTTGATGGGTGCGGAAATGATATCCTAAACTTAGAGAAACATGAGGTCGGGTGAGGATACGCGTTCATAAGTTAACCCATGTTCTTGTTTACAGTATTAAGTTTTCATTCTAACAATATGAGAAATACCAGGTTGCAGACCTGTATAAACCTAATTTTTTTTAGAGTTTATAAACCTAGAAAGCAGAGCTAATTCAGACCCCTGTTCTACTCATTCATAAGTTAACCCCTGTTATTAAACTAATAACCTCATTTTTTTAGAGCTTATAAACCTAAAAAGCAGAGCTAATTCAGATCCCCTTACTTGTATGCTTAGATAACTATTGTAGTCACGATTTAAAGAAATTAACCAGTTATTAAAAAACAATGACTTGTTTATATACCCATACACTCCGCCACCTATCCATTTTGACATCTATGATGACTTAGGACACAATTGCTATATTGATAAGGATCCAAGGCTAAATAAAGGAACTGAAATTTCTGAACTTATATTTGTTTGGGCGTGGAGTCTAGATAAACGATTTATCTCTCCCATCATGAATTTTAATTGGCCCTTGATCTTTTTATTCTGCTTTTGAAGTCGGCGTTGGTTTTTATTCATAACCTTCATATCCTCCTCTAAAGCCTTGGATCTTTCCTTTTCTGACTCTAAGTCCAATCTCAACTTTTCATTGCCCAAAAAATTCCTTGTATATGCAAAACGTGCTTTACCATGTCCAGGAATATGTTTTAGTTTTTTTAAACATATCTCTGCTGGTGTCAAAGTTGAGTTGGCTTCTTCAATTCGTAATTCATTCTGCATTAAAAAAAAAGTTGGTATATCAACAACTTATGTATTAATTATTTAATTTTAAATGTCACGTAGGAAGTAGTAGAAATTACCAGAATTTTTTCAGCCTTCTCATTGACCATTTTCTCTTTTTTTTTTTCACAATAATGTGCAATTTCAAAGTGTCCAATTGCTGTTACGTGTTCCCCTTTTCTCTTTCTCTATTTCATACATATATCATAATACAATTCCAAAAAGACAAAATAAGAAATAGATATATTAATTATTCATAAAATAAACTCACCGCATCAACTCTTCTCGCAGTCGAATGGGTGCTAACTGCAGGTGGAATTTCGTTGAAAGATCTGTTTTTCTTGTTTCTAGCACTTATCTCCTATAAAGTTAAAAGTTTAGACATCATTATGATTTAAAATATGTATTCTTTATCAACAAAATGTTACATACTTAGAAGAATAAAAAAAAATGAGCTTATAACCTGAAATTCTTCGCTTGCAAATCTCTCACACAAATTTACCCAATCACTGGTTCGCACACCATTTGGGGGATGCATCATTGCATCCTCTTTACTTGGATATTTTTGAAAATGAAGGTGCAATTTGTACTGTTTGTTCTTATGTTGACTCGCTAGTTGTGTTTGCATAGCATGCTTCATCATGTCACATGTTTCATCATAGTTTGAATTTTCCTAGAAGTACAAAAAAGGTTAGCAACTTTATGAGTTTATATACATATGTGCATTCTTTACTATCGCACACATTTATAGATATCCAACAGGTTAAATTAATAAAATAGGCTAAATATATATATCCGACTTATTTGTGAGCATTTTAAAAATAACACTTACTACTGATTTTGTGATTATATCCCTCTTCAATGAATCAGGTTGCTTCTTTCATGTTGTACCATCTAGTTTGGCGAACTTTCTCATTACACATCCTCCTTTGGTAATAAAACGTTGAGCATCTTCCCCAACAATCTTTCCTGAACATTCGTCAACCTCAAACACCAAGTTCTTCTTATTGGCGCGGCTCTTTCTAGTTTCACCTAAAGCTCTAGACTCTTTCTGAGTGATGGTCATGCCTAAAAATAATATTGAACGAAAAAAATCTATTTGGTTAATACAATATCACAGAATGACAACATACTATCTTTATTTTAAAAACATACCATGTGAAGTTGAACCAATGTTCTCTTCATGTTCATCATCACTCGTGTCTGCCTCTGTTTGTGCATAATCTATTTCATGAGTGTCTTCCTACTCATCTTCCACCCCTTGGTTTATAACTGGACTTTGACAAGAAGAGAAAGAATTCCTATTTTCTTCATTTTCCAACCAATTATAACTTTTTCTCTTTTGAATCTGTTGATGATGTGGAGGATCACTTCTGGTAAAAGACTTCTGTAGATCAGATCTCTTAAAAATGCCATTAGGCCCACGAGTACTTGGCCCACCAGGCTCACGAATACATGACCCACCTGGCCCATGACTAGTTATCCCACCAGGCTCACGAGTACTTGTTGGTTGACGAGTACCTGGACCACTAGCCTCACGAATACTTGGACCATTAGGCTCACGAGTACTTGGCCCACCAGGTTCACGAATACATGACCTACTTGGCCTATGACTAGTTATACTACCAGGCTCACGAGTACTTACAGGCCGACGAGTACCTGGACCACTAGCCTCACGAATACTTGGACCATTAGGCTCACGAGTAATTGCTCCACCAGGTTCACGAATACATGGCCCACCAGGCTCACGGGTACTTGCACCACCAGGCCAATGGGTACTTAGACCACCAGGTCCATGAGTACCTGGACAACCAGACTCACGAATACAAGTATCACCAGGCTCACGGGTACTTGCACCACCAATCCAACTAGTACTGGAATTCTGAAGATCAGACCTTTTCGAAACTCCTTTAGAGGCAGCAGGCTGAGCAAACCCATCCATCTGAAAAACAATAACACACTTTTCATTGGTGATTACTAACGAAAAGAGTCAAACTGACTTGGGCCATAACACATAGTTTTTCTAGAATAAACTTTCAAGTCTCACCTTGGGCTTCCCCTTCTGTTGTTTTAGCTTTTTATTACTTGAATTATGCATCTTGTGTTACGGATTGGCTGGAACAGTCAAATTGACAGCATCAAGAAACTTATCAGATAATATAATGGAACAGTCAAATAGACTAAATGAAACTACTTTCTAATTTTATTGTTTATGAAACTACACATAAACTACTTTCTACTGAAGTGTAACAGTTCAATGAAGCATATTAAAGTAAAAGCCTGTTTGCTTTCATAGCACAAATTCCATAATCTTTATATGACCAGAAGTTAGCAGATCACAACAGGTTGGTGCTAACTTCTACGATCCTAGTTCACCTTACCACACTTGTTTAAGAATGAATTGTATGTTCGTATGTTCAGAGTTGAGTTTCAGTGGACCAACGAAAGGTTTACTAGAACTTGCAATTACAAAGGCATAGGCTACAACTTATCAGGTTCAGGTTCATTAAATTGCCTCAGATCCTACTTTTCTAGTTTCGCTAGATTCAGATCTTGTTTTGCCAACTTAAGTCTATATATTTACTTAAGTTACCTTGTTCTGCTAATGACTGAATGAATTTTAACATATGTGGGTTCACATTATATTCGCGGCAGTGATTTAACTGGGGATCAAAGAAACCATATTGTATTCAAGGCAAAATTATTTAAGTGCATACCTGTAGTTTAGGTTGAAGTGCCTCGAGAGGTCCTTTGGGCTTCTCTACACCTTTCTGCCAACAACAACATATATGTAAGAAAGTATTATATACACACAGCTAAAGAAGATTAGCAATAACTAAATATTATAACATAATAACATATTAAAGCAGAAAGAAATACCTCCATAGCTGATATAATATATCCACACATTAAATATTAAAACATAATAACATATTAACGCAGAAAGAACACATGCAAAGTTCTAGACATAAATTGTGACCCTTTAGGCCTATTTAAAAGTTCCAGATGTTACATACTTTATGCATAATACATCTGCAGACATATACGAGACACTAAATATTAAACCTAATCTGAATCAATATAGTCTTCCTGTGGCGATTCGTCTTCCTGTGACGATTCCTCTTTTTCAGAAGATTCTAAATCAGATGGATCGGTTTCTTCATCATCAATATATTCGTCATCTATCAAATGACGGTTTTTACTAGATTGTCCAGTTGAGTCACCACTAAGGGTTAAGGCATCCACCAATTCCAATGGAGTAGAACCTCTTATTAGAGAAGATTGCTTGAGATTCAAATCAACATTTAGACTCAAAAGTGGCTCTTCTTCTTGATATACGTCTCCCACTGGAACATCAAATACTTTGCGAAGGGGATTTCTTAGTACCACATGCCAATTCTTACCCAATTTAAAATCGGGTACATAAAAAACCTGTTTGGCTTGAGATGCAAGAATGTATGGTTGATCAGTGAACCATTCTCGAGACATATTTATACTTAGAGTTCCAGATTCTTTATCCATTTGTAATCCTTTCACATCACTGACCCTAAACCATTTACACTTAAACACCAACACTCTTTTATTTTGTCCTAAGTATTCCACCTCTAATACCTCATGTAATATCCCATAAAAGTCAATAGTGTTTGTCCCATAATTTCCTGGCACTACAACACCACTATTCTGTGTTTTCCTATTCGTTTCACGAGATTGAGTGTGGAACTTATACCCATTTACCATACATCCACTATATGCATTCACTGAGAATGGTCCACGTGACAAAACCCGAATTTCTGAATCAAATGACTCTGGACAATTATTCACCTAAACAAAAAAGCATGTAAAGTATTGGTTAACAGAAGTTTAAAATTGTCAAATTTAACTTTAAAAACAATAAATTTCTAAAGTAACTCTTACACGTTGTTGAAACCATGAAGCAAAACATTTGTCATGAAGTTCATTTATATTGTTACAGTTTTCTTTCTCTAGTTTAAGTTTGTGTTCACTGCATAAAAGTTTGAATTAAGCAACATTATTATATAACACAGAAACCAAAAATTATAAACATGTCAATTTATGAAGAAAAAAACATACTTACTTTATAAGCTCCACCATTTCATCACAATTATTTAAAATGTAAGTATGAATCTTCTCCAACTCAATTTCACTTATATAAGATATAGTCTTACTGCCTAATAGGCGCCCTTTGCAAGAAAAAACAGAAATGTCACCATCAATATCCACCATCTCATTGTTGCGCTCAACCTTATTAAAGATAGTTTCGACATCATTCAGATACATTGAACAGAAATTTAGACATTCACTGTCTATGTATCTCTCAGTGATACATCCTTCAGGACGAGCTGTGTTTTTAACATACCCTTTCAAAACTCGCATTTTCCTGTACAATGAATAAGTAATTAGTATAAACCCAATCAGAAAGTGTTTCAAACATTTAATAAAATGTTTACCTCTCAAACAGAAACATCCAACGATACTGAGGTGGACCTGCTATCTTTGCTTCGAATGGCAAATGAATCAAAAGATGAGTCATGATGTCAAAGAACGATGGAGGAAATATCCTCTCCAACTTGCACAGGATGAGGGTGATTTTTTCTTCTTGTTTCTCAAGTACATCAATATACATGTTTCGCGCGCATAATACTTGTATAAAATCACTTAGCTCGTACAAGACAAGTCGAGCTTCTTTTGTCAAACAACCCCTAATCGACAAGGGCAACAATCTGTGAATGAAAACATAAAAGTCATGACTTTTCATGCGAGACAATTGGAATTCTCCCTCTTTTATGCATCTAGAAATATTTGAGGCAAATCCATTAGGAAACTTGACTGAAGTTAAGAAATTTAGAACTTTTTGTTTCTCGTCCTTTGTGAAATGATAGCAGGCCATTGGCATTATGAATGAGTTACCATCTTCTATAAGATGTAAGCTCTTTCTTAACCCCTTATCCATCAAATCTTTACGGGATTTCCATGTATCTTTAGTCTTAGCCTTAATATTGAATAATGTGCCCGTCAAACTTTCTGTCAAATTCTTAACAACATGCATGATATCAATGTTGTGTCTCAATTTCAGTTTATCCCAATACTCAAGCTTGAAGAATATGCTCTTTTTATACCATCCTTTCTTTCCTTCTAAATACTTACGCTTTTTCTTCTTAACATAACAATATGGCTCACTAATATTACAATCTACATCATGCAGAACTTCAAGTCCAAACATTGGTACAATTGGTTCCTGGGTTTCCCTTGTCCCATCAAAATTCTTTCTATCGTTTTGCCATTGGTGTGAAGATGGCAAAAACCTTCGATGACCCATGTAACATACCTTGCTACTGTGACTCAAGTAACTAGATGATGTTTCATTCATGCATATTGGACACGCATTGTAACCCTTAACAGTCCAACCAGATAACATGCCATACGCCGGAAAATCATTTACAGTCCACAAAAGGGCAGCATGTAACATAAAAATTTCTTTTCTATGCGCATCATAAGCATTGATACCACCCCATAAATCATTTAATTCGTCAATGAGAGGCTGTAAGTAAACATCAATATTGGTTGGTGTTTTGGGACCTGGAATCAACATCGACATGAACATGTATGGGTCTTTCATACATTTCCATGGAGGAAGATTATATGGGACAACGAAGACAGGCCATATGCTATACGAACTACTTAGGGTACCAAACGGATTGAATCCATCTGTTGCCAACCCTAAGCGTACATTGCGTGGATCATTAGCAAATGAAGGAAACACTCTATCGAAATGTTTCCAGGCCTCACTATCTGCAGGATGTCTAACTATGTAATCATCGTTAACTCTTTTATCCTTATGCCACCTCATGTCATTAGAGACTTGCGGATCTATAAACAACCTTTGAAGTCTAGGTTTTAAAGGAAAGTATCGAAGCACCTTTTGTGGTACATTAGGTTCTTTTTCTTTGAATCGAGGTTCTTTACACTTATCATTTGGACATTGGGTGAATGATTCATACTTGCCTCTATAAAGAACACAATCATTAACACAAGCATGAATTTTCTCCCCCCGAAACCCCAAATCGCGTATGTACTTTTTTGCTTCATAATAGTTCTTTGGAACTGAGGATGGAGATGGAAGTGCTTTTTTGAATACGTTAAGTAAGTCATTAAAGGACTTGTTAGACCAACCATTTGTTGTCTTTAAATGTAAAATGGTAACAATGAATGAAAATTTCGAATAACTTTGGCATCCCATGTAATGATCTGGATGTGATTCATCTAATAATCTACGAAGAGTTTCTAAATCTTTGTCTACAGAAGATGAAGATTCACCATTAGTCTTCCATTTATCACCCCACCTACTTTGACCTGTTATCTAACATCTCATCAAGGTCGTCATCATAAACATCATCATTATCAATATTCATATTATCGCTACCCATATCCTCATCATTAAATGATACATGATCATCACTATCATCCGAAACCTCACAAGACTCCCCTGACGTGTCCACTTATCATAACTAATAGAAATTCCATTTTGCATCAAATGTTTAAAAATGGTAGATTTCTTATGGTCACGAAAATTATTACAAATTTTGCAAGGGCAAGGAATATCTACTGATTTGTTTTTGTTACGATAGGCAAATCTAAGAAACTCATTCACGCCAATTTCATATCGTGGGTCGGTTAACCTATGAACAATGTGCATCCAAGATTTATCCATCCTGAGAGAATATATGGTATTACTACATGATAGTCAAAAATATGCTTACTTTATTAGTTCCAAACAGTGAGCAGCGTATATAAAAGGTACCCTCTTAAGGTTTGATGCTAACAGCAAACAGAATATCTAATCAAAAATAACAGCAACACACATCTAAAATGAACAACCAACAACAAACTAAACGAACAAGTAAACATATGAGCAGAAGTTAAATGTAACACGACTCCTAAAGAATCAGAAAATCAGTATCAGTTTTGTTGCAGCAAATTATATGCAACCTACATAAATCAGTTTCACTATACCCAAAAAATGAAACTAAAGTTGAACAGAAAAGTACTCATATTTTCACATCTGCATGCAATCTATTCAAATTTTTAGTTCATATGCTTCAATCAAACTTTACGCATCAACTTGACCACGTATCCCTCTTGGCCTATTTGGCTATGAAAAATCACTTAACTTGACATTAATAACTAGTAAGTTTGATTTTTATCCACAATTTCCCAGTTTGTCATACACTCATACTTAACGGACATTCAGATATTGAAGTTTGTGTCCGGTCAAAAGTTGGTTTTTGAGGATGGAAGAAGTATTAAGCAAAGCTGCTATCTCATGTGAGTGAAACAATTGACATCAATATAAAGCTTTGTTCTTAAGCTCTTTCAGGTCTATGCCAACTATAATTGTTTATGCTCTTTTGAGTTAGGTAGATCCGAAATCCTAAATATTGGTTTGTCATGACACGTTGTTTGGCAACTACTGATGGGATTTAATGACTAAGAACTGGATGCCCAACAAACACTTTCAACTTGAAGTATCGAATTACTCTTAATCACAAACATATATTGTTCACAGACCAAATAATATACTAACTATTTACCTAAAGAGCTACCCATAAAAAACTTGCAGATCTTATGAATTAACTAGAGTGCAGAGGCACCTTGAGTTTTTAGTAGCTACTCAAAACAGAACTACAAGACTGTGTACAAAGAGGACAAACTGAGAAGGCGAGAAATGATAAGTTGAAATTGTCACTATATTCAAGTATGTATATATACCTATTCTAATAAGCAGAAAACATTTTAAGTTGCATGACAAGTGTTGTTCATTACCTAATACAAAGTTAATGGTTGCGGTCCTCGCCCTTGATAGGATTTCAACTTCTTGGGAGACTTGTAAACTCTGAAATACGTCTTTATCCCGTGTTGTGGACTTTAAACCGTGTTTAGCTCTGAGACAAAAATTAAATCATATAAGCAGAAGTTAGCACATCATACACTTCATTCCATATACGAACAAATAACAGCTGATCAGAGCACACTTGAGAAGGAATAAGCATATTACAGACCACACTTAATTGGATATACCCACACTCTCAAGACAGTCTTAACCCTCTATCTCACTCCAGTACCATAGAACCACAATTAAGGAATATGCAGAAAAATGACACAAGATGCTGGTGTGATATTGTGATGGGTATTCAAAGCTGTATCAGTATAGTAAGTTAGAGAGATGATTTCATGTTCAACATACTAATAATTTACGTTTATAATTCAATAGCACAGAAAAGAAATGGAAAAAAGTATGTCTTCCATTTCATAGAAACTTGAGAGAAACCAATCATTTCACAAACAATTAAGTGGATGTTGAGAAGTCTAAAAAACATCCTAAAAAAAAGAGCCATTATATTTGAAATAAGCTTATGCAAACACTATAAAAACTGCTATTAGTAACAAAAAAGAGCCATTATATTTTTGTCCGGATAATGAGCTTATTAGCTGGAAAATAAGGCGGAACAAATAAGCTGATAAGCCTAAAAAACATCCTAAAAAAAGAGCCATTATATTTGAAATAAGCTTACTCAAACACTATAAAAACTGCTAACAGTAACCCTCTTAGCTCACAAGCTTATTTCATATTTATTACAATTTTCCAGCCTATGAGCTCATGACGACTTAAAACTGAAAATTAACCATATAAGCTCAAAGCCCTTGCGTTTGCTATAGTTAACCGAAGTCATTACAAAATAATTCATCTTATCGTTTACATGTTCAGGGTTTGTGATTCCTCAAGGATGTGGTGATTGGTGTTCAAAAATCTTTAAGTCATGTCCATAATCCCCGTTCATGTTTCATGAAGGTTTGAACCATCAAATGCTTGAATACTTTTTCGGTTTAGTTATGTCTATCCCACATGTTTACTTCTTCAGATTGCTTGATCTTAAACATGCCCCCAGATTAACCTTAGCATAAAGTCAATGGCATATGTCACTATACAACAATCTACTGTATCTCAATATTCTGATCTAATAATTATATGAATTTGGTAATTGTTGTCTATCGCAATGAGCATTTAGGAGTGTTTAGAATATAATGCTTGTTTGACAACGAGCGTTTAGGTTTTAGCTTTTGTTTTAGTGCTCCTATCTGAAACACTAACATAATTAAGCAGCTTTTACGTCAATTTACACTTTATAGTTACAGATTACCAAATGCTTAGCCTTAGTATTTGGCTTACTCAAATTGCCTTTAGCACACTAAATACAAAACGAAACAAAAACGAAAGTATATTCTTTTGCAGCTGCCACGTCATCATTTTCACCGTTAATAACACAACCTAATTTGGTTATGTTTGGTAGCAAGCATTTAGAAGCGTTTTGAAGCAACTAGCTGTTAGCGTTTTGCACTTTGGAAACAAGCAACTAGCGTTCCTACTTTTTCTAAACGCTGCAAATCAAGATCCTACTTCTAGTAGCATTTACAAGAAACTAGTGTTTCCACTTATAAATTATGACTATACAACTACTGCTTACTACTAATCTTCCGCTTACGGCTTACTTCTGCTACTGCTCTTTGCTACCGCTATCTTCGCCAAACATATGTCTAACTTACCAAATTATTACACCAAACACAAGTATAAACACGAAAATCGTACAAATTAAAGTATAACTACCTAATCGAAATATCGAGACAACTAACTTACCACTACTTAATTAAATCTGCCCTAAAATCAGCACAATAAATTAACTGAATGAAGTAAGTAAGTAAGTAAAGTAAACCTTGTTTTACTCGATGAGAAAGCGGTAACGGCAATGTGACGGTGAAGATAACGGAGTTGACGGAGGTGAGGTTGTTGAGTGACGGTTATGAAGGTAGTGAAGTTGTAGGGATGGAGTAACAAGTGTGAGTGAGTTAGGTGTGTTGTTGTGGCCATTGAAAAAAACTACTATCTGTCGAAATGAAGAAGCATTTGAGGTTTAAATTTGTTAGTAAATGAGTGTGATTGATTTTTATAGTGCGGGGGGAAACAGTTGTGTGTAATGGACTCAAGCTAAAAGCTACCCACCGGCAAAAACAGCGTGAGGTTAAGGGTTATTGAGGTGTTCAAGAGATTGTCAGTCTGGTACTCTGGTTATCTGTTTATTAGTACTTTCAGTAGCCACTCAACTTCACTACTTTAACTAGTTTATCACACTACTTTATTGCTAATCTGATTACCTTTTCGCACATGGATATCAGGAAAAGGGCCATGCCATCCGCCATTCAATCATGCTACAAAGCAAACCTTGCTATTATGCGCTTGCTATTTGGTTACTTATATCGCGAGCTACTTTCTTAATTGTCCTATTGTCAAAAAAATTCCACCTAACACGAATTATCCACGCAACTTCACAACGTCTAACTAATCATCACAATCAACAAACCTAACAATCAAATATGGAACTGTAAACCTATTTTGACATTTCATCAAACACCTTTGGTGCAGCAATTACAACTCGTAAATCAACTGTCTATCCTAACTATGACTCAGATTTTATTACTAATCTCCTCCTAACTACGCTACTTACACTCGTAGATCACGCGGTAAACACGATCGAGCCTGAACACATTACAAAGCAAGTTGCTCAAACTAAATCACGACGCACAAAACTTAGTGAAGCAACTAACACAAATTACACTCAAACAACTGAAATCGATGTATTCATAAAATTACACTCAAAAACTTATAGCAACTAACACAAATTCATGAGGAGCTGATGAATTTGTGATGGAACCTGATGAATAAGTGACGAGCTGATGAATAAGTGACGAGCTAATGAATCAACCAAGCGAATCCATGAGGAGCGATTGCATTTTAATGGAAAATTGGTGAATATTATTTGGGATTTAATGGAACAGTAGCGATTGCTTGTGAGAATATAAGGGTTAAGTATCACTCGGGTCAACCCGAAAGATTGTTTGGTATTTGGACTTGTAACCCGTTATGTATTTGGATATAAGTATTTGGATCTAAAAAAGTTATCATAGCTCTTAGTAATATTTGGATCTAAAAAATTTATTAGGCCCAGAGGTAATGTTACATCTATTTATACTTATATCTTGCCATAATAAAATATTTCAAAATGTATCAAAATTCATTTTTACACGAGTGATTTTAGTCGGTTATTATTATTATTATTATGTTAAATCAAATGATTTTAGTCGGCTAATAAACTCATCTATATTATGAATCAAATATATTCGACACGTAGTTCGGCTAATAATTAGTGACCATCTGGCTCGTCACTAATGATTTACGAATGACCAAAAATCAGTGACGAAGGATTATGTGGTCACTAAATGGCCTAAATAGTGACCAAAATAAAAGTCGTCACTGAATTCTCGTCACTAAATGGCCTAATGCACAACTATTATTTCATGTCTATAAAACTAACAATATATTTTACCGGGTGGAATGACCATTTACCAAAAAAAGCCCACAACCGGGCTTAAGCCATCTAATCTATCGTCCAACATTTTCTACCTACGTGTTTTAGTGACAAGCTTAACCAAACATGAATAAAGCAAAATTATGTTGTAAAATTGTATCAAATTAACTGTATGAGTTTTCTACTTTCATAATTTTCTCGATTTAAGCACTCTACTTTATTTTGTAATTAATGGGTTACAATTCAAATGAACACAAATAGGCTAACTGTAAAAAAAAAAAAAAAATCAAAGAGGCACATGATGATCAGTTACCTCAGAAACGGTCAACCATCTGGACCGTGGTATTATGGTTTTCACCAAAAAGCAAAATGTACAGCAACCAATTACAGCTTGAATATTTTTCTATATAATTTAATCATTCAATATTCTTTATGCTTTAGAGGTAAATGAGTGCAAACACTTTTTTTTTTTTCTTTTTTAATTTATTTTATTTTTTGCATTTAGGGTGTTTTTTAAAATATTTCGGTTCCAATTGGGTACAACCAAAATACCGGAACCAAAACAAGCTCTTCGGTTCGGTTCTCTGTTCCTAAGATATGCACTTTTTGGTTCTCTGTTCTATCGGTTTTGGGTTGGTTCCTTGCAGTTCTAGAAACGCGCTCACCCCCGGGACTAACAATGTAAGAAAAAAGTGTCAAAAGGACTAACGATGTAAGAAAAAAAGCCAAAAGGACCAACGAAAAAGTGAAAAAAGAAATTAAAAAAAATACGAAACACAACCCATCTTCTTCTCCAAGTAACTTGCACAAGAAGAAGAAAAAACACAAACACAAAGACAAACACACTTAAGATTATATATATATATATATATATATATATATATATATATATGCCCGTGAACAGTAGCGGAGCTAGAAAATTTTTCGTGGGAGGGCCGAAGCAAATTTTTTTTCGGGAAATACATTAAATGGGAGGGCCGAAATAAAATTTTTTCCGAAAATACACATGAAATCGCAAATAAATACACTAACGGGCTTGGACCCAGGGGGCGAGGACCCTCCCTTGTCCTCACATAGCTCCGCCCATGCCCGTGAATGGGCCGACGAAGGGACGAATGGCAGGGGAGGGGGTGCAGAACTGCGGCGCCATTGGGCAAAAGAAAAACCCCAATGGCGTGTGATTTGGTCATTGCACCGTGCAATCTAAGGTCGCGTATCTATGAAAACTATCTTATAGACGGTTCAAGTATATTTCCCTTTTACATTTATACCATATCTGGCAATATGAAATGTTTATTGATAAAAATATCTTTGATATCAAAAAGACAAAAGTACCCTTTTATTGATATGGAAACAAAACCAACGATCAAGCTAAAAAAGGTGTAGGCCTATTATAAATTAGGGTTGTAAATGTGTCCCATCTTCACTCAGAACAACATTGATCGAGCATCGTTTGTCTGCAAAAGTTTTTACAATTGGCAAGTACACAATTTTATCATCTCTTTAAGTTCTAATAACAAGATTCAACAATTTAATTGCAATTCAAGATTATACGGTTAAATAATTTAGTTTTTTTCTTCTTATGATCATGATAGTTAATAATGTTGAAACAAAAAGTTAATAATGTTGAATTGATGAATGGATATTTTGTCATCCTCTGTGTGTTGCTTTTCATTAATACAAATCTTTAACGTTGAATTTTTTTGAACATGAAACCTTTTTTATGTTCAATTATTTCCTTTTATTTTTGTAGTGTGTGTGAGGATGTTCGTGGTAATTTAGAAGGTGATCATAATTATCAGGTGGAAGATGACGGTGCCTCAAATGGTAATCTTGTTTATCTTGGGGATAATGATGTTGAAGAAGGAAATTCAACCGATTCCACTGACTTAGATAATGATGATGAGGGTGTAAGTTCTGATGAAGAAGTCATGGAGGCAAGAAACACAAAGTTAAGTTTCGAGATAGATAAAGCCGCAGGTCCTAGCAGTCATGTTAGAGATGTTGATAATTACCATGTACTTAACGAAGTTGATGATATTGAGAAAACGGTCAGGGACAGTGATGATGAAATCAAAGCTGAGTTCATGGATGAAGATGATGGTGATGATCAAGGCTTTTGGATTAGGTAACTCAACAGAAAATGAAGAATCAGTCTTTGAAGGAGAAATTTTCCAACCGGTCGAAAAAGGAATAAAGTATTCCTAGAGATACATTTTGAGTTGGTCAACTATTTATGTCAAGAGAGAAGTTTAAAAATGCTAAAAAGTTACCATATTGTTATAGTTCCATACAGATTTTCTTCAATTAAAATGAAACTTGTATGCCAAATTGCAATAATTCACAAATTCAATTTCAACAACCAACTATGTAGGTCAAAACTCAATTGATATATTTCTGATGTTAAATAATCACATTGGCAACTACCAACAGTATTGTCATTTTACATTTAAACTTGACAACATAAAGATGCAAGCACCAAACGTTTTGATAGAAAATTTCATTCGTTTCATTGTTGTTAAAAGATTCGAATACAAGTTTAATTTCGATCGAGCTTCTCCGACAACTTCATTAGTAACTTTGATAACATCAAATAATGTATATTTTTTGGGTATCAACATCCCGTGTTTATTGCCCTTTTTTATATGAATTTGATACTTAATTTTTCATATTTGCAGATTTAGATTAAAAGAGACATTGGAACGGAAATATGCGAAGGACTTAAAATGGACAAAATATGGAAATCTTCATTAAGTGGAATATGCGGCATAATTGAACACTTTCCTTTACGCTGTAAATAAAACGAGGACATAATGCAAAGAAGTCAAATGCAAGACATTTACAGCGTAGATGGGACGAAGTCTCTACGCCGTAACCATGAAAACATTTGGAGAAAAAGTGATCACAAGCATATACCGAGTAGAGGGTCACTAATGCCTACGCCGTATATAGATCGTGGCTTATTTACTAATTAATGACATTGTTTCACTAAATCGGACATAACTTTTTCATACGAGCTCCGTTTTAGTTAATTCAAAAGGTTACAGAAAGAAAAAAAGAGAACTACATATTTAAATTATAAAGTGCACGAAAATCTGGAGTTAGCTCGTGATTTTATCTGCTTCAAAAGACAGCTCGTGGGTTTGTTTGGAAAAATAGTTAATTGCTATATTACTTTGGGTTTATCTTGGACTAATTAAATAAGAAAAGGATGAAGGCCCACTGGTGATCTGTGTTGGACGACCAAACGCACTAACGCTGTTCATGGATTGGGTTATTTACATTATTTTTTTTTTTATTTTTTATTTTTTTTTTAACGGCAGATTTTATTAAGAAAACTAGCAAGATGCTAGAACTTACAACGAAATAAGATTCGGGTTTTTTAGCCAATCAATGAAACTAAAACTAGTCTTACGTCGAGAACGAATCCATAAAAAAGAACGCGAAGTCACTTCATCCAAAACATTCGCCTTAGCATGATCCTCTTGACCGAATATCTTTGTGTTGCGCCACTTTTTAAACAAACCACCACACAATATAACAAATACCTTCAAAAATTTGTTTGAGCTTCGAAGGAAGTCTGAGATTCGTCATCCATTTACATTATTCTACTTGGACGAAGTTTAGTTAATTAAGAAGTGAAGCCCACTTGGCTTTGGGCCTTTGTTCGGCTGGCTAGAAGAAACCACAAGGGATGTAAATCAGTTAATGCCACACAAATGTTCACATTTTTTTTTTTTTTTAACCTAGTTATCCACAAAATCTGCAGTTGTACACCATGTAAACGAGTTACAAACTTATTTCTTGAATATGAAAGGCAAATATACGAATAACTATAATGAAAACTTCAACCTCGTCACAGAAATGAATATATATGGTGGTAAAAATGTCTGTATTATGTCAGCTTGATAGTGAACAATTTCTATGTTGATGGGTGGAAAAGTGAGAGGTAGGGGACCGATTGAATATCCAGAGTGTGAGGTACACTCGTTTGGTTTAGACATAAAGGAACCACACACACTTGTGAACCCAATCAAACCATGGTGGTATCTCACTTTCTTAAAAAAGTTAACGCCATTAAACGCAATCCCCACATACTACTATTCATTTGGTTTTATTTAATTTTATCATAAACCCCACAAAAATATTCTCATGACAATAATCAACGATCTTTATGATTGACCAAGTGTTGGAAAAAGATTTTTGGAATCGGTACTAACTAACATTATGCTTGTTTATAATCGCCTTGCAAGAAAACTTGTCAACACATTACACTATTTTATCCATTTCAAACTACATGTGTCTTAGTTGTATGATTTAATTTATGTGTATATTTTTGTTTAGTTATTTAGCAAACCCGCTATTTGCATCTCTTTGGAGCATTGTGCCAATCGCTATATGATTTTAACGTCATTTAGATGTTTCTGAAAAACTCGGTGGCAGACTTCCAAAATCCAAATACCGACACTTGTTCCAATTCCTTGAGCTAGCTCACCTATTCGTCGCTGCTAGAAAAGTCTTACCCGCCTTTGACACATTCTTGAACAACCAAATTGAAACAAGTGCACTTTTCATTCTTTTTTGAGGGATGTGAGGTTAGCAAATTCAAAATATTATGGACAAGATCATTTTTGATTCCTTAATTTTGTTTCTAGTCTTAAATTTAATGCAATATTCTTATGATTAGTTATTTGTCTTAACTTATCAACTTGTATGGAACATATTACTTTACTAATGGGCCTTATTTGGATGCTGATCACACTTCTTCTCCTCTAGACGCCAAGATTATTAACATCCCGAACATGCTCATAGACTAATAAATGATACTATTATAAACTAGCCAAATCGTGAAATCGATCTAACACCATTGCGGGCATAGGATCAGTCGTACCTGATTGGTTGTCAACAACAAACTATATAGAAACACAATCACACTCACGTTTGTGTCTAATCGGAGAAGTATATAAGTATAGTAATTTTATGATCCGACGATTCTTCAAGAAACACACAGACACACAACACAGTCTAAAGTGTTCCTTGGCAAGGACATTCTAGGTATTACATTTTCATATAATATCAATCTAACATATATTCGTTTCATGTCATCCCTTGTAAGATCAAATCGATTTAACGCAATAATAATTTTATTATATATATATATATATATATATATATATATATATATATATATATATATATATATATATATATATATATATATATATATATATATATATTCTCTATCTTTCTTTATGTATTTGTCCCCTTCTTCCTCTCAAGTTGTACGTGACTCTATCGACTCGATCAATCACCTTCCCTCAAAAGCAATTTTGGTTTCCATCCCTTGAGCTTGGAATACTGGAATCCCCACCCCCCACACACATACACACACCATTTTGCATCTTTATTTTATCAAACACCATCACCACTTGTTGGTGATTTTACATCACCAATATGATTTAAGTGTAATGGATTGACTTAGTTGACCAATGTATTATCATGATAAATGTTCAACAAGTCGGGATGTGCGGAGTGCACACGTGTATGACGTTATTATGATTTTTGCTCCAAATCACGGGGGTCCGAGGGTAGCGCCCCCGGTAGCGGTAGTTAAATAACTGCCAAGGGCAGTTACAACCGAATTGGGTTTGATTGGTCTATTTTTGAATCTCTATTCTGGTTCTGTTTTATAACAAATAATAACACATTCTCGGTTCAAAATCTGAGTTTTATCCGATTAAAGATTTCGATAGAACCATCAAAATACTTTCCTGAAAGTGTTTACACGATGATCCAATAATTCTAACACCACTCCTTCAATTAATTAATTTCCTACTCACACTATCACTTATATGTTTTTTTATATGTTTTTTTGAACAACAAATGTGTTAGAAGACAAAGATTACCAACAAGGGATATACAAAGACACGGATAAAGCGTTACACGGATTATAAACCACTCACTTTACTATTCCTACCAGAGATCTAATCTAATGAGTAAATAGAGACAGAAAAAGTAGTAGTCTGTGTGTACTGAGCAGTAGCTGTGAGCTGTAGCCACAGCTGCTCATAGCTCACAGCTTCTTAAGAAAGTATTGAAAAAATAAGCTTTTCTAAAAAAATACTCGTAGCAAAGCTCACCGCTCTTTTGCCAAACGAACACTAAAAATCAAAAAGCTCAATGCTAACGGCTCATCGCCCCAAAAAGCTCTGCGCCAAATATAGTCTAAAAAACATATTATTTTTTTTATAAGAAGATACAAATTAAAAAAAATATTTTTTATAAGTTACATTGTAACAACCGTGGTTTTGGCAGGTACTGATAGTTTTGACTCGGTTGACGTTTGTTTGTTGTGTCCTAGGTGATTGAAGTGATATATGTATGATATATGTGAGTTTTAGCACTAAATCCCTTTGCGTGGTGTTGTTTTTGTGAGTGAGTAATGTTGATATTTGGATATAAGTTCATTTTGATCGCCTTTGTGGTGTAGAAATGACTTGTGTAGTTTTGGTGTTTTTGTATTTTTGCGTAACAAGTCTTCGTTCAAGTGTTTGAGCGTTAGTGAGTTACGAGGAGTTTGTTTTTATGAGTTATATTTTAAAAAGAGTGTGAAAATCTATTTTTGAAAACTTTGTTTTGAAAATGATAATTTTTTCGGCTTGTCGTAAAATTTAGGTTTATCGAATAAGACGTTAGTTATCGTTACGGGTTGTTATAAAATATCAAAAGTATAAGATTTTGAGTGTAATAATTTAATTTAATAAAAAAATATATAAAATATATATATATATATATATATATATATATATATATATATATATATATATATATATATATATATATATATATATATATATATATATATATATATATATACAAAATTCGGCCAAGGGGTGTTTTTAGGGGAAAAGGAAACCCAATTTGAGCCCAAATACAATTCCTAGCAATAAGGAATCCTAGTCCAACCCAAACAAGCCCAACCCCAACCCATATAATCATAACCAACGACCCATAACCCTCATTCTTTGCAAATTTGAGTCGATCTAAGAGAGAAAAAGAAGAAGAAAATTTAGGGTTTGTAATTTGGAAGCAATAATCAAGAATCAAAGTAAAATCCTTAAACCCTATGTTCATATAATTGATTAATTATTGGTATTCATGTAATATTAAGTATGATGGATCTAGGGTTTGTAAACTTCTGTAAATTAATTAATTAAAATATTTTGGGATAAATTAATGATTATATTATGATGATTGGTGAATAGAATTGAGCGTAAAACATGCTAGTTATTGAGTTAGGGTTTGGACAGAAAAGTAGTGCTGTAAAGATTCGAATGTATTTAACAGATGGTGATGAGTTAGATCACGAAATTTAAGTCTAAATTGAAGTTTAATGAAAGAGCTTTCCGAAAGTCCGGCCATGATTGATTTCAAGGTCTGGAAGTTAGTCTTTTGATTTTTCTTTGATAAGGTGTCAAAGCTGTTAAACCGGGACAGAATTTGGGTAAAAGTTTGATAGTGAATTGTGGGTTAAAAAGTGATATTAAGGTTAGCCCTTTTGGAAAAGTTGAGTTTTAGGTTATCTTAGACTACCACGAAAAGGATTCGCGATAAAAAGTTGTAGAAGTATTTTATCTTAATTAAAACTTTTTGGTGTGCGTTCAGATCCGAATTTGGATAGTTGACAAGTTTGATTTTCTTTTGAGTTGTGTGTGTTATTGGTCCATGGCTTTCTGGGATTAGCTTTTATGCTTATGAGAGACCATGGTGAACTTTTGGTGTGAGTTGTTAAGCTTTAATTGTTATGATTTCATGTGGGCGAATGTACCTTAAAATTCTGCGTTTTCTGATTTTAAAAGTGCAAGGGATTTAGTGAGTGTTAGGCTATGGTTATGGTTAGTATGGTGTCTAGGAGATCCATGGTGGGTCATATGAGTCTTAGACATCCATCATATGAGTATTACATGGGTTATAGCTTTTAGCATGACCATATGTAATGTGGATTTATTTTTGTGTGTTATAGATTGTGATTTGTTTTTGTGAAAGCTGCAAGATTTGAGGTGAGTTCATAGTCCCATATTTTTACTTTGTTTTAAACTTGGGATGGGAATGATGAATGTCTTAAATTGTTTGGGTTACTGTGATTATGTGTGTGTCAAAGAGTTTGGACTTATAATGTTATCGTATGTTTGCTACGTGTGATGATTTGATTGTGAGATTATGTGTGCTTCATTTGGGGACCCATTTGATGTTGTGTTTGTGTGCTTCAATTGGGAGGATGCTTATCCTGTTGCTCGCGCATGCGACCTAATTGATGTTTATTGGGATCAGAGGACACGAGCCGTCCAGTTGTTGTCATTGTGTGTGATTATTGGGATCGGAGGACACGAGCCATCCAGATGTTGCCTTTGTGTGTGTGATTATTGGGATCGGAGGACACGAGCCATCCAGATGTTGCCTTTGTGTGTGATTATTGGTTTGCAAATACATGTAGCTTATATGATAACTATAAATTATTTGTCCAGCTATGTTTTTATAATCAAAGTGAACTGGTTGCCTTGAGAGTGTATGTGTATCTAAACCTATGAATCTCACCAACATTATGTTGACGTTTTAAGCATCATTTTCAGGTGAGCATTCTAAGGCTATGATAGAAGGAAGTGATTAGACGAGACCTTAGCTGCATTAGAAGTGGTTTATCTGTGCGTTTGGAGTTTATCATGTTGTTTCCTTTCGGGTATTGTTATGACACTTTGTGTCTATACATTGCCATTTTATTGCATGTAGTTATTCTCTATATAGACACCATGTGTTGTGATGATATCCATGAAGTTACACCCTCGCGTTTCCGCCTTGGCGAGGTGTGACATAGATGAAGTAGTATTTAATTTTCACAAATAATACTCCCTCCTTCCTAAATAAATGCCAAGTTTGACTTTTCAGGGTCTTTATTGTTCAACTTTGACCGTAAATCTTTTTATTTGTGTTATACAATACTTGATTCAAAATATATGAATGAATTGAGTTTCAAATGTATTTTGATTGGTATAATTTTCATCAAGTATTATATAACACAAATAAAAATATTTAAGGTTAAAAAAATTGAACAAACAAGACTTTAAAAAGTCAAACCTGACATTTATTTTGGGACAGAAGAAGTAAAAGATTATTTTATTATAATATCTTAGTAGCATTTAATTTTCAAAGATTATAAAAGATTATTTAATTATAATATCTCATAAGTTCATAAGTTAAAAAAAAAAAAAAAAAAAAAAAAAAAACCCTTATATTTTCAGTATTAAAAAAAGAGAAAATAATTGGAAGACCTAAAAGTCCGTTTGGTATCCTACTTTTAGGTAGGGTTGGATTTGAAAAGCATCAAAATAATGTTTGGTTGAACTTTTGAAATTAGGGTAAATTGCAAAAATGGTCCTTAACGTTTCACAAAATTGCAAAAACGGGACCGAGACAAAAAGTAGCGCAAAAAAGCCACCCACGTTCCACATTTTCGCAAAATCGCCACTGAGAGCCCTTTTCTGTTAACTCCCGTTAGTTTTCCCGTCAGTCAAGGGTATAATCGCCATTTCACTCGCTTCCAGACTTTGACTACCCCAACTTTATTTCAATGACCAAATTTGCAAAGTTACAAAACTTAATTTTGGAGGCACACTTGGCGATTAACCTTTCCCTCTTTTTTTGTGTAACTCGGCAACCCAATCGATTGCATAGGAATATAAAGTCCACGTTTATCCCGCTTATTCAACCATAACACACACAATCCCAACGATCAAAACAACCGACGATGGCAAACAATGGAAAAGGGAAGAGTATCTACATTGGTACCGAGGAAGAGGAATTTGATAAAGTTTTAAGAACCTATTATCTGAACGATTTACTTCTTGATGCATTTGGCGGAGAACCAATTGATGAGTATGGTTCTTATAGGAAGATACCTAAGGAGTTAAGAACTAAGATTCTGACCCATCTGAGGAAACAAGATGGCTACTATGAAGCGCTTTTGAGTGATGATGATGAGGAGGAGGAGGAGAAGCAAGAGCCTGTGGATACCGTTTTACCCAAGTTTGATGAGTTGGAACAGAAGATTTCCAATCTTGAAAAGGTGTTCAAGTACCTAAAGGAGAAGAAGGACAAGGAAGAAAAAGAATTGAAGAAAAAGAAGAAAAAGGGTAATGCGGAGGGCAGCGGTTCAAACTACTAAACAAGTGTTTGTTTAGATATCTGTTGGAAATTTGTAATGGTTGTGAACTCCTATGATCAATGAAAGTTGTAATGTTTATGTTACTGATATGTTTGTGTTTCGATTTTCATTTCTTTATGTTTGTGTTTCATTTTTGAAATATATGGGTAGTTCCTATGCAGCTTATGCAGAAAGCATTAGATAGTTGATGTTTTGCATGAAAGTCAAACAGGTGAAAGTCAAACGGGTGAAATTCACTTGGTTTATTGACTAGCACTAGTAAGAAGTTAATACTCCTTGACCTACCACATAAAATGAAGTAAATTATCCAACCAACTAGTATAGTAAAGTCTCTTGTCCAACTTTATCAAAAACATACATATGGCAGAAAATGAGTCGTAATAATACACAGGTAGAGAAAGTAAGTGGTTGTGTAATTGGTCTCGGTATCAGAAGTGGGAACAAAACAGGAGGGGGTGGTGCAAAGATAGAGGTGTTGGACGAAAGATGCTTCATCTGTTGTGGGGATGTTAAGTGTTGGAGGCATAGAGTTGTGATACTTGAACTGGCAGGTTGTGCAATGGCAGAGGTAGTAAGTGGTGGTGTCATTGGTTTGGGTATTACAAGTAGAAACAAAAGTGCAGGGGGTGCTGCAGATGCAACTCAATCAACTGAAGCAAAGAAGAAGAGGAAAAAGAAGCCAAGAAAGTTCATTAAAAATAACACCACAAACTGAATCATTATGTTTAGTCTGTGTTTCTAGGATGTAGTTTTGGGCATGTCCAAACCACAAACTGAATCACTATGTTTAGTCTATGTTTTAATGTTTCATTAATGTCAGCTTCTTGTTTATGTTTCTGATACCTATCAAATACAATAACGAAGTATAAACATATGTGAAGACATTATTCATACAAAATCTGGATCATGAGATCCATTACATTCATTAACCATCACTAATCTGAAAACAACCAACCCCCTCATGGATATTTCATCTTTACAACAAACTCAATCTTCTTAAACATCTTGTCCTTGACTTGCCTGGACATCATCAACAGTGCATTCGCCCAACGCTTATCAATTGTTTGTAGCCTCCTAAGCTTCTTTGTATTGCTCCTTGCAGTTCTTGCACGTGATCAGTTTCGAAGTCTACCAATCACATCCCCCCTACGTTCGACCCTTTCAGTAATTTTTTTGGACTTGTACTCCAAATCGTGTGCCTGCTGCAAGTCTTGAAGAATCTCGGTGTGGTAAGGGCCAAGCATTAGTTCAGTTAGCACATACGAGTTACAGACAACCCTTAGATTAATATCACATTCAGAGTTGTTCATGGTTAAGGAAATAGAGAGTTGTGTTTTGCAAGTGTGTATTTTAAGAGATGCGTATTTAGTAGCCTTCATGTGTTTGCCTATAAAAGGGCTTATAAGAGATTGCCACATACTGTGTAGTCTTCATGTGTGGACCAAAATAAATGACAGTTGACTTTATGCAATTCAAAATTTGCAGTTTGACTCTTGAAAGTCTAAATGCAATAGGTGCAAACAAACATAGAATATAGAATCCATTACATTCAGAAACATAAACATTTTTGCAAGTTTGACTTTTGAAAGTCCAACTGCAATGGGTTCAAACATATTGTTCTAAAGACAGTCAAGTTAAACAAAGATTACAAATATAGAATCCAACAAACAATAACGTTTAACATATTGTTCAAAGATCAGTGGGTAACACATGAAGAAGTTGGAAGTGCATGCTCATCATTTGACTTCATCTTTTTAGTTGGCCTGTCAACCTGAGGTCTGTGATTGGGTGGTACTATGACTGTCGTAGACTCAATTCTTGGCCAGTATTTGCGGCTTGAACACCAATTAATCTTGAATGAGTACATACGCGCCCATGTTTCTAGGCTGTAAGCAGCATGAACCCACTCTTCAGGCACAACAACTCCTTTTCCATCCTCATTCATATAGTTTATTGTAGCCACAACATGTTTACATGGTATTCCAGTCAGCTCCCACAACCTACAACCACACTCCTTCCTATCCATGTTAGCAACACAATGATCCTCGTTAGGCACAGATACTTTATATAACGAAGCTGCAATCCATTCAACAACACAATCAGTAGCTTCTTTTTTGTTTCTATCAACCATGGCTTGCACAGTAGGAGTAAGTTGTCCAACACTCCTTTCTATTATTTGCTGAACTACCACAATCCTCTTCACCAAGTACTCCCTGATATATTCAAGACAAACGATGATGGATTTATCTCTGACATCATTTAGCTGCCTACAGAACACCTCACATATGTTGTTTAAGAGTAGTCCACATAGGGCTTTGCCTGTTGAACAAATCACACATTATGTATTAATATATGATCAATTATCAGTATGCTTTTTTCCACTGCCACTTAATGAATTACCTGAAAAATGTGATCGGCTCCATTGTTCAGCTGGAATTTTCAGCAACCAATCATAAGCTGCAGCATTGTTATTCTTCAGATGATCCATCTCTTTGTTGAATTCAACAACAGTTGTGGCTCTTGCAGCCTTCCAAAGCATGTCCTTGTAAACACCTCCTTTCAAATGTGACTTCATTTCCTCATGAATATGCTTAACACAAAACCTGTGTGCAGCATTTGGAAACACACTAGCAACAGCTTGTATCAATCTCTGTGAACAGGTAAGGTTATGGATGGTGTTAAAACTTTACATGTTCTCATTGTGCATAAAACACATGATTAATTATACAATAGAAATGTGCACCTTTTGCCTATCAGAAATGAAAGTGAACTTGCAGTTGTTTCTATCCCAAGATCCTCTCCTTGTAGTTTCAAAAACCAACACCAAGTTGCCTTATTTAGTGCATCAACTACAGCATATGCTACTGGATAAATCCCATTGTTTGCATCAATCCCAACTGCTGTTAGTACTTGACCTGGAAAAGGACATGACATGGAGAATCCATCTAATCTTAAGAATTCTCTGCCACAAGCTTTGAAACCTTGTTTCATAGCTCCCAAACACACATACACCCTTTTAAAAGTTCTTGTTGAACTAGCTGGATTTGGTTCTAGCTGTACATCAATCCTAACAGTAGTGCCTGGATTTTGATTAACCAACTCTTGGGCATACTCTCTAATGAGTGCATAATGTTTGGTAAAAACAGGTATACCTGATTGAATTTCACAAGCTTTATGGCATAGCAAATCAGACTTACTTACGGGAACATCTTCAATTACCTGATCATCGTCATCAAACAATTCATCATCATTTCGATTATACTCCAAATCCTTTGAATCACTCCCGCCACTCTGTTCTTCTGTTTCATTATCTACCTCTACTACTTTCACATTTCCCATCTGACCACCTACAATTGTAAGTCCATAACATTAACAACAAATACACCTTTAACAAATAAAAAAAAAGAAAAAAAAGAAAACTCACAAAACAGGAGGGAAATTAAAGCGGAAATTGCACTGGTAAAGATTTGGCGGCAAGAAGTAGGGTTGTATCTGAAGTTAAAGGGGTATATTTGTCATTTCATGCGATTATACCCTTGACTGACGGGAAAACTAACGGGAGTTAACGGAAAAGGGCTCTCAGTGGTGATTTTGCGAAAATGTGGAATGTGGGTGGCTTTTTTGCGCTACTTTTTGTCTCGGTTCCGTTTTTGCAATTTTGTGAAACGTTAAGGACCATTTTTGCAATTTACCCTTGAGATTAAGATTTGGGAGTGAGACCTAAAAAAGGAGGGTTGTGTAAAAGTTGGGGTGTTGACTAGGATTTCTGATTTTTGTGGGACGTACACCCATTTCCTTTTGTCTCTTTTTATTTTTTTAAATTTCTTTAGCATTATAAAAGTATATTTTAAAATTAAAATTCAATTATTTTTTATTAATTATTTGTTATTAATTAAATATGTTATTTTCTCTCTCATATATCAAATCAAAATTAAATCCTAATCCAAATTTAAATCTAAATCCAAAATCCAAATCCTAAACCCATCTAAAACCAAATGAACCCTAAGTTGTTTGCTTAAATTCATGTCTAAAAATATGTGACAAATTCTGATGATTTGTGAAAAAGTGGATCCCTTAACTATGATGCCACGTAGTGTTAGGCATTAATTTAAGCATATGTTTTAGGCATCTCAATTACTACTCTTAAAAAATACAAATATAAAAAATACATACTCAACCACTTTGATTGGCCCAAAATTGTCCAAAAAATTGTACAGTATAACAATAAGCTTTGTTTAGTTAATTATTTTCCGTATATGTTAGGATATGTTTTGTTTTGATTTACGTTGAACTAAGTAATAAGAAATGACTTAATTGTCATAAACAGTTTATATAGTTATAAAATTGCAGTTGAAAATTAATGGAAATCTCATCACAAAACAGGACGATCATTAATTTTTTCCCTCAATGCTTAGACATGTTATATCACTAGTACACAACTAGGAAAAGGACAAATTCATATCCGAAAAACCGACAAACGTATTTTCACATCAATAGTTAAAATTGTACAACCACAAAAATTTAATCATTTTTTAGCCATTTTTGCCACACAAATAATTCACTTCCAACTAATAGCCAAATGTTTAGAGACCTTCTTTGACGTGTAAAATAACAAGATTACTAAAACTCGCATATGTAAAATGACATCGATCTTGTATAATCTTTCGCAATTTTTGAAAAAGTAGTGATTGTGAGACTGCATATGTTAGAAACACAATTAGGCACAAGTTGTAGCTTCTCTAAATCATTTTCCTTTTTGAAAATCAAATACTACTTTATTTAGCTTAAAAAATTTATATTTTTTAGAGTACATTGCAAAAATCTTCCTTAAAGTTTGGCTAATTGCATGTTTCATCCAAGAAATATTGAAACTGCAACAACCATCCATTTGACAAACCTTTGGCACAAATATCGTCTATAACCAACATCAAATTACTAAATACTCATGTATTCTTCTTTTTCTATATTTCTTCTCAGTTTTCTTACACAAATGGTCCCTGTATTTTGTCAGGTTTTACAGGTTTAGTCATTTTTTAACTGTCTATTTAACTATTAATGCTAGTATTATTTTTTTATACGTTTTCGCTCATTTTTCTTATATTTTTGTCAATTTTGTCCGTTTTATCCGTTCTTCTTCCGTTTTTCTTACGTTTTTTCTGTTTTCATTCGTTTTTATCCGTTTTTATGCGTTTTCGTCTATTTTTATACGTTTTTGCCCGTTTTCTTACGTTTTTATACGTTTTGTCCGCTGTTTTTTCCATTTTGCATACGTTTTTGTTTGTTTTTATTTTTCGCCGTTTCTTACGTTTTTTTCTCGTTTTTATCCGTTTTTGTCCGTTTCTCTTACGTTTTTGTCCGTTTTTCTTACATTTTTTCGTTTTCACACGTTTTTGTCTGTTTTTCTTAAGTTTCTGTCCAATTTTCTTACATTTTTCCATTTTTGTCCGTTTTTCTTAAGTTTTATTCGCTTTTCTTACGTTTTTACTGTTTTCATACTTTTTTGTTGATTTTTATACGTTATGTCTATTTTCATACATTTTCTCCTATTTTCTTACGTTTTTGTCTGGTTTTTATACGTTTTTGTCCATTTTTCTTACGGTTTCCTGTTTTCAAACATTTATGTCCATTTTTATTCGTTTTCGCACGTTTTTCTTACCTTTTTGTCCGTTTTTATCCATTTTGTCCATTCTTCTTACATTTTTGTTTGTTTTCATCCGTTTTCGCCAAATTTCTTACGCTTTCATACACTTTTATACGTTTTCGCCTGTTTTCATATGTTTTTGTCCGTTTTTATACGTCTTCGTTCAACAATAGATAAAAAGGGACAAAAACGTAAGAAATATAGACAAAAACGTAAGAAAAACGGACAAAAACCTAAGAAATACAGACAAAAACGTAAGCAAAACGGACAAAAATGGATAAAACGTAAGAAATACAGACAAAAACGTAAGAAAAATGGACAAAAACATATGAAAACGGAAAAAAATGTAAGAAAAACGGACAAAAAACAGAAGAAAATTTAAGATAAACAGGCGAAAACATATAAAAACAGACAAAAACAGAAAAAAATGGAAGAAAACTGTTGGGTCACTGAATTCCCCAATCTTCCTCTAACTAGGATTTGAACATAAAATAACCTAAGTGTTTAATATCCGTAAACACAAACAAGTCACTGAGTGAACAGTAACTCAGTGAGTCATCTTTAGGATGCTTAGAATGAGCCTATGAAGAAAGGTTCACCATTCAGTGAGGCGGAACTCAGCGAGTGGCATCTAATCCAAGAAGAAGGTGATGGGTTCAGTGAGGATGACAATAACTCACTGAACCCCCAAGACTCCTCAACGATTATAGAAGTACTGAAAACTAAATACTGAAGATCTGAAGACTGAAGAATGGGCAGGACAAAGCGGGAAAGTTTGAACGTATCAACAGGTGTCCTTATCAACCTGAAGTCAAACTTTCCCTGAATGGCACTATGTCAGGATGGTGTCATCATTGTGCATTAGAAAGGCACATTGTCCTTTACCCAATATAGTCTATTGTAACAGAGACAAAATATGTAAGTATTTTGTCTCTACTAGATAGGTCATCAATTTGTCTTTATCAGTAACGTTATAATTTACTTGTGTATAAATAGGTAGCATAAGTGAGGAGTAAAAGTTGACAAGTTTGTGCAATTAATGCTTAGTCATTCACAAACTACTTTTGCTCCTCCAAAGAACAACACAGTCCCTGAGATTGCTCAGTGTGACCTTTAGTTGTCACTCAAACATTGTTTGGGTTTAGAGAGGAGTCTATACCATACTTGTCATTTCAATCCCAAGTGTTATTCCGCAAACACTTGGGTATAATTCTTTGATTAACTTCTAATAAGAATTAAACGTTGAAAAATATTGTGTCTCTTTTCTTTTCGTTTATCTTTGTTGTTAATCTTTTATATCTGTGTTAAAAAGTCATAGAACTTGGTTAGATTAACTCTTTAGTTAGCTTATAACAAAGTAAAAGGGACCAACAAGTGGTATCAGAGCTTTTGATTTGTAAAACTTTTTCTAAATATGTTTTCAAAACCAAAGAGTGCTCAAAAAGTTTTTAAAATCAAGATCCCACCATGGCTGACTCAGATGTTCCCCAACTTGTCGATAAAAAGGGTGGAAATTATTCTGCTACTGCCCCTCGACTTGAAGTTGGAAAATTTAACAAGTCGAAAAAGCGCATGCTTTGCTACTTGACTGGGATGGAACCATATTACATTAAGCTTATTAATGATGGTCCATATGTCCCAACAACTGCCCAAGGTTTGGTCAAACCTGAAGCTCAGTGGACCTAAGATGAGAGGAGGGTGGTCAATCAAGACCAACGCCTGAAAAGCATAATTATATCTTGTCTTCCTGACGATATAATGGAATCAGTCATCAATTGTCCTACTGCTAAGCAGACATGGACTGACTTGGTTCACAGCTATGAAGGTCCCTCAGATACCAAGGAAAACAGGATCATGGACCTGAAACTTGAGTACAATACTTTTAGGGCCAAAGAATCTGAAAGTCTCTCAGAGACCTATACCCGGTATAAGACCCTCCTGAATGAGCTGACCAATGATGGTGTCACCCTGTCCAAGCATGAAATCAATGTTGGCTTTGTCAACAGTCTCCCTGAGAAGTGGTTAAACTTCTCTCAGGGATTGAGAAATGCAAATCATATCCAGAACCTTGAGCTCCCTGAAATTTATGGGAAGTTTGTCTATGAAGACAATCTTATCACCAGGAGATACCCTGGTAAAGCTCAGGAGACCAAAAAGACCCTGACCTCCTCACCCATATCCACTGCTTTCTATTCAAATGGTGTTGTGTAGGATTTTCAAGATGGATCTGATGATGAGGTTGATGAAAGAACCTGTGAGGAATACCTGAATGATTTACAAATTAAATTTCATGAAAGGGCACTCCTTGCAAACTCAAGAAGGTTCATTAAAAGAAACAAAAAATTTTCTAACTCAAAGGCAAATGACAATACCGAATGTTTTAAATGTGGTAAAAAGGGTCATTTTGCAAAAGATTGTTTCTCAAAAACAAACTCAGAACCATCTTACAAATTCCCAGGAAACAATTCTTCCACAGGAACTAGCAAGTTTCAACCAAAGTTGCTTCAATCAAGTCAGTTTGTTCAAAACAAAATTGAAAAAATTCCTCAAAAAGATTTTGAAGCCAAATATAGAAAGGCCAAGGCCAAACTTGCTCTTCTTGAGTCTGCCTCCTCAGTCACTTAGTCACCTCAAGCTCCTAAACCTGCTCAGGCTAAAAATAAGGGGCTAGCTGCTGAAACATTTGACTGGGATGAAGTTGAAGTGTCTTCTGATGATGAAGAAGTTCACATCAGTGCCCTGATGGCTCTCTCTAAAGATAACAAGCTTGCTGTAAGAAAGAGATGCAAGGAATGGAGAATGGGTGAACATCACTATGAGAAAGGTAAACATTTTACTTTCAATGGATGATGATGCTGATTGGAAATCTTACTTAGATTATATTAATGTTGATCTTAAGTACGTTGAAGAGCAAAGATTAAATTTGTTTTCAAAATTTAACAAACTGAGTTTTGAATTAAATCAGTGTAGAGATGAGCTCCTTGCTTTAAAACAAGCTAAACTTGCAAATGTCACACTTCAAATTCAAATTCTGAAATTGTAAAGCAAAATCAAGCTCTTCAGGAAGAACTTAAGAAATAAAAAGCTGTCATTTGGAAATGGACTCAGAAGAACCCCAAACTCTTTGACACACTGAGTCTCACACCCAGCACCAAAAAGGCTACTCTGGGTGAAGATCAACTCACTGAAGTGTCTGGGGAGAGTAGCCATTCAACAACCTTTCTATCAGCTAACAAACTCTCTAGCAAAGAACTTCTACCAAAACCCAGTGATTGGATTGAAAGAGTCAATCCTGACAGTAAAATGCCTAACTTCAACACTGGAAGAATTTTGGAGCCTGAAAGTCAGGGCATTAAGGAAATGCTAGGAGTTACTGATGAACCCAGTAGCACTGAGTCCATCACTGAGTCTAAGTCAGATTCACAATCACTACTCCCACCACTGAAACAACTTCAGGGAGCAGCACCTAGTTCTGATCTTGCACCATTAGTCTATCAACTTCATTCTCCAAAGGAGAAAACAAATCCAGGAATAACCATCCTGAAAAGACCTACCCCAGTACCTTCTGAAAGCCACACACCTTCAGTATCCACTGAAGTGAAACCTGAAAGCACTGATTCAAAGTTTGATCAGTTAGCTGAACTTGTCAGGAAGTTGAGTGAAAAGATTGAGTCCTCTGAAAAACACACTGACTTAAAATCTAAACAACCAACAACTTCCTCAAGTTCCTCCAAACCAAAACCCTCATCCAGACCTTCAGTGAGATGTGAACTTTGCAATCATCCAAACCACTCCACTGATAATTGCTACAGATTCCTGTTCTGCATGATATGCAAATAAGAGGACCACAAGACTTTTGATCACAACTCTAACACTGCTTCTCTAAAAGCACAAGGTCTTTACAAAACACAAGGCTATCAGTATGCCTCATCTTCCAAACAAAGACAAAAGGCTAAGCCTTTCTTGCCATGTCCTCACTGTGGGTTCAATGATCATCTACCTGATGATTGTATGATGAACAATTGCTGTAACATCTGTGAAGATCCTACACATGATGACAAGGGACATGACAAGATCATTCAAGCCAGAAGAAACACCTCTACCAGCACTTCTTAGTCAATTGAGTCTTCAACTACCACAAAATGTAAAACATGTGGAAGCTCAGTTCACTCTACTTCAGATCACTCTACTTTAGCTAAATTCAAAAAGTCCCTGAGGACTAAGCCCACTAGGAGGTGGGGTAACAAGAAAAACTAACCTAGTTTACTATTTGTGCAGAAACACATCAGGGATCCTGCTTGGCACCTCGACAGTGGATGCTCAAGGAGTATGACTGGTGTGAAGAGTTATCTGCACAAATATGTAGAAGAACCAGGACACAAGGTAGTATTTGGTGATAACTCATCAGCTCCCACTGAAGGTTATGGTTCAGCAAACTGCAATGGTATAGTTTTTACAAGAATAGCTTATGTCAATGGTCTCAAGTACAATCTGATAAGTGTGAGTCAACTATGTGATGCAAAATACATAGTTCAGTTTGATGACAAGAGAGGGACCATCTTTAATACCAACAAGGAAGTTGTGTTGATTTCTCCCAGGAGGGATGATGTTTATGTCCTAGACATGTCATCCCTTACTCAAAATGGGACTTGCCTCTTCTCTAAGGCAAGTGAGACAATCAACTGGCTCTGGTATAGGAGACTCTCTCATCTCAATTTCAAAAGCATCAACAACCTGGCCAAACAGAACAAGGTTCTTGGCCTTCCATCCCTGGTGTATACCAAAGACAAGCCATGTGCTGCTTGTGAAAAAGGAAAACACCACAGGGCATCATTCAAAACCAAACAATCCTTCTCAATCAAAAGCTGCCTGCATCTCCTCCACATGGACTTATTTGGACCTGTCAGTCCTGTGTCCATTCACCATGAGAAGTCTACTCTGGTTATTGTGGATGAATAGTCAAGATACACTTGGGTTTACTTCCTGACCAAAAAGAGTCAGTCAGCTGACACAATCATGTCATTTGTCAGGAACATTGAAAATCAAAATGATGTCAAGGTTAAACAAATTAAAACTGACAATGGCACTGAATTCAAAAACCATGACCTTGAGTGTTTCTGTGATGAGAAAGGGATTTCTCAGAACTTCACTTCTCCCTTTACTCCTGAACAAAATGGAGTAGCTGAAAGGAAGAATAGAACACTCATAGAGGCAGCAAGGACAATGTTGAATGGCCCAGTCCTCTCAAAACACTTCTGGACTGAGGCAGTCAAAACAGCCTGCTACACTCAAAATAGGTCCATTATTGTGAAAAGACACAATAAGACCCCCTATGAGGTGTTCAAAGGAAGGATCCCTGACATCAGCTACTTTCATGTATTTGGGTGTCCTGTGTTTATTCATAATTACAAGGATCACTTAGGTAAATTTGATGCCGAAGCTGATGATGGATACTTCCTGGGATACTCTCTGGTTTCCAAAGCCTTTAGGGTGTTTAACACAAGGAGACAACAAACTGAGGAAACTTATCATATTACTGTTGATGAGAGCACTAAATCCATCACGTTCTCTAGTTCCTCAGTTAAAGAGATTGGAATTGATGATTCTTCAAGGTATCCTCCTGATGAGTATTTCCCTGAGAATCACACTTCAACTCAATACCAAGCTGATGCTGATGTCTCATACTACATCATCCCTCACAATGTACCCTCACCAACCATCAGTGAGTTCATTTAAACCCAACAAGTCTCCAATGAGACTGCTACCACTGAACCGATTGCTCAGGAACCCTCAAACCAAACCGTTCACACTGAGGTCACTGAAGATCAAAATCTTGAGTTACCTCAGGTTCCTGTGACTAAACCCACTCCAACAAATCAGGCTTCTACAAGTTCTAACTTTTATCCTCGACCTCAGGATAGCTGGACAAAATCCAAAATAATTGAGCTTGTGAACATCATTGGTGAGCCTACTGAAGGCATGGTTACCAGAAGCATGGGTGCCAAACTCAAGGCAGCCTCAGCCAATGTTTGCCTCTATGTGGATTTTCTTTCTGACATAGAGCCCAAAAATTTTAAAGAAGCTTTAACTTATGAGAGCTGGGTTCAGGCCATGAGAGAAGAGTTGGAACAATTTGACAGGAATGATGTCATGACCCTTGTTGAATGCCCTAAGGGTGTTTTAGTCATTGGAATGAAGTGGGTCTACAAAAACAAGACTGACGAATGTGGAACAATCATAAAAAACAAGGCACGACTTGTTGCAAAAGGATATAACCAACAGGAAGGTATTGATTATGAGGAAACCTTTGCACCTGTTGCTAGAATGGAAGCCATCAGGATCTTCCTAGCTTATGCAACATACATGAACTTTAAAGTTTACCAAATGGATGTAAAAAGTGCATTCCTGAATGGTAAAATTAAAGAAGATGTCTATGTGCAACAACCTCCTGGCTTTGAAAGTAGTGAATTCCCTAACCATGTCTTCAAGCTTAACAAAGCCCTTTATGGACTAAAGCAAGCACCCAGGGCATGGTATGGAACACTTTCAGCCTTCCTGATCCAAAAAAAGTTTGTCAGAGGAAAGATTGACAACACCCTGTTCATCTATAGAGCAAAGAGTGATGTCATCCTTGTCCAAGTGTATGTTTATGACATCATCTTTGGCTCAACAAGTTACAAACTTTGTAAACAGTTTGAAAAACTCATGACCACAAAGTTTGAAATGAGCATGATGGGTGAACTCACTTACTTTCTTGGACTTCAAATCAAACAGAATGACAAAGGCATATCCATTTGTCAAGAAAAATACATTAGAAAGCTACTGAAGAAGTATGAGCTCTCTGACTGCTCTTTAGTAAAAACCCCTATGGTTCCTCCAAACAACCTTGGTCCTGACCTCACTGGTAAATCAGTGAATCAAACCCTATACAGAGGAATGATAGGGTCACTGATGTACTTACTTGCCTCAAGGCCTGACATCAAATTCTCAGTCTGCTTATGTGCTAGATATCAGTCTGAACCAAAAGAGTCTCATCTCACTGCTGTCAAGAGAATCATCAAATACCTGAAGGGTACATGATGTGTGCTTATTCACACATCATTTTTAGGCCTTAAATCAGACAAAATACACCAAATACTAACCAAATATGGGCAAGAGAATGCATGCTTTTGTATTTATGTATGTGCAGGTACGGATATGTGAAAAATAAGAAACCTGAAGGGTACACCTAACCTTGGTTTGTATTACCCCAAATGTTCAGGGTTTGATCTCAAAGGATACACTGATTCAGACTATGCAGGCTGTAATATGGATAGAAAAAGTACTTCAGGATCCTGCCAATTTCTTGGTGGCAAACTTGTGTGTTGGAGTACAAAGAAACAATAGTCAGTGGCCATGTCCTCAGTTGAAGTTGAATATGTGGCTGTTGCAGGGTGTTGTGCAAATGTACTTTGGATGAAGAGCCAACTGAGTGACTATGGCATTCAGTACAAGATGGTACCCATCTTTTGTGACAACACCAGTGCCATAGCCATTTCCAATAACCTTGTGCTTCATCAAAGAACCAAACAGATTGACATAAGGTACCATTTCATCAGGGACCACATCATGAATGGAGAAATTGAATTACATTTCATCCCCACTGAGTATCAGTTAGCATATATCTTTACCAAACCCCTGGATGAACCCACTTTCACCAGACTGAAAGCTGAGTTGGGCATGTTGGACATTGAATCAGGCAACTGATTAAAATTGTTCCAACCTGTCACACCCCCAAAATACCTGAATGGCAGCGGAATGGAATACCTGAGGGTGTAACGGATCATAGCACACAACCAGGATATATTGAACGACCTAAAGTGTCGTTTTAAAAATAAGTCGTTTGATTCATTCAAATATTCAGAGTTATAAAGACATAGGTCCCAAAAGTTGGAAAAGTTTACGGAAACAAGTTTAGTACAATCAAACGACGTTTCAACATAAGTGCAAGAAAGTCCGAATGAGCCATATCATCCTTGTTACACAAAATGACTCCATGCATGCCATGAGAATATGCCTTAGTTACCTGAGAAATACATTGCGAAAAACGGTCAACATAAAGTTGGTGAATAATCATAGGTTTATAACAAAAATCTAGTGTACAAATGCCATAAGTAAAGTCAAGAAATAGGATGTCCGGAAAATATATACATTGGCTCTTAAGCTCATGACCCCGAAGCTAGACGTTACTTGGCCCCAATGAGTGTTTACCAGACACTCTAATAATAAAGACATGAAATGCATTCGTCCCATTTCGAGCAACCCAAACACGAATGGAGGCGTCACCCTCGATAGATCTATCCACTCACTCCCGCTTAGTACTAGAAATTAACGGTCCATGATAATAAAGGGGACTTGTCAAGACGTGGTAAATAAGGCAACTTAAGCAATGTATGAAATTTTATACTTAGGCACGTACACAAAAACAAGTAATGCAATGTATTCTCCCCCGTGGGATTTGAAATCAAAATATAGAATTAAAACGGGGCTATGAAACTCACCTCGAAGTGATGGTACAAAGATGGTGCAATGAGGTAAAAGTAGTCGGGACAATGAGGCGCGCACACTAGCCGCAACCTAAATGGATAATCGCGATCTAATTAAGATCAAGCCGTAATGAAATGAATGCACATGCACATGATGCTCATACCACTCGTAATTTGGAAATACTAGTTATCATCATGGTAAAATAGTTTCCATACTTAGGAAAAATAAGTCCATTTAGAGAAGTATATAACTTGTCATATTAATTCGTACGAAAAAGTTAGCGTTATAATCCTCGTATCAAAACCTTAAAATAATGTCGTTAAGTAGTATAAATATTCCCTCGGGTCGTACGTATTCGTTTGTTAAGAATATAGTCATTAGTAACGTTTCTAGAAAATATACCATTTAGTGCGTACGTTATTATTTTTATTTGTGTCCATATATATATATATATATATATATATATATATATATATATATATATATATATATATATATATATATATAGTTTGACGATGTTAAAATGGGTATAACTTGGTCGTTTTAAGCTCGTTTTCCTTGTTCTTTATGTCCACGGATTCGTCTTTGTATATACTAGTATATTTTTGATAACTCGGCTCCTTTAGGTTACGTTTAACACCTCTTTTTACCCATTGAAATCTGCCAAACAGCAAGCAGTTTTTGAAAAAATAGTTTTCGTCGTTAAATTTGCAAAAATCATATCTCCTTCGTTATAAGCTTGTTTTAATCCGTTCTTTCGCCTAAAGTTTCGTTTTTGAATGTATTTTCTAAATCTTTGGTCAAAACTTGGCCACCATCTACTGATTTTCCCACGAAATGAAAATAGGGACAGTAGGTATTTCAAATGTTTCAAAAACCATTTTCAAGTCTCCAAACTAGTTCTAACCTCAATCAAACCACTTTCAAACACCACAAAGCTAGTCTAAACCTACCATACACCTTCTTAGGGTGTCATGGGTCCTTAAACATCATCAATCCACTAGGTCTAACAAGGGTTTCTTATGTGTCCATTTCTAGGGCTCAAAGTTACATATGTACAAAATAAAGTGGTATAAGTCATTATATGCATGAGTTCTTGTAAGAAATATATATAAACATGGTAATAACTTGTAAAAATCATAAAAATGAGTTTGTTAACTTACTTGAAGGTTTAGGGAGTTTGGATGATAAAAACCTACTAATCCTTGAGTTTTTATTTCAAAACTCCAACAAGGATGACTATATGAACTAGTTTATACCAAGATCTTGTAAAATTTGTTCTCCTTGCTCCTTGAATCACCTAGGTCGATCCTAACTTAAGAGAAAAGAGAGAAAATAGTTTGCTTGAACTTGTAAAAATGAGTTGTGATTAAAATGGATGAAAAAGGTTTATTTTATACTTAGAGACAAATGTTTGGTGAGCCATTAATAAGGTTGGTGTAGTTGCAATGTATGAAGACCATGGGGGGGGGGGGGGGGGGGTGGCCGGTCCAAAAGGAGGGAAAAAGGTGCATTTCATGTCTTTATTATTAGAGTGTCTGGTAAACACTCATTGGGGCTAAGTAACGTCTAGCTTCGGGGTCATGAGCTTAAGAGCCAATGTATATATTTTCCGGACATCCTATTTCTTGACTTTACTTATGGCATTTGTACACTAGATTTTTGTTATAAACCTATGATTATTCACCAACTTTATGTTGACCGTTTTTCGCAATGTATTTCTCAGGTAACTAAGGCATATTCTCATGGCATGCATGGAGTCATTTTGTGTAACAAGGATGATATGGCTCATTCGGACTTTCTTGCACTTATGTTGAAACGTCGTTTGATTGTACTAAACTTGTTTCCGTAAACTTTTCCAACTTTTGGGACCTATGTCTTTATAACTCTGAATATTTGAATGAATCAAACGACTTATTTGTAAAACGACACTTTAGGTCGTTCAATATATCCTGGTTGTGTGCTATGATCCGTTACACCCTCAGGTATTCCATTCCGCTGCCATTCAGGTATTTTGGGGGTGTGATAGATTGGTACCAGAGCTAAGGTTATAGCGAACTAGGTTGCATCATGGACCCTAGACTATAACCACACCATCATAGCATATCATCATTTCATCATAGTGTATATTTACTTATTTTGGTGATTCCATTTTACGAGTTATTTATTGTCATTTCACCTTGATTATCACAGAGTCATGTCTTCGAATCCCGACACTGTCATACTTTACACTATATCAGATTCTGATGATGAGGGCTCTGTGTCCTCCACTGCTGTTTCACCACTTGTTTCTCCTACACCTGAGTTGCCACTTTTGGCGTCAGATGATGATACCGAGCCTTTCGAGGAGGAGGAGACGGCTCCTACTCCCCATGTCCATCCTACTGTACCCACTGACATACCATCACCTACTACTACTATCCATTCAGAGCCGAGACTTATGTTTCCTAGGGATAAGACTATCCAGACTGCTAGGAAGAGGGTTCGCCCAGCTACATCTACTTATAGGAGTCTCCCTAGTCCTACTGTGCCTACACCACCACCACCAGCCATACCCATTACTACTCCTGTACCTACCTCACTCTTGCCGCTCAGGAAGCGTGCAAGGCTTACCACCCCAGATTCACCCATTACCAAGACTGCTGACCTTTCACCACCACCCGTATACCACATAGGTGAGAGCTCGAGAGCGGCTGCAGCTAGGGATCCTACAGCCGTTACACTAGAGGATCAGTTTGATGCTCAGCAGGAGCAAGTCGATAGTTTGGGGTATAGAGTTGACGAGATTATTACCACTCGACTTGAGGCTGTAGAGGAACAGGTTGAGGATTTGATTCAGGGTAGAGTTGGTATTGATGTGTCTTACCATGGACTCGAGGCACGACAGTTGAGGCACCAGGAGGAGATTGAGCTACTTAGGGATGAGTTACCTGAGATTCGAGATAGAGCTCAGGCGACACAGGAGACTCAGTGGGAGCAGGTAGATCAGTTGGCATTGCTTCGAGAGAGGTTGGTCATTTTGGAGCGCAGGGATGCTGCTTTTCAGTTACGAGTCCAACATCTTGAGGAGATCGTGGTTGCGATGGATCGTGAGATTCGCCGCTTGAGGGGAGAGCCTGGACCATCTAGAGCACCTGGAGGAGCCTAGACGTAGACTGGTATTATATTAGCTTTTATTATTTTCCTAGTCCCGGGATGTGGGACATAGTTCAAGAACTTGTAGTCTTTTGGTTGTTGTACAAACAAATAAATCAAGTGCGACTCTACTATGTTGGAAATGTTGTGCTATATATTATATCGGTCCATGTAGGCCGAAATTTTCATGTATTATATTCATGTGTTGTGATTATATTTATGATGTTTCGTGGTTGCTCTTTATTATTATCGCATTGATACAGGTTGTGGTTGTATCTATACGTGTCGTGGTTGTTGTGGTTGTATATATACGTGTCGTGGTTGTTGTGGTTGTATATATATACTTGTCGTGGTGATGTCTAGACAGATTGTGGTTGTATTCGTACATGTCGTGGTTGTATTTATACTTGTTGTGGTTGTATATATATATACATGTTATGGGTGTACATCTTTGGTTCGATGACTATTTCTATTATGATTTTTCTCATGGTTATTTCCATTGTGATTTATCAGAAATATGGCACCAAGGAAGAGTAAGACTGCACAAGAAACACCCGCTATGACTCAAGCCGCTATCCGCAAGTTGGTCAGGGATAGTATTGCAGAAGCTCTGGAGATTGAGAGAGCTGAAGTTGCTGCTAGGGCTGCTGAGACTGCTTCTAATACAGGAACGGTTGAACCACCCACTAATAAGAGGGAATGTACATGGAAAGATTTCAAGATTAGTGATCCTATCAAATTTAAGGGCACTGAAGGAGCGGTTGCTTTAATCCGCTGGTTTGAAAAGACTGAGAATGTATTTCTCATGTGCGGATGCCCGGACGTCAGCAAGGTAAAATTTGCTACAGGTATGCTTCTTGATGAAGCTATGTCTTGGTGGAATTCGTATGCTCAACCGATTGGTATGGAAAATGCTTACAAGCTTACTTGGGAGGAATTCAAGAAATTGATGACAAAGAAGTTTTGCCCTCGTACCGAGGTGCAAAAGATGGAAACAGAATTTTATGAGCTTGTGACTAAAGGTGATGACATCGAGACCTACTTCAGAAGGTTTCAAGAGTTGGCTGCACTATGTCCAACTATGGTTCCCGATGATGAGAAAAAGATGGAAAACTTTGTTGGTGGATTGCCTGAAAGTGTTCGAGGAGATGTGATTTCTTTTGATCCGCAATCAATGGAAGAGGCTATTCGTATAACTCAGAAACTCATGGTCCAAGTGGTAAAAGGAAAATCTGCTGTCAACAACAACTACCGTTCAAACAACACCAACTACACCAACACTCGGAACAACAACAACTATAACAATAATCGGAACCGCAACTATCCCAATAACCGAAACAACAATTCAAACAATAACAACAACAACAAGAGAAGGTTTGATTACAACCAGGGTGGAAACGCTGTTCAGCCGCCACCTAAGAGGCAAGAAGTGGCAAGGGCCTATGCTGCAGGGCCGACTGAAAGGAAAGGTTACACTGGTAACTTACCTAAATATGAAAGGTGTCAGAAGCATCATAACCCAGGTCGTTGTCCAGATTTGTGTGGCAATTGCAAGAAGCTTGGTCACCACATCAAAGATTGTAGACTTCCAATCGTGGGTGACAATCAGAAACCACCGGTAACATGTTTTGGCTGTGGAGAACTTGGACACTTTAAGAATGAGTGCCCAAAGAAGAAGAATCAAGGAACTGGAAATCAAAATGGAATGGCTCGAGGAAGAGCTTATGTTATGGGAGGAGACGATGTCAAAGAAGACCCGAATGTTGTTGCGGGTACGTTCCTCGTTAATAATCGTTATGCATCCATTTTATTTGATTCAGGAGCGGATAGAAGTTTTGTTTCTATTGCATTTGCACCTTTACTTAACATAGAACCAACCCCATTAGACATTTCCTATATCGTTGAATTAGCCGATGGGTCTTTAGTTAACACCAACACCATTGTCCGTGGTTGCACTATAAATTTCCTAAACCATCCATTCAATATAGACCTTATGCCCGTAGAACTTGGAAGTTTCGACATTGTGATCGGTATGGATTGGTTATCTCGGCATCGAGCGAGAATTATTTGTGATGAGAAAGTTGTTCACCTTCCTTATAACGGTGAAACTTTGGTTGTTCGCGGAGAGAGAAGTGGAACTAGACTCAGTATTATATCGTGCATTAAAACCGAGAAGTACCTAAAGAAGGGTTGTTATGCATTCTTGGCTCACATCATGGAGAAGAAGTCGGATGAGAAACGACTTGAGGATGTGCCAATTGTTAAGGAATTTCAAGAGGTTTTTCCGGAAGAATTGCCAGGACTTCCGCCTACACGCCAAGTTGAGTTTCAAATTGAATTAGTGCCAGGAGCTGCACCAATTGCACGAGCACCGTATAGACTTGCACCTTCGGAAATGCAAGAATTGTCGAATCAATTACAAGAACTTTTGGGCAAAGGATTCATTAGACCGAGTTCATCGCCTTGGGGAGCGCCGGTTTTGTTTGTAAAGAAGAAGGACGGAACTTTCAGAATGTGCATCGACTATCGTGAGCTGAACAAGTTAACGGTGAAGAACCGTTATCCACTCCCCAGAATTGACGACTTGTTCGACCAGTTACAAGGTTCTAGTTTTTATTCCAAGATTGATTTAAGATCCGGTTACCATCAACTTAAAGTTCGGGAAGAGGATATCCCGAAGACGGCATTTAGAACACGCTATGGTCATTATGAATTTCAAGTGATGCCTTTTGGATTAACCAACGCACCTGCGGTATTTATGGATCTCATGAATAGGGTGTGCAAACCGTATCTCGATAAGTTTGTGATCGTATTCATTGACGATATCTTGATTTATTCCAAGAGTAAGGAAGATCACGAAGAACACCTCAGAACAATACTGGAACTACTCAAGAAGGAGCAATTGTATGCCAAATTTTCTAAGTGTGATTTTTGGATACGTAGAGTTCAATTTCTTGGCCATGTTATTGATAGCCAAGGTTTACAAGTCGACCCGGCAAAGATCGAGGCAGTTAAGGATTGGGCTACGCCCAAGTCTCCTACGGAAATTCGTCAATTTCTAGGACTTGCTGGATATTACAGAAGATTTATTGAAGGGTTTTCTAAGATAGCGAAATCGTTGACAAAGCTGACACAAAAGAATGAAAAGTACGAGTGGGGAGAAAAACAAGAGTCCGCATTTCAATTATTGAAACAAAAGCTTTGTAGCGCACCGATTTTGTCACTACCTGAAGGTATTGAGAACTTTGTAGTATATTGCGATGCTTCGCATCAAGGACTTGGAGCTGTGCTAATGCAAAACGAGAAGGTGATAGCTTATGCATCTAGACAGCTTAAGATACACGAGAAGAATTACACTACGCACGACTTGGAGTTGGGTGCGGTAGTTTTTGCACTCAAGATTTGGAGACACTACCTTTATGGTACCAAGTGCGTAATTTTTACCGACCACAAGAGCTTACAGCATATACTCGATCAGAAGGAACTTAACATGAGACAACGTCGTTGGCTAGAATTGTTGAGTGATTACGATTGTGAAATCCGATATCACCCAGGAAAAGCAAATGTTGTAGCAGATGCACTTAGCTGAAAAGAACGACCCAAACCTTTGAGAGTTAGGTCATTGGGAATGACTATCATTTCGCCATTACCATCGAAAATTCTAGAAGCTCAGATTGAGGCTCTCAAAGAAGAAAATCGACCACTTGAGAAACTTTATGGTATGCCAGAAAGCGAAAATGGCTTTGTAAAGAGATCAGATGGAGTGTTATGCTTCAAGGAACGAAGTTGGATACCACTCTATGGTGGAGTGCGAGAATTGATTATGCATGAATCACACAAGTCGAAGTACTCTATTCATCCAGGTTCTGATAAGATGTATCAAGATCTCAAAAAGCTTTATTGGTGGCCGAACATGAAGGCAGAAATAGCTACGTATGTCAGCAAATGTCTTACTTGTGCTAAAGTGAAAGCCGAGTACCAGAAACCGTCAGGGTTACTTCAACAACCAGAGATTCCACAATGGAAGTGGGAACGTATTGCTATGGACTTTGTCACTAAACTTCCTAAGATGTCAGGAGGTTTCGATGCTATTTGGGTAATTGTTGATCGACTTACCAAATCAGCACATTTCATACCCATTAGAGAGACTTATTCTATGGAACAACTTGCTAGACTTTATGTCAAGGAAATAGTCTCAAGACACGGTGCACCAGTTTCCATCATTTCCGACAGAGATAGTCGTTTTACTTCAAACTTTTGGCGGTCATTGCAAGATTCTTTTGGATCTAAGTTAGACATGAGCACTGCTTACCATCCTCAGACCGATGGTCAGAGTGAGAGAACTATTCAGACACTTGAGGACATGCTTAGAGCATGTGTGATTGACTTTGGAAATGGTTGGGCTAACCATTTGCCGTTGATCGAGTTTTCCTACAACAACAGCTACCATTCGAGCATTAAGGCTGCACCATTCGAGGCACTTTATGGTCGTAAGTGTCGATCTCCAGTTTGTTGGGCCGAAGTCGGTGAAGTACAATGTACTGGCCCGGAGATGGTACAAGAGACGACAGAAAAGATAATTCAAATTCGAGAGAGACTTGAAACTGCTAGAAGTCGACAGAAAAGCTACGCAGATGTTCGACGCAAACCATTGGAATTTCAGGTCGGAGACAAAGTCATGTTGAAAGTCTCGCCTTGGAAGGGCGTAATACGATTTGGAAAACGCGGGAAGTTGAACCCGAGATACATTGGGCCATTCAAGATCCTGGAAAGGATTGATCCGGTTGCTTACAAGCTTGAACTTCCATCAGAACTTAGCAACGTACACAACACGTTTCATGTTTCGAACCTCAAGAAATGTCTGTCGGACGAGTCTGCCATTATACCATTAGAAGAAATACAACTCGATGACAAGCTTAACTTTGTGGAAGAACCAGTTGAAATAATGGATCGCGAGATCAAACAGTTGAAACAAAGTCGAATTCCGATCGTGAAGGTTCGCTGGAATTCTCGAAGAGGACCCGAGTTTACTTGGGAACGAGAAGACCAAATACGACGCAAGTATCCACAACTTTTCACCGAGCCTATTACCGAGACCAACACTAACTGAATTCAGGGACTGAATTCCTTTTTGGATGGGCGACTGTCACAATCCACAATTTCAGGTCATTTTTCCAAACTTCGACATTCTACTATTCACAAATTACTATTCATCGATCACTATTCATCGTTTTACTATTCATCATTTTTGAGGTCAATTTGACATTCCGAGACACATTCAGAAATTTTACTATTCACTTGACACTATTCATTTCCGAGAGGAAACCACTATTCACGTGCATTACTCATGTCGTCGTAAATTTAGTTTACGAGTGTTCAAATTCGCGTAACCGTATTGGTTCAGGAGCGAATTCATGCATTATTATCAGGGACATTTCATACAGACTAGAAATAGTCTGCACATCATCATTAGGGCACTTGCATGCTATTCCACTCGTAGGATAATTAAATTAATACTTTTGGTACAATTAACGAATTACGTACGTTTATTTTAAATAAACACTAATACGCGAACTATAAATGTGTCTAACATGTCCGACACTCCCGACTATTGTCCCAATATATTTTTATACTCATTTTTACAATATAAAAATTATAATGTTAATTTACCCGGTATTTTGGAAATTTATTTATTACGTATCATACGTTTAACTTAATAACGACGGTTTTCACCAAAATTAAACAATAATCACCCAAACTCTCCGTACTTGTACCCGACATATTTTTACAATTTTTACGACTCTATTACGTCCCGAATAACTTCAATAAAATTTATTTCTAACAAACCCGGTACCCGATTAAACCTAAAACTAACTTTACTACATAATACTAATCCTAATCTTTTAATTAAACCCAAGGACAAACCCCCCTTTTTCCCTCCTTTTGGACCGGCCAACCCCCCCCCCCCCCCCCCCCCCCCCCCCCATGGTCTTCATACATTGCAACTACACCAACCTTATTAATGGCTCACCAAACATTTGTCTCTAAGTATAAAATAAACCTTTTTCATCCATTTTAATCACAAACTCATTTTTACAAGTTCAAGCAAACTATTTTCTCTCTTTTCTCTTAAGTTAGGATCGACCTAGGTGATTCAAGGAGCAAGGAGAACAAATTTTACAAGATCTTGGTATAAACTAGTTCATATTTGTTGGAGTTTTGAAATAAAAACTCAAGGATTAGTAGGTTTTTATCATCCAAACTCCCTAAACCTTCAAGTAAGTTAACAAACTCATTTTTATGATTTTTACAAGTTATTACCATGTTTATATATATTTCTTACAAGAACTCATGCATATAATGACTTATACCACTTTATTTTGTACATATGTAACTTTGAGCCCTAGAAATGGACACATAAGAAACCCTTGTTAGACCTAGTGGATTGATGATGTTTAAGGACCCATGACACCCTAAGAAGGTGTATGGTAGGTTTAGACTAGCTTTGTGGTGTTTGAAAGTGGTTTGATTGAGGTTAGAACTAGTTTGGAGACTTGAAAATGGTTTTTGAAACATTTGAAATACCTACTGTCCCTATTTTCATTTCGTGGGAAAATCAGTAGATGGTGGCCAAGTTTTGACCAAAGATTTAGAAAATACATTCAAAAACGAAACTTTAGGCGAAAGAACGGATTAAAACAAGCTTATAACGAAGGAGATATGATTTTTGCAAATTTAACGACGAAAACTATTTTTTCAAAAACTGCTTGCTGTTTGGCAGATTTCAATGGGTAAAAAGAGGTGTTAAACGTAACCTAAAGGAGCCGAGTTATCAAAAATATACTAGTATATACAAAGACGAATCCGTGGACATAAAGAACAAGGAAAACGAGCTTAAAACGACCAAGTTATACCCATTTTAACATCGTCAAACTATATATATATATATATATATATATATATATATATATATATATATATATATATATATATATATATATATATATATATATATATATATATATGGACACAAATAAAAATAATAACGTACGCACTAAATGGTATATTTTCTAGAAACGTTACTAATGACTATATTCTTAACAAACGAATACGTACGACCCGAGGGAATATTTATACTACTTAACGACATTATTTTAAGGTTTTGATACGAGGATTATAACGCTAACTTTTTCGTACGAATTAATATGACAAGTTATATACTTCTCTAAATGGACTTATTTTTCCTAAGTATGGAAACTATTTTACCATGATGATAACTAGTATTTCCAAATTACGAGTGGTATGAGCATCATGTGCATGTGCATTCATTTCATTACGGCTTGATCTTAATTAGATCGCGATTATCCATTTAGGTTGCGGCTAGTGTGCGCGCCTCATTGTCCCGACTACTTTTACCTCATTGCACCATCTTTGTACCATCACTTCGAGGTGAGTTTCATAGCCCCGTTTTAATTCTATATTTTGATTTCAAATCCCACGGGGGAGAATACATTGCATTACTTGTTTTTGTGTACGTGCCTAAGTATAAAATTTCATACATTGCTTAAGTTGCCTTATTTACCACGTCTTGACAAGTCCCCTTTATTATCATGGACCGTTAATTTCTAGTACTAAGCGGGAGTGAGTGGATAGATCTATCGAGGGTGACGCCTCCATTCGTGTTTGGGTTGCTCCAAATGGGACGAATGCATTTCATGTCTTTATTATTAGAGTGTCTGGTAAACACTCATTGGGGCCAAGTAACGTCTAGCTTCGGGGTCATGAGCTTAAGAGCCAATGTATATATTTTCCGGACATCCTATTTCTTGACTTTACTTATGGCATTTGTACACTAGATTTTTGTTATAAACCTATGATTATTCACCAACTTTATGTTGACCGTTTTTCGCAATGTATTTCTCAGGTAACTAAGGCATATTCTCATGGCATGCATGGAGTCATTTTGTGTAACAAGGATGATATGGCTCATTCGGACTTTCTTGCACTTATGTTGAAACGTCGTTTGATTGTACTAAACTTGTTTCCGTAAACTTTTCCAACTTTTGGGACCTATGTCTTTATAACTCTGAATATTTGAATGAATCAAACGACTTATTTTTAAAACGACACTTTAGGTCGTTCAATATATCCTGGTTGTGTGCTATGATCCGTTACACCCTCAGGTATTCCATTCCGCTGCCATTCAGGTATTTTGGGGGTGTGACACAACCTGATGTAATTTCTCTTAGGTCCCTGAATAAACCCATTTCTCAGTGATATACACCTCATCACTGATCATCAACACACTGAATGGTAAATCATTCAGGGGGCTCATGATACCAAAAGGCATTAAATGCCTAACTAAATGCTCTAAGTACTTAGTTAGTAAATGTCCCAGGTAGGTAACTGATTTCTATTAAATATATGAATATATGTTACTTAAACAATTGACATCCATATCTTGGGCCCCCACACCTACCTCACCAATACCACTGAGCATTAAATGCTCTCTCTCACACAAATACTTGTATGGTGACATCACTCTGCAAAAGTGTCTTTTGCAGAGCTACGCAACTGTTCATCTAATCATTTTGCGAAAAATGGGGTAATGAGAATTGTGCAAATTAATGCGGATGTCAAACAAGTTTTATAACATCTTTCAAATTAATTACAAAAACCTTTTGATATCCGCAACTTTACAACCCTAATCCATTCCCTATAAATACCCCCACAAAGAAAAACACACACACGCTTTTAAAAATTAAGAAAGCTCCTACAAAAGTTTTCAAAAACCAAAACTTGATTTCAAACTGTGTGTTCTCTCTTAAACCTAAACTTTTTCTAAAAACCAGACCATTTTTTCTCACAATGGCTTCTTCTAAAGTCATCAAATATGCTCCCAATGTGGATTTCTAAGTGGAGAGCGTAGACCTGACCAAAAATAATGTGGTGAGGAATTTCGCCTAACCTGAAGGGTTCCCTGAATACAGGGATGTGGTAAAGTTCCTTCAAAACTATTTTCTCACTACCACATTCACTAAAACCCCTTCTGTCATTTACCATGACTATTTGAGGGAATTCTGGTGCACAGCGGTGGTTGAAAACCCTGATGCACCAAAGGATGCCACCATAAGGTTCTCAGTAAAGAATGGGACAAAGTTCCTAACTCTTAACTATAAGACCTTTATCAAAGCCACTGGCCTTGATTATGCTAAGACCTTTGCTGCCCAGCCCACTGAAAAGGATATGAAGGCAATTCTACTGGAACTAGGGCCCTATGATAAACACCACCCTGAGGTGACTCTAGGGGTCCTCCTATCCAAAGCCCCAATTATCAAAACCTGGTTTCCTACCCCCTGGAGGACCTGATGAGCTTTGTCATTCAAGTCCTTGGGGGAAACAAATCCTCCACTGAGCAACTTAACAATACTCAATCAATGATAGTGTATTGTCTCCTGGAGGGTATAAAAATTGATATTGTAGAAATTTTCTTCAAGGACCACATTGCAAAATTGGGTGGGAAGTCTAGGCAAAAACTTATGTCATACCCTAGATTTATTTCCTGCGCCCTGCAAGACTTGTTGGGGTCCGAGTATGTTAAGCCTGATGGCGTAGGCTTTGAGCCTGATGTCCTACATAAGGTAAATTACTCTCGTGACCCCACTGAGGTTACACCTGTCGCCCTGACCACATATATGCTAACTGCTATCCAGGGTGACAACAAGATTTCACCCATTCCCTCTCCCACCAAGAAGGTGAAGAGGAAGAAGGGACAGGGATCCAGGAAGGTGACTCAACCCAAGTCACTCGCCACTGGTACCTCTGTCTCCAAGCCTGAAAAAAGGAGGCCAAAACAGACCCTGACTGCTGACACCCTCAGGATCATAACCGAATCACTGACCCCAAAACAACCGCCAATGGAGGGCACTGAGACATCACACTCAGTGTCCTCGGGCAAACCCATTCCCAAAGGATCTGCTAACATAAACAAGTCAGTGGAGTTGGAATCAACCCAACCTCCACATCCTGCTAAAGGCTCTGGTAAATCACAACCAGAGTCTCAGGGAGCAAGGGGTCCTAAATCCTCGGTGGGGCAGCACTACTCCACTGAGAAAGGGACCCACACCCTTTTACATCCTACTAAAGGCTTGGGTAAATCACAACCCAAGCATCAGGGAGTCAATGCCCCTAAATCTTCGACAGGCCAGCACAAGCCTGTTGGAAAGGGGGCATCACCACTCAAGTGCCTGATGAGGACATTCGCAAATCAAAGCTTTTGTCTGAGGGCACAACAACTCTTCCCAAAGACTCAGAGGGACTTATACAACCCGCTGATAGGGACACAACAATCACAATTCCTAAGGATGGCACTGGAAAACACCCATCAGTGTCTGAAGGGATCCCGGGGGACAAAGACTCAGAGGGAAAAATACCACCCGCTAATATGGAACCCAAACCCGCTCATGGAGGTGCCCACAACTTGGGAACTGGCCCTAAGGACCAGGCAGATAAAACCCAGTCTGCTGGATTAGAGGGGTCAGGACCTGGCCAAAACGAAGGCAAGTCTTCTTATGAAGAGGAGCCGGATACCCTTCTTTTGCAGATTCAGTCTATGGCTGATGTTCAGGCAGCCTTGTTCTCAGATGATGAATTCCACAGTGATGAGGAGGTTTTTGAAGCCGGAGATGACATGGATGTTGAGGAGCATGTCCCTGAACCATTCTCTCAGTCTCCTCAATCTCCTATCCGTGAAGCTGTTGAGTCCCACTCCGAATCAGAATCCTCAGATGATGATCAAGCTCCTTTCACTGAGAAATTCTTCACCAAGTTCATCAAGAAGGCCACCAATGCCTTGTTCCGGGGGGTTACTAATGAAGTTTTTGACATGCACACTGAACAGGCTGCTCATTACTTCAATCTCAAGGATGTAGTTGAAGAATTTAATGAAGATGTCAGGGAACAGAATTCCTTAGTTAACTACTCCCTGACACAGATGGTCTTACACCTCAACCAGTTCCTTGAATCTCTCAACAAACTGAATACAGGGGTTCAGTCTATTCAAGAATCAGTTAAGGATGATTCCGAACTTACCAAGAAGCTCCTTCAGAGACTGTTGGGATATGAAGATCAAAGTACTGCTTGTGTCAAAGTGCTGCTAATGGTCAAAGTACTGCTCGTGCATGAAGATTATTCAAAGTACTTCTAAAGTTAAAGGACTGATATGCAAAATCGTTTAAGGATTGTTATGTAATATTATTGGAATATTCTAGAATTAGTTAGAGATAGTTTACTTGTCATTCAAGTATTGTAAACCGACTTAAGGTTTTCCTTATGACTATAAAAGGAGCCTTAGGATGGTATTAGATGTATGATTTTCAGAAAAAACAAATATTAGTAAGTACGATATTAGAGAGTTAGGGATTGTTAGTGAATCTATATAGAGAAGCAGGTTCAAAGTTTGGTTTAATATAAAGTTATTATTCTTAGCTTTGTGTTAGTAAATTATGCATACTTTAGAAAGTTACATCATTGTTTCATTATTAATAGTTTTGGAGTTATTCAAGATTGTTAAATCCTTATAAGCTACAAAGTAGTTTGGTCAGAGTATATCGATCCAAAAGAGACCTATCAGCTCAACTCTGTGCATCTCACTGAGCTACTCAACCTGATGAAGTCCTCAAATCTTCAGGCTCTCAGTACCTCAGTGGAGTATGTTAAATCCTCCCTAACTGCCTTGGATCAATCAGTGGCAGCACAGTCTCAGAAGTCAGCATCTCCGGCTTGGGTTTTTGGTTCCCGCTTGACAGCAATAGAAAATGCTCAGGCATCACTTATAGCTAAGGTGTCTACCATTCAGCAGGACACCTCAGACATCAAGACTATGATGACTGAGATCTATCAGGCCTTCAAGGGTTCCTCTCCCTCTGCATCAGTAACTCCAACTCTTGCCATCACCTCAGCTCCGGCAATAGTTGAGGGGGAGAATGCAACTGATGTTCCCTTCACTGGAGCACCAGAAGCCTCAACAAGTCAACCAATGGCTATCGATGTTGCTTCAAGAGGGCAACCCTCTCACACTAAGGGGGAGCATGTCATTGAGGCCACTCCCATCTCATAAGTTCAGCCTCATGAAGCAACAGTCTCCTCATCACTAAGGTAGGACAGAGGCAAGCAAATACTTACAACTACTGAGCCTGAAGTTCCTCCGTTGGTGACTGCTTCCACCTTAGTCAGACGTGACCCTGATAAACCCATCAAAGTCCCCTTGGAAATTAATGGAGTTATACAGTATCTCATTGACGCTGAAATACAAGCTCATATGGAAAAAATGAGATACTGAAAATGGTGGCTGAGGAAGAAAGGAGGAGCAAGCTTGCCCTTATAAAGATTGTACATGAAGAGGCTGAAAAGATTGGGTTGGACATTGAGGCACTGGCTGGTGGGCAAGTTGTTGCAGCCTTCAAAAAGGCCCAGGAATAAGAAATGAGTGCCCTTAAAAGGGAAAGGGAAGAAAAACTCAGGAAGGATGCTCAGGTCAGGAAAACCAGGATTGAAAGGTATACGTGGGTGATGAAAGAAAGATTGAAGCCTGAAACCATCACTGACATCCAAATTCATCGCAACACCAATCCTGCAATTGTCTCCGTGTTCAGGGGACCTGACCAAAGAGTAATTGATGTCCACAAACCATTCAGGTTTGCTGACTTTGGCATTACTGAACTTGATGAGCTTTGACCTATCATAGCCAAGAAGCAAAAGGTCTTGGTACCTAGTCTCCTAAATTCACTAAAGGAAAGGTACGGCAGACTGAAGAAAATGCCTAAAGCTCTTGAAATCCCTTCCCTTCCTCCTACATCATCGACTGAGACTGCTCCACCAAAGGCTTCCAGAAGGAATAGGAAGCAAATTGAACTAGAGCCTGAGATCAAGGTCCCCGGGCTAGATTATGACAGATCTCTTCCTAAAGGAATCATCTTTGTGAACAACGTGGTTCTTGAATCTCCTGAAAGAAGCCTGTGCTTTACTGATGAGTATGGAAACCCTCCTTTTCAAAATGGTCTGACATGGACAGAGCTGGAATTAAAGCAATGCTTATGTATCTCATATTGGCATCTCCAATCAAGAGGGCTGAAAATATGAGGTTCTACCTGGACTTAAAATCTATGATCAATGAACATCCTGACAATCATCTGCTCAGATCTAAGAAAGCAAAGCTTGAAGCCCTTGGATACCAATTGGACATCTGAATCTACAACAACTATCTTTTTGTGTTTTGTAATTTTTATTAGGATCTGTAATAGCTATTAATGAATATTGATGATTTTCTTAAGTTATCAGTGTCCTAGTAAATTACATTAACACTCAGTGAGAATTGAAGACCCCTGACCTCTCACACTGAATCATGAAACACTTAGGCTATTTGTACATCCAAATATGGGGAGACTGTTGGGTCACTGAATTCCCCAATCTTCCTCTAACTAGTATTTGAACATAAAATAACCTAAGTGTTTAATATCCGTAAACACAAACAAGTCACTGAGTGAACAGTAACTTAGTGAGTCATCTTCAGGTGCTTAGAACGAGCCTATGAAGAAAGGTTTACCATTCAGTGAGGCGGAACTCAGCGAGTGGCATCTAAGCCAAGAAGAAGGTGATGGGTTCAGTGAGGATGACAATAACTCACTGAACCCCCAAGACTCCTCAACAACTATTGAAGTACTGAAGACTGAAGAATGGGCAAGAAAAAGCGGGAAAGTTTGAACGTATCAACACGTGTCCTTATCAACCTGAAGTCAAACTTTCCCTGAATGGCACTATGTCAGGATGGTGTCATCATTGTGCATCAGAAAGGCACATTGTCCTTTATCCAATATAGTCTATTGTAACAGAGACAAAATATGTAAGTATTTTGTCTCTAATAGATAGGTCATCAATTTGTCTTTATTAGTAACGTTGTAATTTACTTGTGTATAAATAGGTAGCATAAGTGAGGAGTAAAAGTTGACAAGTTTGTGCAATTAATACTTAGTCATTCACAAACCACTTTTACTCCTCCAAAGAACAACACAATCCCTGAGATTGCTCAGTGTGACCTTTAGTTGTCACTCAAACATTGTTTGGGTTTAGAGAGGAATCTATACCATACTTGTCGTTTTAATCCCAAGTGTTATTCCGCAAATACTTGGGTATAATTCTTTGTGTAATGTACTCATACACATAACATGCATGGTTCCTATGATAAATGGATCGAATTAGATAGAGTTTTAGAGAGAGAGAGTTTAGAGAGTTTAGAGAGAGAAAGAGATGGGAGCCTTGAGAGAAATTAGAAATGTATTAGCTTGTGAATGAAGGTCCAACCCTCTCCACATGTGGAGATGGGTATTTATACTTATCCTACAAAGAAACATAAAAACGCCCACACCCGGGCTGTGGATCAGGCATACAGTGGGTAAGACCCGTCCTTCTTTCACGATGTTACTTAGACTAAATTAATATCTAACTAACTAATAAACTAACTACAAGCTAACTTTAAATGCTATTACATCAGTTAGGTGACCGAGTCTTCTGTAGGAATTATTGTATTCCTAACAATCTCCCCCTAAGCGAGGTCACCTTGGAAGTTAAGCTCTTTGATCTTTAAGCATTCATAAATCTTTGTAGCTCGTAGGTTCTGATTCTTCACTTTTCTGCACACTTTGTACTTCAAGCAAACGAACTTGTGATTTGGATTCCTTTGTGATATGTGATCGTTGAGCTTCTTTGAGATCATCAACCATAGTAAATCTCCAAGCTCATCTGTAGAAAACTAGAAGGGGGGTTGAATAGTTTTACGTCCTTTTAAAAGTTTATTACCAAAATATTTTGTAGGTTATTAAAAACTTTCGATTCGATCTCAAGTGAATTCAAATGACAACCAATATAAGCAATTCTAATCAAGTAATGAAAGTATAGAAATGTAATGAAGAAAAGATAGAGTTAGAAAGATCAAACCACAACACGCGAATTTATAGTGGTTCGGCTACAAGGACACCTTCCTTGCCCTACTCCACTCCCTGAGTACCACACTCGAGAGTTTTCTTCACTATGTCAACAAACTCCTTATGGTGGAGAAACCTTACACACCTTGGCTTACACGAGTTAACGACACTAAGCTAAATGTCGAGTTCTAATTGTAGCTAGAACCAATCTCACGACTTCTTCAAGGCTTCACACTTTCTTCACAACTTCACAACTTCTTCAAGGCTTCACATCTTCTTCACACCTTCACAACTTCACACCTTCTTCTATGCATAACTAATTCACAACTACTAGACTACTTTACAACACACCTAGTTTCTACAATCAACAAATTTACACAACACTTTTACAAATATCTACCACAACTACAATATGAAACTAGCTATACATAACACTACTACAATTAGATGGATGTAGTGGAGTGTTCTTCTTCTTGCACTTGAATGGATGAAGCTTTGGATCACTTGGAAACAAAGACTTATGAAATATATGATCAAAGGATTTTAGATCTAGAAATGGAGGTTGGATCAGAAAGTTTATAGTGCAAAAAGGTGATAAAAATGTGTGAAATGATCCAGTATTTATAGGGCCAGATTTTACTGTTCTGGAGCGTGCTGGTCCCCTTAATTAGGGGCCGGTCCCCTTAATCATTAAGGGGGCCGCCTAGTAAAATTAAGGGGGCCGCCCTCCCGAACGTTGGAAAAATTTTTCTGGATAAAATTTGCCCTTTTTGGTTGGAAATTTGAAATCATATCTTTGTGGTTTAATATAGCATTACCAAAAATGCTTTACAAATATATATAAAATGTTTATATCATTTTATAAGATGTTATGTCTTAAGACAAAATTTCCTTTGATCATGTAATGCATAAGATGCTTAGTTTATGCATACCTTAAGTGATATAAGATGTAGAGGTAAATATTTGTTACCAAATACTTGTTTACGTCTTAATCTTGACTTAATTTGATTTGAGTTTTGTGATTATCAAAACATAGGTTTATTGAGAGATATTAATAACCTTTTTAAACATTATTTATATCAACAATCTCCCCCTTTTTGATGATTACAAAACTTAAACTCATTAACTCAAAAATTAATTTTTAAACAAGTATTTTAGTGAGTTTATATTTACTTCTCCCCCTTTTTGTAGAATCAAAAAGGTTATGCCGACAAATTTTAAACGTGAAAAATTGACGGGTAGATATCTCCCCCTTGATGTGTACTCCCCCTCGTTTGGGGGCACCAAGAGAACGAGCTATGGAATGCTTTGCAAAAAAAAAAAAAAAATATTAGAAGCACAAGTATATGCATGCAAACATGTATAAGGTGATAAAAAAAAATAAAGCATGTTTGAAAAGAAAGCATTCATATTAAATAATTGGTTGTGTCAAGACACAACATACAAGTAGCAATTTGAATTACAAGTAGAAAAGCTAGTTAACAAATAAACAACTAGGAAAATACATCATCATGCAAAAAGTACATGGTCTTCATAGAGCTTGCAAGCAAAAGGGTGGTAGAGGCTTTATTTATTAAGCATGTAAAATGCTTAATTAGGAGAGCATGATGGTGATGGTGAAGGAATGGGTGAGAATTGTGGTGGAGGAATGATTGGAGAGGATGGTGGAGTTGGTGCTGGTCGTGGGTTGGTAAGCAAATGTTCAATATATGAAAACATATATTGAATTTCATCTCTAAGGCCAAAGATGACCGTGCGGTTGTGGATGCAACAAAGACAAGTATCCCCATGGGATTCAAGTAGCCTCCAAGGCACGGGATTGGCAAAGAATGGTGATGTAATTGGTGGAGATAAGAGATGAGCATCAAGTGGTGTTATTGGTGAAAGTGAGATGGTAAGATGGGTGGACATGGGTTCTTGTGTAGGAAGTGGTGATGATACTTGTGGTGACAAGTGTGAGTTGATGTAGTCATTGATTGATGAGGTTGAGGGTATGGAGGATGAGGAAGTTCCATGAGTGGAAGGTGTTTTAGCTGGTGCATTGGGTGCACTTGGGGATGAGCATTTGGGTGGAGGTGATGGTGTTTTGTTGTCTTCATTTGTTAAGTCAATGAAGAGTTGTTTTGGGGGGATGATCACAAGTTTTTGTTTCTTGGAGGCTTTGGAGTGTGAGGTGCTTGGTGGAGTCATGATGATTAAGATGGTGAATGATGAGATGAAGAATGGTGATTGTGGAGGGAATTTATAGTATGGAAATGGTTGATTTAGGTATGTATTTGAAATGGTGGAATGAGATTCTAAAATCAGTTGGGTTAAAATGGGAAATGGTAGCTGAAACTAGAGAAAGGGTTCACAAGATGCAAAAGAAAACAGTGAATCCAGTTCCAGATGGCCGGTCCTCATAATTGTATGCCGGGCCCCTTAATAATTAAGGGGACCGCCTAGGGAATTAAGGGGGCCGCCCATCTGGTGTTTTCCCAGATGACCAGAAACCAAAAATTTGCAGAATTTGGTGATTTTTCAAGTGTGTTTTCCCAGCAAGCTCTATTAGAAGTATATACTCTAGGAATGATGATATATAAACACACACACACACACACACACACACACACACACACACACACACACACACACATATATATATATATAACCAAATTTCATGCAAATAAACATATTATAATCCATTTTGAAAATAAGCATGGCATAACATTAAGATAGTAGCATGATAACAATTAAAGTCTAAACATCATTCAAGAGATAAACAAGAAATAATACAAGTATTTCCGAATAAATCGGACAAATAGCAAATCATACAAATGTCAAATAGAGCCAAGTAATAACAAGTAGGAATACATCAATATCTCCTACTTCTTCTTCTTTCCAAGCATCTTCCTAAACATCTTGCCAATGGATTTGAAACCTCCTCGAAGTTCTTCATGCATTTGTTGTTGATGATTGATGATAGACGTTTGACGAGTGAAGAGAAGCTCATCGGTACGTTCATGAGGAAGAGGAATTTGATACTCGATATCATCAATATCGGAAAGATCTTCAACAAAGGTCGTGGGGGATGGAGTACTAACACGTGAGGTGTTTTCCTCCTCATCATCATCGTCATCACGATGAGATGTAGAACCACGAGGCCTAGAGTACAAAGGAACACGAGATTTTCCTTTGTCACTACGAGGACGACGAGTACGAACAAGAGTGAGTTGGTCCAAGGTAGGAAGGATTTGAACGTAGTAATCTCTTTGAAGATGAGGGTAATGTTCCATGACATAACGATAAAGTCGTGTAAGGAACATACCGTAAGGAAGATTGGCATTTGGGGTATTCTTGGCGGACATGATTCGATGGATAAAAAGATAAGCCAAATTGTATTGCTCTTCAGCAATTAAACAATATAACATGTGGGCAATGCTCGCCGTGACATGATCACGATGACCACCAGTACCAAACGCATTATCGCGAATGAGTTCTTCCCACTTTTTCATATCTCGGCTTAGCTCTTTGAGGAGGATTTGATTGGCATGAATATCGACATTCTTCGACTTGATTACTCGACTAGTCGTACGACGTTCTAGTTGAAGCATTCGACGAATGTCTTCAGGACTAGGAATCTCAGAATAGTAGGGGCCATCCTGAGGACGATTTCTTTCAAGAGTGGAGAGATCCCATTCATTTGAGAAAACGGCTTGGCCGTTGAATGGGATTCTAAGAATTTGTCCAAATTGAGCAAGAGTAAGAGTAATGAATTGATTTTGAATCATGAAGGAAATGAGGAGATGACCATAGGGATCGGTTTGCACCTTCACTTGGCTATAGAAATCGAGGATAAAACGAGGAATGATTGGTTCGTTGATTTGGAAAAGACATTCAAAACGAATATTGGTGAACATTCGCTCGGTTTGATCATTTTCATAGAAAGATGGATCGACAATTCGTCCTTCATGAATGTTTCTATTTTCAATAGGACGATAGAAACATGCAACTGAAGGAGACATGCCGGGAGTAGAAGAGACATTTGGAATGTATTGTTTGGTTTTGGAGACATCACCAACCGTGGTCTTAGGCATTTTCACCTAAACAATATAACAGCAAAACTAGAATTAATATAAAAACAACTATCATGCATATGTTATATATATGTATATATAATTATATGCAATATATGTGGAACGAAATTCTACTTCGACAAAAAAAAAAAATCAATGAAGTAGTTTCATAATGTTCATTTTATTTTGATTTTAAACTCATTTAGAATATATAATATCAAAGAGTATGATATCATAATTCATTTCGAAACAAGGCTAGATATATATTAGATTATATATCTTCCATTTCGTAAAAGTTTGACACAACATAAGCTTGTTTAAAAGATTAAAATGCGAATTTTAGTTTTCAAAAATATAATTTTCGAGATAAACCAAACGCTCCCTTAACTAGATAAAAACATCCTAAAACATCAATATATATATTGATTATATATCTTGATGACGTCTATTGATTTTAGTAGTATTAACAAGTTTTATGAACAAGTTTTAAGTTTCAAATAACTACATATATTTATAGTTTGTTCATGAACCAAACGCCCATGTTGTCTTCATGAACCATTTTATAACAAATTGAAAAGTGTGTTTTGATTGTTTAGGACGTTAAAACAATGTAATGTAGTAAGTTTTAAGTAGTTTTTTTTAGAGTTATATCAACAATGTGCCTCTTGAAAAATAAATTCAACAAGGGTTTATGGGCGATTAATGATTTTGACAAAATGATATGTTATACTAAATTTGAGTTGCAATACATCATTCTAATCCTATGGGGAGCATTTGGTAGTTCAATTTCTAGCTTCTATTACACTTAAATTCGAATTAAAATAAATTTTAATAAAATGCATAATTATTGATTAGACACCAAATCGAATGAAATGTGATGAAATGCATGTTGGAAAACTTACAAAAGATGTTGTTATATGTTTGGTTGATGTTTGCCCCTTGCGAAACAACCCCGGATTGGTGATATCGTGGAGGATTTTGATGGTTTTGGGTGTTTTGGTTCGTACTCAGCAGCAATGGGGAAGAGATGAATGAGCAAATGGGGTGTTTGGGAATGGAAATAAGGTGGAAAACGTATTTGGAAGTGTCAGATGGCCGGTCCCCTTAAACATTAAGGGGACCGCCCTCGATAACAAGCCGGTCCCCTTAATCTTTAAGGGGGCCGCCTTTGAAATTTTCGAAATTTCGCGGAATTAGTTTCTAGAACAAAAATATTTATATGTATATAATTAGATTTATAATATATCAAAAATACGTAAACGTTTATTGGCACGATGATAACATTCTTAACAATTTTTAATTACCGTTTCGATAATTAAAATATACCTTTGACAATTTTGGATAAAATGATCAAAGTGTTAAGTTGATGAAGGGTTTGAGGTGTGTTCGGGAATATGTGAATAAGTGTATATATATATATATATATATATATATATATATATATATATATATATATATATATATATATATATATATATATATATATATTTATATATAAGTATAAGTGTGAGTGAAAGATGGGTTGATGGGTGAGGTTTGAAAGATAGTAGCGGAGATAGGATAAAGTCGGCGAGAGGAGTTTGTTTCATCCATAGTGTTCACGTGCGAAGGCGTTCTTGCATGATAAAAGTCCACTTGACTCATATCCCTTCATCATCATGAGTCTCCTAAAAGAGGACTTAATAGAATAACGCGAGGGGGGAAGGAAATGGTTCGATAAAGAACAATTTCCTGGAGTTCTAGAAAGTCAACTAATGACGTATCTAGGTTATGTGCAAGCAATTATATATATATATATATATATATATATATATATATATATATATATATATATATATATATATATATATATATATATATATATATATATGTATGTATGTATTTAATATATTAGGTATTAAGAGTATATGTAAATATAAGTATATATATGATCGAACAAATAGAGAGAAAAAGGCAAGCTATATCTATGCAAACAATGTAATCAACTAAAGCATATTTATCTAAGCATGGCAATGAGTTATGAAAGAATGGCGTACCCGGTGGTCTTCAAAAAATCTTCAAAATCATCAAGATGATATATAGACTTTGAAAAAGTCTATGTTGAGAGAAACTTCAAGATTGCCTCAAGGAATGTTCATCTAGCCATTCGATCCCCATTGTCTATTTGGTCCAAAGTTATTTGGTCCAAACATGTTTAACATTTGACTAGGATGCATGAAAGGTGGTAGTATACCCCAAGGATTGTAGCTTTGTTGGTAGTTCCACATTTGATTACTATTGTTATTATAGTTTTACCTATTTTGGTTTCTTCTTGGTTGAGGTGTTTTAGACCTAGGATTAGGATTATTTGATTTTCTAGGTGGTGGTGTTTTAGATCTTGTCTTAGATTTAGAAGATCCTACCTCGTTTTTCAAAGACGATTTATAAAAAACTTTTACTTCTTCATTGTTGGCAAGATGTATTTTTCTGTCATTAATAAGTATATACTTAGGATTAGATTTTAGAGATTTTTGTTCGTTAGGTTCATTTTCGAATTTGACATTTTTAATCTCACTTGTTGAAGCTTCATTTGAATTAAATCCTAAACCGGTTTTATCTTCGGATGTTCTTTGAATACTTATTATTTTACTAAGTGAGTGACTACTATTTTCAAATTTATTAAGTTTGCGAATTTCTTCCCTAAGTATTTCGTTTTCACTTTTAAGCACTTGACATGATTTACATTCTTCAAAACTTTCTTTACCTTTTTCAAGTTGATGTATTTTAATTTTTAGTTCAAGTACTTCATTTTCCAATTGATTGTTTATGTATTTTAGTGATTTGTTTTTGGCCATTACTAGTTGTCCTAATTTGCATAGCCTATTATATTCATTATCTAGATCTTTTTCATCTAATGATAAACTTTCATCACTAAAATATTTGGTTTCGGAACGTACCTCATTTGATGTATTTGCCATAAGACACTTTTCTTCTTTTGTCGTTTCTTTGTCATCTTCATCACTATCACTCCAAGCACCTCCAACAAAAGCTCTTTGATTTTGATCTCTTGTCATCATTGGACATTTTCCGATGAGGTGATTTGGATCACCACACTTGAAATATTTTCTTTCAATCTTGTTATTCTTGTCATCTTTACTCTTTTGAAATGTTTTCTTTTCATCATGCGGTTGTCTTACGAATCTTCCTCGCCTTTTGAAGAATTTCTTGAAATCTCTTACGGCCATGGCATATTCTTCGTCATCACTTTCGGAAGATGAACTATCTTCGATACTAGATTCCTTTCTAGCTTTCAAGGCGATTGACTTGCTTTGCTCTCGTTTTTCTTTGACCATTTTGGAATCCTTCTTAATGATAACTTCGTAAACTTTTAGATTTCCAATTAATTCATCAAGTTGCAATGTTGACAAATTCTTCGATTCTTCAATAGCCATCACTTTAGCTCGCCATTTTGGATGAAGAGCTCTAAGAAACTTCCTAACAAAATTCTTACTAGAAAAATTCTCATCAAGTGTTTTTAAACTTGTGATGATAGTGTTAAATCTAGCAAAAGTATTATCAATTGATTCCTCTTCCAGAATCGTGAATTGCTCATATTGTTGAACAAGTAGATCTATCTTATTATCTTTGACTTGACTATTACCTTGGTGAGTTATTAGTAAAGAGTTCCAAATTTCTTTTGCGGTTTCATACATAAAGATCCTTTCGTACTCTTTACGTTGTAGCGTATTATAAATAACCATTTTTGCTTCATTATTTTTAGCAAGTTTTCTTTTTAAATCATCATTTTGTTTTTCAAAAGGTATGATTTCATCTTTCTTAGTTTCGGGGTTATTTTGAATAGATAAAAAATCACCATTAGTAATTGTTGGGTCACTGAATTCCCCAATCTTCTTCAAACGAAGATTTGAACGTAAAATAACCTAAGTATAAACAAGTCACTGAGTGAACAGTAACTCAGTGAGTCACCTTCAGGATGCTTAGACCGAGCCTAAGAAGAAAGGTTCTCCATTCAGTGAGGCGGAACTCAGTGAAGTGTGATCTAAGCCAAGAAGAAGGTGATGGGTTCAGTGAGGATGACAATAACTCACTGAACCCCATGACTCCTCAACAACTTCATGGTACAAAAGACTGATGACTAGAAGTTTTGGCGGGACTGGGCGGGAAAGTTTGATCTGTTTCACTAAAGTGCTTTATCACTTTAAGGTCAAACTTTCCTCAAATGGCTAAAACCAGGCTGTCATCAGAAAGTGCCTTTTGGACTTAACTCAATGAAGGTTCCTTGCCAGAAGAATAATATCTTTCAAGATATTGTTAAGGAAGCTTTATGTCCAATGTATTACTAGTTGTTCTATACTTGTGTATAAATAGGTAGCATAAGAAAGGAGTAAAAGTTGACAAGTTTGTGCAATTAATGCAAAGCATTCACAAACTACTTTTACTCCTCCAAATAACAACATAACCCCTGAGATAGCTTAGTGGGTCCTGAAAGTTGTTACTCAACATTGATTGAGTTTAGTGAGGAGTCTATACCATACTTGTCGTTTTCAATCCCAAGTGTTATTCCGCAAACACTTGGGTACGATTCTTTTTGATTAACTTCTAATAAAGAATTAAACGTTGGAAAATATTGTCTCTTATATTTACGTTACTTTATTGTTAATCTTTTATACATCTTTGTCAAAATGTCATAGAACTTGGTTACTTTAGCTTTGTAGTTATAGTTAACCAAGTAAAAGGGACTAATAAGTGGTATCAGAGCCTCTGATTTGTAAAACTTAAACCTGTTTTCAAAACTTAAGAGTGCTCAAGTTTTTAAAATCTAGATTCCACTATGACTGACATAGATGTTCCCCAACTCGTCGACAAAAAGGGTGGAAGTTATTCAGCAACTGCCCCTCGACTTGAAGTTGGCAAATTTAATAAGTGGAAAAAGCGAATGCTTTGCTACTTAACTGGGATGGAACCATATTACATTAAGTTGATTAATGATGATCCATATGTCCCAACAACTGCCCAAGGTTTAATTAAACCTGAAGCTCAGTGGATCCCAGATGAAAGGAGGGTGGTCAATCAAGACCAGCGCCTGAAAAGCATCATTATATCATGCCTTCCTGATGATATAATGGAATCAGTGATCAACTGTCCCACTGCCCAGCAGACATGGACTGACCTGGTTCATAGCTATGAAGGGCCTTCTGATACCAAAGAGAATAGAATCATGGACCTGAAGCTTGAATTCAATACCTTCAGGGCCAAGGATTCTGAAAGTCTCTCTGAGACTTATACTCGGTATAAGACCCTCCTGAATGAGCTGACCAATGATGGTGTTATACTGTCAAAACATGAGATCAATGTTGGTTTTGTCAACAGTCTCCCTGAGAAGTGGTTAAACTTCTCTCAGGGATTGAGAAATGCAAACCACATTCAGAACCTTGAGCTCCCTGCTATCTATGGGAAGTTTGTCTATGAAGACAATCTTATCACCAGGAGATACCCTGGTAAAGCTCAGGAGACCAAAAAGGCCTTGACAATTTCACCCATATCAACTGCTTTCTATTCTAAAGGTGTTGTGCAGGATTTTCAGGATGGTTCTGATGATGAGATTGACCAAAGAACCAGTGATTTACAAATATATATAAAATGTTTATATCATTTTATAAGATGTTATGTCTTAAGACAAAATTTCATTTGATCATGTAATGCATAAGATGCTTAGTTTATGCATACCTTAAGTGATATAAGATGTAGAGGTAAATATTTGTTACCAAATACTTGTTTACGTCTTAATCTTGACTTAATTTGATTTGAGTTTTGTGATTATCAAAACATAGGTTTATTGAGAGATATTAATAACCTTTTTAAACATTATTTATATCAACATCATCCATAGTAGTATCACCTTCATGTGATGTAGTGACTTAAGGACCGTCATGCTCACACCCTTCTGGATCAGGAGACTTTACATCAGAGTTGCGGATCAGGAGACTTTTCATCAGAGTTGCGGAAACGTTGTTGGTAGTCTCTCAACATTCGTAGTAGTAAGTCTCTCATCATTATTTATAGTGAGGAGGATGTGTGAGCATGAGGTATGGATTGACCCGATTCGGCTGGAAATAGGAGCCATCAACACCATCTTTATATGTGTCCCTGAAATAAAACAGTTAGCAATAAAGATAGAGAACGAATATGGCTTTGTCATTCGTTCTACGAGGACAGACTACCCTCCAGTTTTGTGAAAACCGACCTGTGATCAGGTAGAGTCTCTTTTAAAGAAGACTCTTCTTGACAGGAATTTCCAGCTTGTAGTAATGAATTTTCCAAAGAATCCACTTCGGAATCTTCATACTTAGCATGTTCTCATACCGGAACGTCTCAAAGCAGACAGCACGATAGAGTGATTCGGTGAATAGATATTCACAGATTGATGAGAAATTGATTTATAGAAATCACTCGCGTGTCATATAATAATCATTTTTGAGACACGACGAGAGTTTTAAGCTTTGAATCAAATTTCCATCAAAAATACTTTTGGTTGAAAGGTTATACACAATCAATGTGCTCGAAAATTAGTTTGTGAGCACATTGAAAGGTTTTTGCAAAAGTATCTGTCAATCCATATCCTGGAACAAGTTTGATTCAATTTTGAATCACACCATTGTTGCTTTCCAGTTGTCACTTGATCATTGATCCAAGATGGATCTCACATGTCACCTACCAAAAGCTTGAGTGATGTTCGCTCTAGAAGGATTTCCATCTTCATTGTGAATATTTTCATATCACTCGGATGTTCTGGCAATACCACAAGGATAATGCGTAGGACTCTAAATATTTTATCTTATTTTTCACATTGTGTAAAACAATAAGCATATTTGGAATTGTGTCCTATCGAGATTTATGGATGATCTCATGGCTCTAGACTCAATAGTGCGTTTTGATCCGCTCCTGGAGACTGGGGAGGCGTCTCCTGTTTTAGGTATCAACATAGCTCGCAATGAGCGGTCGATACATTGCACAGGGTTCCCCGTGAGAATGAAACAAGCTCTTTTAAGAGAACTTGAGTGGTTGGGAAGTTTAGTGCAGTGCGTCACTGGGTCCATGACGTCTTGTCTGCAATACCGGTGTTACCTTAGTAACCGCCAGTAGATTATGAATTGAACCCGGTTTCTGCCCTAAGGTTGAATATATGGAGGGCTATTTCTTTTCACCCTTTTCACATTTCATTTCTTTTTCATTTTTCAACCCCTTCAGTGCTTATCGAGACTTCATCACTAGAACCTTGGTGGGTTTGTTCCAGTCCTAGCTCTATCTCAGTCCGCACTCTTCCCTTTCTCACTTTTCTCCTTTTTCTAATCATTCCTAAGGACTTCTAATCTATCTATGGATAGTCCCTGGGAAGATCTTTCCGGTTCTGGTGGATCATGGGAACTCATACCTAACCTTAACCATCCTTATAACTCCATGCATAAAGATAAATGGTCGGTCTTTGGTATTACTTCCACCAACGCCTTTGCTCCCCCTCAATATGTGCATCGATATTCGAAAGTGTTTAGCACATATGTAGGAGCCTATTTATTAAGTCCAACAGATCACTTTTGATTATCAGATTTCATATTTAAATCACATTCTCTCCCCCGATCAAAAATTTCAAATCTTTTGAGATTTTGGATCCCAATTGATTTAAATAAGTTAGAAAACGTTTTTGGGAGAGAAATGCGGTCAATTTTAATATTTTCTGATAAAAAGGAACTTTTTCTTGCTCCCGCTCAATCTGTGAGGGAGGTTGTTATGTGTCAGATTTGAAGAGCTTACAAAAGATTCAAAGTTTTAACGAAAACTCTTTTAAAATGTACTCATTCTGACACATAACCATCACAAATCGTTTTGTTGCTTTTGTACAAAGTGGAGCGTTTTGATGATACATAAAATTTTGAGAAATCATTCTCCCCCTCAATCAATGACGGATGTGAAAATTGAAATATTTTCAAAAAAAATATTAAGGTCATTGATTGAGTGAAAAATTTTATCAAAATTTTGAGTTCAATTTGATTTTTAATCAAAATCTCATGGTACCACCAAGTTTTGCACAAATACTTTCTGGAAAAATCATAGAAGGGAAAGTATTTGGCGATAAAAAGAAGATTTCTCTTCTTTATCAAGAAATAATGCACTGAAGCGTACATTAGATCGGGGAAACATGGATATAAAGTAATCCATGCCCAGGTGAACTTCACCTGGTAAAAGGAACAACCGTCTTGTTGGTGACGTGTTTTCCCCATTTTGAAAAACTGGTTGCTATCTTAAGTAATAGCAAGCCATGATTTTGAAGACTGGGTTACAGCCTGAAATGATTGCAAGCCATAATTTTGAAGAATGTTTTGAGATATGACTTGTTTTTAGAAAAAAACTTTATTTGAAACTGAAAAACTCTTGCTCAAGCATATGTATGAATCGTGTCATTATTGAATGACATTTCTAGAAACGTACATAATATTGATTACACAAGAGACATGTCGTGAGAAGAATATTTTTGGATTTTTGTGATTTTTCAGATTTTTATGGATTTTATATTGGTTTTATATTTTATTTATTTATTTTTATATACAATATAGATGATAAGAGATATGTATGAGAACTGTAAGAGTTATAAGGATACAAAAAATAGGCCACAAACTTTATAAAGTACAAGTTACAGACCAATCACAGCATCCAAGATACACATATGACACATAACCCCACCACCAAACACATCATTCAGTGCGTTGTAGAAGGCGGTAGTCACCGCCTCGAACTCTGCCACCCACGTAGCACTCCAAACTACGGAATATTCTTCTCAATTTCAATCTTTTGTGAATACCAGCGAAAAATTTCTTGTTCCGTGTCAGGTCGTGGTCAGTCCAGTGGTTGGTATATCGTCTAGATCCATAGTTATACACATGGTATTCTTTCACTCTGAAGTCCAAAGCCTCTTCAACCATTTGTAAAGTACCATCACTGAACTTGTGTATTTCATTGAAGCGCAAAACCATAGGAACGTTGTATCTGTCACGAACCACCACAGCCAGAGGAGATTCCATGACTGTAAAATCAGCAACTGGTTCCATACTATTAACATCCCATAGAGGTCGCGCGAGATTGAGCTGAGATTGATAGCTTTCTATGCCAAGCTGGAAATCTTCGACCCGTTTTCTAATGACGATACCCCCGATCCAATGAAGTACGGCAAACACAAGAGATTTCTTTTCACGAGATGGCAGGTGATGCAGCTTTCCTTGAAGGTGGAGCAGATACAGATCTTCAAAATCATTAGGGCGAAGATGTTTGAAGTCACCTTCGGATATGGTGTAGTCTTTGAAGTCAGCTCGACGGAGCGTTACACTCTTAAGATAGTCATATCCATGGATAGGATGTATCTGTACCTTAACCACACTGATGATCTGAAGTAGTGATCGAACAGACTTTCGGTCACTTTGAGCTTGAAATCGATCAATGTAAAATTGCTGCTTCTTTAGCCACCAGTGAGAAATACCTAGAGATGCGGAGATGTCATAGTCACATTCTTGATCAATCCACATGCTATCAGGGACGAGCTGTTCCAACCCAACATCTGAATATTGAGCAGCTTTCATCTTGGTAATGGACAAGGCTGACTTGCATTGTCTACTACCAAGCCTAAGATATTCGAGGTCTTTGTTGAAGAAGAACTCTGCTTGGATCGTAACATGTCCAGGATTTCCACCCAAAGGAAGTGGATTGTTGTAATTAAACTTCATGATACCTTCATCCACAATATCGTTGAACATCTTGTGACACTCTTCCATTTGATATTGTAGATGATTTACATCCTGATGAAAGACTTTGACAATGTTGAATGCCGGTCCTTCCAGGTCTTTCTGAGTAAGCCTTGATAATCCACGCTTCTTACAAAACCATGTGATAAACACCCCATATCACCTGTTTGTGAAAGTAGAGAGTCTTCAGAAGGAGGAACGAAGCTGGTGGTGATAGCATTGATCCAGTTGTTATCATTGGTTGGCAGATCAGAAGAGGGAATTGTCCAGTCAGGCTCAGGTGATTGTGATTGGTAGTCATCATGTTTCCACCATGTCTCTTTGTCTGCTTTAGTTAAGAGAACAGGTGGTGGATCATTAGAGTCAATCCTGGTGAATGATTTCCACCACTGTCTTCCCGGGATATGAGTCGTAGAAGCATCATCTTCATCTTCATCAGAAGAATCAGTATGCTGTAGAATGACAGATTCTTCATTGAAGACATGATCATCATTGACAGGAGATGCAATAGAGGTTGTACCAACGTCAATGGTGGTCCACGCAGCATACTTAACTTGCTTGGCCTGTTTGGAAGGTGCTGTCTTGGATGACTTGTCAGTTTGTTGTTTTTGTGATGATGAGGTGGGTTGTGATGGCCTAGTAGGAGCTTGAGAAACACCAGGTAGGGAGGAAGTGCCTGATGGACCAGATGCCCCAGCAGGTGGAGGAGGTGGTGGAGGTTGTGGAGGTGATCCCGATGGGGGCCTGGGATGACCCTGACGCCTCTGTTTTCTCTTCCTTTCAATTTCCATATCTCTAGCGTGTTCCTCAGCATCATCTTGTCTAATAGAGGCTTCTAATGCTTCATACAGTTTGACATGTGCCTCATGTCCTGCATGTTGACCTTTCTCGTACATGCTGTGCTGCAAAATTACTTTCATATCATTGATGGGTAGGTCTTTGAATCTGGATCTGAGGGGAGCTTCAAGCGCGATGCTAACAGCTTCAGCGACTTGTTCATTGATTGCCTGAGATACTTGTTGTTCAAGATCTAGATGCTCTAACTTGTACAATCTGCTGCCGTGATTGGTAATCGTTTTAGGCAGATCGAGATTCACTATTTTTTTGTAATATTGAGGCATGCTTTTCCAACTTCTCATGGATGGTGAGGTTATCTTGTACAATATCAGTTGTGATGCTAGATAATGTATTCAGATCCAGTTTCTTCTCAGTGGGAGCAGGAGTGACGGATATAGTGACTTTCTCTTAAGTAGCAGCAGCTTGAGTGGTGTCTGTGTTGTCTGCAGCCACAGTAGGAGTTGGTGTAGACTTGGTAGGAATGGTTGAAGTATCTTGCTGTATGGGTACATCAACCATCGAGACAACTTCTTCTCACTCATCCCCAGACTTGTCACCTTCAGCATCATCAGGCTTATCCACTAGGAATTGATCTCCAAAAGTATCAAGGTTCTTAAATGATGCCAGAGTTCCAATAGAGCTGTCAGGTTCCACAGCGAGCTTAGGATCATCTGTCTAGAGTTTGAAATTACCTTGTAGATCGGGATAAGCAGTGGATACAAATTCTTCATCAAGTGGGTCAATTGGTGTTTCAGACTCAACAGCTTTATCCTGCACAGGTTGGTTACTAGTGACATCTTGAGTAGCTAAGTTGGAGTCATCACCCTTGAGTGCTGAGCTGGTGTCAGTCTCTGATCCACTTGTGTTAGCAGGTTGCCCTAGACTTGGTGATGATGCTTTGTTAGGGGACTTTTTGGCAGATGAGGATGTTAGGGATCATCGTTTGAGGATATACTTTGAGCTGGTCGATTTGGAGGCAGGGGATGATATTTTCAATAAAGTATGTGCAGCCAGTTCTTCCTTGGCAGCATCTTTGCCTTTTCCTACCACATGCTGGAGTTGTAACATTTTGTCTAACACATGTTCTTTGATGCTAACACCACTGACTGGAGGCACAAGTGGCATGTACACATCTTTCAAACTTTCTGCAGTTGCCATTTGAATCAGTTCATCTTCTGTAAGAGGCAATTGTGTGGTGCTAGGTGCAACTTTAGGATCATTAACACTTGGTGGGATATTCTTGGTGCTGGGCCTTTTCCCCCCTGTGGTGCGTTTTACCCGTTTAGTTCCTTCAGAAGACGCAGTTGAGGTTGTTATACCCTTGCGTTTCTTAGATGAGGTTCTTTCAAATTTGGTGGATAGGGAGGGCTCATTAGCAGATGCTTCCCGACTTGTCTTCAGAAGTTTGAGGTAGTCCTCATAATAAAGTGCAGACAGTATATCACGAGTGAGTAGAGCTGTAGGAATGTCCATGCCAAATATTATCTCGCTCGTATTCTTAGCATCATACTTGAGGAAGCCAACTGGATGTTCATCTGTGGGTTGATGAAGTGGAGAGTTGTTAGGAATACAAATATTCCTATAAAAGTCTCGGTCACCTGATTATTGTAATAGCATTAAGTTAGCTCGTAGTTAGTTTATATATTAGTTAGTTAGTAGTAGTTTAAGTAACACCGTGGAAGAAGGACGGGTCTTCACCCACTGTATGCCGGATCCACAGCCCGGGTGTGGGCGTTTGTAGAAAACTATATATACCCCTCTCCACATGTGGAGAGGGTTGGTGCTTCCTTTCATTCTAATCTAACCTTTCTATTTTCTCTCAACTCTCTCTTTCTCTAGAAATCACCCAACTCTCTTCCTCTCTCTAAACTCTCATCTATTATTCTTTCTTTCTTTCTTTAATTCCATCTAAACACAAGAACCATATATGTTAGCCTTAAAAGTAATGTTATATTCGGGAATAGCATCTCTTTCTATTTACAAGGACTAGTTTAGACAATAGTGCTAAGTTAGGCTTGTATTCTAGTATAAATACCCCCCCTAGTCTCAACTAGGAGGGTTGGATGTCTCATTGTATCACAAGGTGTGTGTGGTTTCCTTCTTTCTCTCTCTAGAAAACACACACACCTTACCCTTTCTTGAAGCTAATAATATACCATGTTTACTCTTTATTTCGAGCATCCCCGACCTCCTGAAGGTGTTTCTTGATCATAACAAGTGGTATCAGAGCTAACCGGGGGCGAATCGTGGTGTTTTTGGGTGTAAAATCGTGTTTTTTTTTTATGAAAAAATCGAATCGGGTTACTGTTCATCGGCGTGCTTATCGAGTTTGGTGTAAGTTTTCGAGTTTGGGATTAAGGTGTTATCGAGTTAGGTGCATGTTATCGAGTTTGGATGTGAGCTGACTATCGAGTTTGGGTGTTTTATATCGAGTTAGGGCATGTTATCGAGTTAGGTGTATCGAGTTAGAGACTCATATCGAGTTTGGGTTAATAATCTATCGAGTTAGGATTTTGGCTTATCGAGTTTGAGATATACTTATCGAGTTTGAGATTTTGTTATCGAGTTTGGAACTCAATTTTGCCGAGTTAGGCTGTTTCACCTAATCGTTTATCGAGTTAGGTTTTTCGGTTATCGAGTTAGGGGGAAACTCTGCCCAAACTTTTCAGACTTATCGAGTTAGAAACCAAAGTAAGCTTATCGAGTTTAGAGTTATCGAGTTTGGGGTTACCGAGTTTGAAGCATTATCGAGTTAGGGATGGTTATCGAGTTAGGGATGGTTATCGAGTTTGATGAGGTTTATGGAGTTAGATGAGGTTTATCGAGTTAGACACCAATGTTATCGAGTTAGGCACCAAAAAAAAAAAAAAAAAAAAAAAAAAAAAAAAAGTATTTTGGCGGGAAAATTTGAGTAAATTTTATTTTTGAGGGGAGACTAAACGTTCAATTTTTACGCGAGATTTTAATTTTGGTATAACGTTGAAAATTTTGGCTCGAAATTCAAATTTTTAGGCCAAAATTCAAATTTTTTCGGTGAAATTTTGCGTAAAAATTTTTAATACTCAAATTTTTCAGGTAACCTTTGTATTGTATTTCATAGTGATTTCCAAATTATGGGCGAGAAAAATTTCCAATTTTATTTTTGGAGGGAAAATACGAAATCACTACGAATCACCCGATATAGAATTTCAAGCTTCACCAAAACACACCACGAATTGCTTAAACGATCCTGATCAAGAATCACATTCAAATGATAACGGCTAGTATCGGATATTTGTGAATATGGGGATAATTCGTTATTATTTATTCGGGTTTGAAGTAACGTTTTACGGGCGCGTGTACTTATTTCATCTTCTTTCTTTCTTCACTTCCGCGAAGATGACTTGTTTGGGCATATATTGATAGTGACGAAGACTTGGATTATCTAGTTTTTCATAGGTCAGGGGGTGGATGGACGAAGACCTAGATAACTATCACTTAAAGGAGTTACGTTGTAGTGCTCAGTGTCTCACGTAGTTGAGGATATGACAAGATGGATTGTGCTTATTACACTTTTTTAGGGGTATATGGTACACCGTTCTTAGTCACAAGGATAGTACAAGTTTAAGTTACAAGTCTGAGGGATTTTACTTCATTCTCAAGTTCGTCATATCGGGTTATCTTCATATGGGGTTACTACAAGAGTCGTTGTTGATTCAGAGGTTGATAAAGAGTAAGACAATTTCAAATGGTATTGTTAGTAGATTGGGTTTATCGACATCTTCTCACGGGCTTATGTGATTTATGATAAAGTGCTTTCAGTTAATACTTCATGTACACAATATTATGCTGATTCCGATGAGATCGTAATCATCAGGGGAGAGAAATGTGTACATCGAGGACGCACAACAAGTTCACGTGATCGGGCTTAATGATTTATGAAATGATTTGTGTCAGAGATTGGTTGATTCTATATCCTTATCCTCTCAACTTTTTCTACGTACTTCTACCTTATCCACCTTCACCAATTTCGGGCATCAAATTCAAGATGATCGGTGTTTCAACTTGTTACTTTGCTGTTATCATTTCATGTGTACGTTATGGTCTGATTTGCTTTACGCAAGATAACTGGAATGCATTTTCTGAGATGAAGATGTTGATATTCAGTTCCCCCGAATGGACAATCTTGAAGAAGGTCGAGTCTACAGTCTGTTCTACATTTTCCGCTGCGTGTTTGAAGACTAAAGACGGTTTGAATTTAAGTATCAAAAGACTTCTTCAGATTCATGGCATTCATCAGAAAGGTTGTCAGTTTGGGGGAGAGCACTAATTAGGGGAGAGTGTCAAGCCAGATTTAATCCTTAATTAGATTTGCTCACATTGTTCTTCTGCAAGTAAAGAGATGGCAGCTGAGAAGATTCAGGAAGCTGAATGAATCAATGAAGTTTGAAGACCACTCTCAGAGCTGCTGCGCTTATGTTTTGTATTCAATTTTACTTGTAGGGAACGTTGTAAGCTATTCCCATATAACATCACTTTGGGGAGAGATTATTAGCCTTAAAAGTAATGTTATATTCGGGAATAGCATCTCTTTCTATTTATAAGGACTAGTTTAGACAATAGTGCTAAGTTAGGCTTGTATTCTAGTATAAATACCCCCTAGTCTCAACTAGGAGGGTTGGATGTCTCATTGTATCACAAGGTGTGTGTGGTTTCCTTCTTTCTCTCTCTAGAAAACACACACACCTTACCCTTTCTTGAAGCTAATAATATACCATGTTTACTCTTTATTTCGAGCATCCCCGACCTCCTGAAGGTGTTTCTTGATCATAACAATATAAGTTATAAATATTTGTTATCTTACAATTAGTATCAAGAGCCAAGGTTTCATCCTAGGATTGTTGGTGCTCAAAGTTGTGGCTTGGTCTTGTTTTATTTTGGTTCGAAGAGTGTTACTTGAAAACCCTTGTTTTTATCTTTTTGTTTTTGTGACTGATTTGATTCTTGTGGCCATTGGATATTATTGGTTAAATTCGTGGCTTTCTTTCTTGTGTCCTTCCTGGCGTTTAGGTATATCATTCATGTTCTTCTTTGCGATTAGTATCATATTTAGGTTTCTTTGTTGTATTTTGGGTCCATGGTCCAGGCTACTGTACTGATTTTGGCTTATTAGCAAAAGTGGGATAAAAACAAAAAGGGTATAAGTGACAGGTTTGGCTTGTTTCTGTTGCGGTTCATTTTTCTTCTCTTTGTTGCGTTTACCTGTTATGTGTTGCTATTATCTTTCAACAAATGTTGCAATTAACTGGGTCCTGCGTTTAACTCACCTCTGCGGTTATCTTTTGGTCTAGCGCTTAGCACATAATTGCGTTTAACTCTATATTGCGGTTACCTCTGTTTGTGTTGCGGTTTTCTATTTCCTTCCAGTTATTAGCTCTAGTCCCTACTCATCTCATCCACAAGAAACAAATCAAATCCAACTGTTCTATCCTAAACCAACCCATAACAGCCAACTGACTACATACATCTACAACGACAATAACCTATACAAGATCTCAGTCCTTCTTTTCGTATGGTACAAATTATCCATAGACCTTCAAAGATCAAAACGAAAAAGAATTAACCATCATCGATCACTTTCGAAGACTTGGCTCCATTTAAATATACGAAACTAAATTGATACAAAATATAACAATAAAGTTATTTTTCTTCTCTGATTCGTTCTTGACTTGTACACAAACTGATGATTATAGATCTCAGATGGGTTCAATTGTTTTTAATCTTTACAATTTTTTTTTTTTTTTTTTTTTTTTTTTTTTTTTTTTTTTGTGGAACTCAAACCGTCACAGATCTAGTACTCGTGATAATTTCAGACACTCAAAAGAATAGTAAAATAACAAGATTGTTATTCACCTTTCTTCGGTTCGTCTAGACAACAACAAAGAAACAACATAAATCTTCAACTTTACCCGAGACCTTAGTTGTGACAAGATCTAGAAGCCTTTAAAGATGGTTTCTTGATTCGTTTTAAGCAGTATCTAAATTGATTTAGGTCCGGTTGTGTAGTGTTGATAGTTCGTGTTGCTAAGATGTTCGATTGAGGATGATTAGATTGAGATTAGATGATGATAATTTGTATTTGAAAGATGAGTCTTGGCTGAGTTTTCGTTTGGTGTAAGGAGAGCAGGATGGGGGCGGATATAACAAAGTGGGTGGATTAGGGTTAACACAATATTAGGGATTAGAGGGATTAGTGAGTTTTTGTTATATTGTTTGTGACTTGAGCTTTCTTGAATCACTCTTGGGCTGCATCACTCTTGCGCTGCTCGTAAGCATTGACGTTCAATCAGGTGGGCCAGTTGTATATTTGGATCAATTTCACAAATGTTGAGTAATGTGTAGTACAAAGGGGCGTGTAGTGGTGTTAATTTTGGAATTGCACCGTGAAATTGAAACCGACTTCTTGGATTTGTGTTAAATAATTCAGTACGGGCTGGTACAAAAACAAGGGACATAATTTTTTCGTATAATTTTTGTCTGAATTGTGTATTCGGGATATAATTTTGGACCACGGTTTTAATTGAGTTTAAATATTCTGAGATTGAGTGAGATTTTGGGTTGAGATATTTTCATGTATAATTCAAGATCACGGTTTTGTTTGAGTTTCAAGATTCTGAGTTTGAGAATTATTTTGGGTTAAAATATTATCGGGTGTATTGGATATAACAACGGGGTTTTATCGGATCACGTCACACGAAGGTTGTCTGTTATACACTGTGACTTGTCTAACTCACCACTCAAACTCACTTCAACCAAACCTAACCAATTCTTCTGGGTTTCACGGTTTTTTCTTGATTTTGTAAAATCCCGCAAAAGAATCTATTTCTCGATTTAAATCATAGAATTGTAAAATCCCTTGAACGATCACAAAATGTCAAAATCTTCCAACCTTGTACAACAAATAAAGGTGTTTGATTCTAATATTGCTTATATGGAATCTTTGTGCTCTAATTCGCAAGGGAGAGAGTTGCTTCAGCCACAACAAGTACTTCACAATGCAAATGAAAGCTACATAGAATGTTTTCGACAACTTCATTCACATCTCTCGGTACTTTTAGAGGGAACTGGATTCAAGATGGGATTCGAATGTGCATTTGTAACACTCTTTGGTCAAGATGTTCAGACTTTCACATGCACAATGATTCTTAACTTAGATCAACTACAACAACAACTTGACCAAGGAGAATTTTCCAAAATGGGATCCATGGCTGCCCTTTGTGTGATCAACAAACAACTCCAAGTGTTCTTTGATTCAGAATTCACTCTGGAGTATAACCATTATAGTGAGATGACGAAAAAGTGCTTTGCTGAACACACGGGAATTGAGGTTGACACGTTTAGAGACACACTTGTCCAGCTTATGGATAAAGTGAAAAGATTCATTAACGAAAAGGCACAGCATATACCTGCATATGATGACAAGGTGAAGGTATGTAGGGTACAATCATGTGATGGTGTTGGTGACTCGGGTATAGCATCGGATGTTGGGTCAGGTGTCACGATATGCAAAGAATCAGAGACTGATAAGCTTGACACACCCTGCGACTCAGTGACTCTTATTACACATGACATGGATGCAGATTTCAGACCAATAAAAGAACAAGTGTCATGTGCTGAGGTACCCCTAACTGTACATCATAATGTGCTTTTTGATGAACGACTGCATACTGATCAAGTTATGCCCAGTCATGACACATATTTGTTGAAAAAGACTGATAGCAATACCATTTCCGATTTAACAAATATGAATCATAAAGGGGGAGAAAGTGATCAGGATGCTGAACGTGATGAAGAGTCAAGTTCTTTGTTTACAGCTGAGTCTTTTAAATCAAATGATATGGTTGATAAAGAAACGTTTAATGAACTTTCAAAGAGATTCTTACAACTTGAAAAACATTGTATTTCACTTGAATTGGAACAAAATGTGGCTAAATTACGTGATGAAAATGAGTCTTTGAAAATTCATTGCAATGAACTATGTGATTCAATCAAAGAAACAAATACTAAAACTGTTGAGCAAACAACGTCTTTGATTGCAAAAATTGATGAACTCAAAGCTCAAGTTCAGGAAAAGGGTTTCACAATAACAGCATTAAAGAACGAGCTAAGAAAAGCAACAGGGAATAGTGTGAACACTAAGTTTGCAAAACCATCAATCTTGGGGAAACCAGTTTTTCAATCGAATAGAAACCAATCAGTTGTTAGACAATTGACTGCGTTTAGATCTGAGAGACCAAAATTTTCAAAAACACGGTTTGCCTCCCAAGTTGATGCGGAACAAGTTTTGACAAAACCAGTCACTACACATTATTGGCCAAGATTATTGCTTCTAGTTCTTCTAAGCCTCAACAAGTAGTTACTCCTACACCCAGCTCCTCTAGGATTAGTTCGAAAACAGTGTCGAAACCTAGCACTAAGGCTCAAAACACTTATGTTATAAATGACCTGCACAAGAACTATGATCTAGAAAAGGCTAGGAAAAGGGCACTACTTCATAAGGATGGAATCTTAGGTTCTCAACCTTGTATGATCCCTCGTAGGATATTGAGGTACAATGCTAAGGTTCAACCTGTTAAGTCTAGGAATTACAGTAAGTCATCTACAATGCATAAGAAGCAAAACAAACCTAAAACTTCTCCTAGGTGGACACAAACTGCTAAATCTTTGGAGACTAGGAATATCGTTAAGCCTTCCACTATGCATAAGAAGCTTAGTAATCCTAGACCTTGCTATAAGTGGATTCCAACTAGTAGAATTTTTAAGGACATTGGACTTAAGTGGATACCTACCGGAAAGGTGCTTACTGATGGCAATGCCATGGTTGACCATGAAACCCCCAAGGGTTTGGATACTGTTGTCACTAACCTATATATGTGCAATCAAGTTTGTGATGTTAGTGCAGGTAGTCCTTACTCAGTTGCAGGTACATCAACCATTCACTATATGAGAAAACTCAAAGTCTGGAGACCTAAAGCAATCATTTCCCCAGCTTCAGGAGTTCTAGAATGTCGATGCTGATGTATGTGCATAATGACGTCTGAATACTTCAGTTCAGGGCTCGTTCTTCAACGATTATGACGTCTGAATACTTTAGTTCAGGCCTCGCTCTTCAACGACTATGACGTCTGAATACTTCAGTTCAGGCCTCGTTCTTCAAAGACTATGACGTCTGTTCACATCAATTCAGGCCTCGCACTTCATCATTATGACGTTTGAACACTTCAGTTCAAGCCTCGGTCTTCAATGTCATCATTATGGCGTCTGCAGTCAACACTTCAGGCCCCGTTCATCAATGAAAAGAAAGGTGTACGATTCAGTGCGCCTTATCTTCGGAAGAAGAGAAATCTTCTTAGTTTTGACCATTCTCAACATTATGGTTCATGCTTCCTCCATGTTCATTCAAAAATGGCAAACTTCGTATGCAATTTTTGAGGGGGAGAAGAGTGAATAAACTACATGATGGAATGTATTCTTATTCACACGCTCAATCAAAAATGGCAACCTCGTATGCAATTTTTGAGGGGGAGAAGTGTGAATATACCACATGGTGATTAATGTTTGTAGAATGGTCATACGACTCGTCTTACGACTCTCCTCCAACACCTAATGTTCCATTAACTAAGGATGACTGGGATTTATGTTTGATGATTACTTCCAAGCTTCAACGAATGATGATTGATCAAGATGCACCATCTAGAAGTATTAAGAATGATGATTGATCACTTGTTCAAGTAATCCAATCTTTAGTTATTCCTCAAGGTGTTGATGATGACTATCATGAGTATGAAGTTACACACATGAATAATGATCCGTCTTTTCGTTCTTAAATCAAGGATTGTTGTTCCTACCAACGTGCACTTTGTAAATCAACCCGAAGTACATTATGGAAAATGACGGTTAAAATGTCAAAACGGCTAACAATTTGGACATGAAATGTCAAGTGATCACGGAGTTTATTTGGTATCCCCTATTTGAGATTGAAGTTTAGTTTCACAAAGGCACGATCTTATGTTATTAACTGATCACGGAGTTTATTTGGTATCCCCTATTTGAGATTGAAGTTTAGTTTCACAAAGGCGTGATCTTATGTTAACTTGAAGTCGGGGATTGGTTGGATGAAGATTCTTCGAGATCCTTGCTTGAGCTTTTATCTTTACAATGACGAAGACTTGCATATCTAGTTATTTTGGTGATTCTTCTTATTTATTACCACAAAATAACTATCACTTTAAGGAGTGTCACAACTTACACGAAGTTGTCGGTAGTCAAGAGGTGATGTACGTCTTATACTTGATGGTTGGTTGGTTGAAGAGTATAGAGTACTTAGGGATTCGATGTTGCACGAACTCTCTACACCGCTCTTAGTCACACACTAGTGCAAGATTAAGTCACAAGAACGGGGAATTCTACTTCAGTTTCAAATTTGGTATATCGGATTTACTTCATCAGTGGTCACTTCAAATAGCCTACAAAAGGGTTGGTAAAGATAGTCAGAGAGAGTTTTTTTGAAGCAGTTGATTCTCACCAGATCCTGTTAAACCAATGTTGTTCTTCTCACAAGATTTCAAGTTGATGTGCCTATAATGTGTTGCTGATTCTGAGGTATCAAAACCAGCAAGGGGGAAGGAGACATACATCTGACTGCATTAAGAGTACACGTGATGAACTTAATACTTCTTCTTTATTGAAGTTATCCCGGGAAGACAAATGTCATAACCGCAGAGAATATCAGTGTATTAACTTGTGTCGTTTGGTGTATCATTCTAACTACATGGGGGAAGTGGTCTTCTGATACTTGTGGTATGTATTACTTCAGCTTTCAGTAGGATGAAATATTGAGAATAATATTTGGAACGTGAGATGATATTGCTTATCGACATCTTCATATGAGTTGATATGATTTATGGTAAAGTGCTTCTGGTTAATGCTTCATGTACACAATGTTATGTTGATTCCGATGAGATCGCAACCATCAGGGGAGAGATTTGTGTACATCAAGGACGCGCAACAGGTTCACATGATCGGGCTTAATCATATATTCCGGAGGTGATATCCGCAGAGATGATCAGTGCTTCAACCTGTTACTTTGGTGTCATCGTTTCTTCTTGTGTTGGATACATGCGTACAATATGGATTGAGTTGGTATGTGTAAGATAACCGGAAAGCATTTGATGAAATGAAGATGTTGATATCTCAATTCCCCTGAATAGACAACTGCTCCAAACCGCAAAAGTAATGTGAACATCGGGGAAGTACAACAGGGTCATGTGATCGGGCTTCATCATACATTCCGGGATTGATTACCGCAGAGATGATCCGTGGTTCACCTTGTTACTTCGGTGTTATTGTTTTCTTCGGGGTTCTCGAGCTTCATTCAATGAGACTTTTTGCATCACTTCAACTGTCTGGGGGAAGTGGTCTCATGAAGATGATTGTCGGGGGGGGGGGGGGGGGGGAAGCTACCAAAGCATCACACTGAGAAGGCACAAGTTCAGACGATTATTATTCATGAGCCTCGAATGCTTTGGTAGTGAATGTTTAAGAGATGTCGACTACACGTTTCTACAATAAGCCGAACGAAATCCTCATTTTGGTATTCATGTCAACATCTTCTTAAACTTAATAGTATCCTTTGTACATATATTATACCTAAATGTATATAGATATATAAAACCAACAAAAACCCATAAAAATCAGAAAATTAGAAAATACCAAAAATAGTTTTTTTTAGGCATGTCTTCTGGCATCGATAACATTTACGGTCCTAGAAATGTCATTCAATAATGACACGGGTCTTTAAATGAAGTTCGAACAGAAGTTCAAAAGTTTTTTCAAAACATGCCTAAATGGCTTACAGTCACTTCAGGCTGTAACCCGTACTTCAATCTATGGCTTACAGTCATTTCAGGTTGTAACCCGGACTTCAAAACTATGGCTTGTAGTCATTTCAGGCTACAACCCAGAATTTAAAATTATGGCTTGCTATTACTTCAGATAGCAACCCGGTTTTCAACATTAAGGAAAACACGTCGCCAAAAAGACGGTTGTTCCTAGCAAAGGGTGCCGTTCATCCGAGCGTGAATTACGTTATATTCATGCACCCTCGATCTAATGTATGCTTCAGTGCATTATTTCTTGATAAAGAAGAGAAATCTTCTTTTTATCGCCAAATACTTTCCCTTCTATGACTTTTCCGGAAAGTGTTTGTACAAAACTTGGTGGTACCATGAAATTTTGAATGAACATCAAATTGAACTCAAAAGTTTGATAAAATTTTCACTCAATCAATGACGTTAATAGTTTATGAAAATATTTATGCTTTAACATCCGTCATTGATTGAGGGGGAGAGTGATTTCTCAAAATTTTATGTATCATCAAAACTCCCCACACTTCGTACATAAAACCTTGCAACAAAATGATTTGTGATGTGTTATGTGTCAGAATGAGTACATTTTCAAAGAGTTTTCGTTAAAACTTCAAATCTTTTGTAAACTCTTCAAATCTGACACATAACAACCTCCCTCACATATTGAGGGGGAGCAAGAAAAATGTTCCTTTTATCAGACAATATTAAAAATTAACCGCATTTCTCTCCCAAACGTTTTCTAACTTATTTAAATCAATTGAGATCAAAAATCTCGAAAGATTTGAAATTTTTGATCGGGGGAGAGAATGTGATTTAAATATGAAATCTGATAAACAAAAGTGATCTTTTGGACTCAATAATAGGCTCCCACATATGTGCTAAACTCTTTCGTATATCGATGCACATATTGAGGGGGAGCAAAAGGCGTTTGTGGAAGTTATACCAAAGACCGACCATTTATGCATGGAGTTATAAGGTTGGTTAAGGTTAGGTATAAGTTCCCATGATCCACCAGAACCGGAAGGATCTTCCCAGGGACAATCCATAGATATATTAGAAGTCCTTAGGAATGATTGAAAAAAAAGGAGTAAAGTGAGAAAGGGAAGAGTGCGGACTGAGATAGAGCTAGGACTGGAACAAACCCAACAAGGTTCTAGTGGTGAAGTCTCGGTAAGCACTGAAGGGGTTGAAGAATGAAAAAGAAATGAAATGAGAAAGGGTGAAAAGAAATAGCCCTCCAAATATTCAACCTTAGGGCAGAAACCGGGTTCAATTCATAATCTACTAAGTGGTTACTTAAGTAACACTAGTATTGAAGACAAGACGTCATGGACCCAGTGACGCACTGCACTAAACTTCCCAACCACTCAAGTTCTCTTAAAAGAGCTTGTTTCATTCTCACGAGGAACCCTGTGCAATGTATCGACCGCTCATTGCAAGCTATGTTGATACCTAAAACAGGAGACGTCTCCCCAGTCTCCAGGAGCGGATCAAAATGCACTATTGAGTCTAGAGCCATGAGATCATCCATAAATCTCGATAGGACACATTCCAAATATGCTTATTGTTTCACACAATGTGGAAAATAAGATAAAATATTTAGAGTCCTACGCATTATCCTTGTGGTATTGCCAGAACATCCGAGTGATATGAACATATTCACAATGAAGATGGAAATCCTTCTAGAGTGAACATCACTCAAGCTCTTGGTAGGTGACATGTGAGATCCATCTTGGATCAATGATCAAGTGACAACTGGAAAGCAATGGTGGTGCGATTCATTATTGAGTCAAACTTGTTCCAGGATATGGATTGACGGATACTTTTGCCAAAACCTCTCAATGTGCTCACCAACTAATCTTTCGAGCACATTGATTGTGTAAAATCTTTCAAACAAAAGTATTTTTGATGGAAATGTGATTCAAAGTATAAAACTCTCGTCGTGTCTCAAAAACGTTTATCATCTGACACGCGAGTGATTTCTATAAATCAATTTCTCATCAATCCGTGAATATCAATTCACCGATTCACTCTATCGTGCTGTCTGCTTTGAGACGTTCCGGTATGAGAACATGCTAAGTATGAAGATTCCGAAGTGGATTCTTTGGAAAATTCATTACTACTAGCTGGAAATTCCTGTCAAGGAGAGTCTTCTTTAAAAGAGACTCTACCTGATCACAGGTCGGTTTTCACAAAACCGGAGGGTAGTCTGTCCTCGCAGAACGAATGACAAAGCCATATTCGTTCTCTATCTTTATTGCTAACTGTTTTATTTCAGGGACACATATGAAGATGGCGTTGATGGCTCCAGTTTCCAGCTGAATCGGGTCAATCCATACCTCATGCTCACACATCCTCCACACTATCAATGAAGATGTGAGACTTGCTACAACAAATGTTGAGAGACTACTAACAACGTTTCCGCAACTCTGATGAGAAAGTCTCCTGAATCACTAACTCCAATGCAACGTCTCCAGATACAGAAGAGTGTGAGCATGATGGTCCTTAGTCACTACATCACATGAAGGCAATACAACTATGGATGAGCTTGGAGATTTACTTTGGCTGATGATCTCAAAGGAAGCTCAAAGATCACATATCACAAAGGAATTCAAATCACAAGTTAGCTTGCTTGAAGTACAAAGTGTGAAGTAAAGTGAAGAATCAGATCCTACGAGCTACAGAGACGAAAGAATGCTTAAAGACCAAAGAGCTTAATTTCAAAGGTGACCTCGCTTAGGGGGAGATTGTTAGGAATACAAATATTCCTATAAAAGTCTCGGTCACCTGATTATTGTAATAGCATTAAGTTAGCTCGTAGTTAGTTTATATATTAGTTAGTTAGTAGTAGTTTAAGTAACACCGTGGAAGAAGGACGGGTCTTCACCCACTGTATGCCTGATCCACAGCCCGGGTGTGGGCATTTGTAGAAAACTATATATACCCCTCTCCACATATGGAGAGGGTTGGTGCTTCCTTTCATTCTAATCTAACCTTTCTATTTTCTCTCAACTCTCTCTCTCTCTCTAGAAATCACCCAACTCTCTTCCTCTCTCTAAACTCTCATCTATTATTCTTTCTTTCTTTCTTTCTTTAATTCCATTTAAACACAAGAACCATATAAGTTATAAATATTTGTTATCTTACAAGAGTCTTCTCTGGGGTAGAATTTAAGAGATCGTTGAAGACTTAATATGATCAACTTTGTGAAGCGAATGCTCGGAATCAGGAGCTTGGCAGATCTCTTCTTACCATCTTTGTTTGCTTCAAGATTTGCTTTATCGACCAAGAATGAGTGGATGGACTGACTAAATTCCTCCCAGATCCGTTCAGCAAAGTTGATATTCTTTCCATTAACAATACCCCAAAGAATTTGTAGAGATGGAGCTCTAAGTCTTTCGTACCCAGATGTTTTGCCTGTCAGACATAAGTTGATGAGACTTGCGATGGCTCTCCATGGCTGATAGAGGTCGTGAGTGATAACAGTGGAAAGTGTTTAAACATAAGTAGGGTACCCAAGTTCATTGACAAAGTCAAGTAAGGTAGCCGGATTAGGTGGGGGAGTGTATTCCACATTATCACCAGTTGGTAATATCTGCAGTGCGCTGCCAAAAGTTTCCATTGAGATGTTCACCCAATGTTCATCCAGTTGACACTTGTAGGTGTTGGTTGCTCTATCATGGCAGATAGTGTTCCAGAACTGCTGAATGTAGATGGATGGGATTGTGGAGGATGCAGTGAAGGCATTTAAGAATGTGGTGTTTTTCAGTAAGTCCAGGGCCATTCAGAATATGGGATGATTCTGAGGTCTATCAGTCTTAACATAGCAGTTACTCTTTCCAATAGCTACCCACTTGTTGAACGGGAGGATATCGTTGTCAGAACGAACAGGTGGAGCCAATGATCCTTCGATATTAGGTTCTGCCATAATAGCTGCATTTGACACAAATCACCACAGAAAGCAAACACATGTGACAGTGAGTGTTAGTAACTAGTGAATCCATGACACCACATGGCAAGAAGATATTATCAGAACCAAGAACCATGAGAGAACAGTGATAAGCACTCATGAGGGATATCATTCATCACATAGAATTACAATTTAGACAGGCATGAATGAGTACCATAAGATCATAGCAAGCAGGATAGAGACAATTAGACATCAATTCACTTACATACAAGCAGTGTAGAAACAGTTAGAGAGTACCTAGAGTGACATAATCGTAATGAGAATGAAACACAATGCACGTCATTAGCAGGTAAGACTAACCGCAAGGTAAGTAAATCAAAGGTACACGCAGTATGAGTTAGCCGCATGACTAATTAACCTCAGGGCAAGATACTCGAAAAATAAGAAAACCACAAAACGAGCTAACCGCAAACTGAGTTAAACGCAAATCAGGTTAATCGCAAAGTGAGTAATCCTCTAGGCGAGTTAACCGCAAAGCGAATTAACCGTAACTACTTTTAACCGCAAGACAAGTTGATCGAAAAACGAGATAAACTCAAATCTAATTAAACGCAACCTATTGAATCGCACAGCAAGTTAAACGCAAGCTCAGTTAACCGCAAAGCTAATTAATCGCAGTCACAATCATAAGAGTAAAACGCAATCAAGACATTACGTTAACCGCAATCAAGAGTGGACGCTAATCGCAATCAAGAACTAACGCTAACCGCAATCAAGAACTAACGCTAACCTCAATCAAGAATACACCTCACACGCCGTCATAATCCATCAGATCTTACTATGAACAACATAGATGACTACAATACCAACAACCGAAGTAATACCACTACCAAAACTATAGTCCTAGTCCCTTCCCGACACCTAAAACAGTTCTATAGGAATCACTACTCTAAACGCAACGTTTCAAAAAACAAAGTCTCACAATCTCATCAATGTATATCAAAATATAAATGATAAAGAACAACTAAACGCAGTAAAGAACAAACATGATCTAACCTATTGTCAATAAGCAATCACACGAAATTCGAGCGAAGAGTATCACCACCTAAATGATGAGAATGACGCAACACATGAGTATACGAAATAATGGAAAGATATAAATTATGTGCAGAATGAAACACTTAACATACCAAGAAATAACAACAAGAGAAGCAATCAAGTCCAGTTGCGATTAGAGTGCAGTGATCGAGTGTTAGTGAGAAAGTTGCAAAGAGTGTTGAGATTAACTTTTTAATCGCAAGAAAAACATATTTATATGAGGGAAGGCACTTAGCAATAATGACACAATGAGTCCTCGTACTTCACTACCACAAAGTAGACAAATATACATGCATTCAAGAATGGTACCTGAAGTTATGAATGAAACACAAATGATGGGAAAGTCTACAGGAAGCACAGATAATACCATGAAGCCAGGTATGGGAAAAACAATAGACTAACTAAAGCAACACATAACAAGAAGAGCTAGCATTCAGACACAATGGGCAGTAAATAAATATACAAAGAAAGATGGCATAAAAGGAGAATGAATGCAACACAAACAATACATATATGTACACAACCTACTAACATAAAATACACTGGGTATAAGTCAGTAAGTGAAAAGTGAAATACGAGTCCTAAAAAGAATTAGTCATGAGTCCACTTAATCACACATCACATGTGAGTAGACAGGTCTCCAACCTTGGGAGATAACTGTGTCTTTGGTTGCCACACAAGTACTTTCTTAGAACTGTTGTGTAGACCATTTGAGGTTTCAAAGTCTGTGGTACACACACGTGACCATTTGTAACCATTCATCATGAATGTTCTTCCAGTTGGTACCCATATCCAAGAATATCTAGGCTTATATGGTATTTCATGCATTGTGACATTCTTATGGTGAGTGATTAGGTTATCAGATTTCCTTGGTCTCTGTCTCAAAGACATTTCAGGTTTATGACCATTTGAATTTTTAGCCTTATCTTGTAGGTTGACCAATTGATTATGAATTTTAGGTTTTGAGCCCATAGACTTAGTCAAAGCACATTTTTCATCTACTTGGGAGACACATCGAGTTTTCAAGAGTTTTGTTTTTTCAGAAATAAAGCATTTGGTTGTCTAATGGTAGATTTATTACCAACTGTTTTAAAAACTGGTTTTCTCAAGATAGATGGTTTTGAACAATTAAGGTTCATTTGTCCTTTTGAACCATAACTTGACGCGATTTGTGCACCAGGAATTTTGGGACATGGAATCAGACTTTGAGCAATGAGATCATTGTGTTTAGTGAACTGAGGATTTTTCAGGTTGATTTTCTTAGCTTTTATTTCTTTGATGGAGTCACACAGTTCTTTACATTGGGCTTTCAGAGTCTCATTTTCCATACGCAATTTAGCCATTTTACATTCAGTTTCATTAATATCATGTTTCCATTTGGCTTCATTACATTGCTCATACATCTTAATTTGATTTTTAAGGCTGTTGATTGTTAAGTCCTTGTCTTGCAGTTGAGTTTTCAGATTGTTTATCAAAAAGTATTCATTAAGGCAGGGCAATTCCGGATTCAAACACGGTTTGCTATTTTGAAAGCATTCTTTTTTATGTTGCATTTCCATTTCAAGTGAAATGCAATGTTTTTCCAATTGTGAGAACCTTTTTAGAAGTTGATTAAATGTCTCTTTTTCAACCATGCTCTCTTTTTCAACCATGTTCTGGTCAATTGTCCTAGAAAACTCAACTTTAAGGCAAGGACTTTCATCATACAGATCACTTTCTCCCCCTTTATGACACATATTTGTTGAGTTAGGGGAGAGTAACAAACTGTCCATCTGTTTCAACAGATTTGTGTCATAACTGAGTTTAATTTGATCTGTATGATGACATACATTAGAGAGTGTTGTGTGTTGATCAATTAACGATACCTCATTACTAGAGTCAAGTGAATGCACAGGTCTGTGTATGTTCTCCAAAACATGAGTCACCAACTTGTCAGAAGTGTTAATCTTATCGTCTTCTGAATCCATGCATTCCGTGTTGACAGACTCAGCATCCGATGTTAAAACCAGATTCTCAAAACTGTCACTTGAATGTCCCCCGTGAGTCTCAACTCTGTCATCAGTTACCGGTTCGTGCTTTGCCCTGTTCTCGATGTACTCCTTAACCTTATCCAAGTATTGGAGTAACATGTCTCTGTAGGTGTCAACCTCTATATCTGTGTGGTCAGCAAAACACTTCATAGTCATCTGACTCTCGTAGTCATAGATCATGGAGGATTTTGAGTTAATGAATCTGTGCAGTTGTTTGCTGAGCACACATAAGGCAGCTAAGGATCCCTCATTAGTAGTTTCTTCTCGGTCCAGTTGTTGTTGTAATTGATCCAAATTCAGCATCATGATCTCTGTGAATGTTTGGACATCTTGACCGAAAAGAGTTATGAATGCACGTTCAAACCCCATTTTGAATCCAGTACCCTCTAACAGCACAGAAAGATGTGACTGAAGTGTTAGAAGACATTCAATGTGACATTCCCTTATCAATTCAAGCAATTTGCTTGACTGTGGAGTCACATTCTCTTGAGAATCCGAGCATGATAGTACAATTGAGTCATCGTCAGATACTAGTCCACTCATATGTAGATAAAGATTAGAGGTCAACCGCACATCACCTATGTCGTATAATTTGAGAATTTCAGGGATTACAGAATCAGGGGATGTTGTCATGACGGGGCAAGTGGGTAACAGTTTGTACTAGATGTATAGTTGCGACAAGTCAAGTTACTATAGATCCGATTGAGATTAGTCAAATCGTAAGGATTAACCCACAACGTCCGATCACAATTAGATTACCAGAAACGACTTAAGTTACAACCAGACTTTAGCAGCAAAATGATTCACCACTTGATGGAATGCCAATACTGAGGATATGATCACTAAAACCCAAACATGTAGCAAAATATGGGTAACCGCAGGACTGAGATTACCACATAAGAGAGCCAAACTCAAGATCAAGTGAGCTAGTCGCAATCCAGGAGCCAACCACAAATTAGTAACCACAGACTGAGATAACCACAAGGAGATAAACGAAGAGAGAATTAAACCGCAAGATCTAATCTCAGGCACCTAACCTAAAATCACTAGACCGCAGAAACTAATCGCAATTCCCACTAATCGCAATTCCCACTAGTCGCAATTCTCACTAATCGCAATACAATAGTCCAAAACAGTCACTGTCATTGCATTTTGTCTGTTAACTCAATATAGTAACCGCAGATATTTAACCGCAGAAATCAAATAGTAAGCCGCAATTAAGCAATGAAACAGTGGAGATAACCGCAACAAAGAAATCCGACCGAAACTCAATCCAATCCTCAAAAATACGTGTGAAATGTTAGAACCAACTGAGAAATAGGGTAATACTAACACAAGTGATCATGGAGGAACACTTCTAACATGATAACTAACTCAAGAAAGATCAAACTAAGATGTATACAAGAAAAACTCTTCTAACTCACCAAAAACTACACTAAAACACACCAAATTCGATTCTACAAGGCCCTAAGATGTAACCTTGGCTCTTGATACCAATTGTAATGTACTCATACACATAACATGCATGGTTCCTATGATAAATGGATCAAATTAGATGGAGTTTTAGAGAGAGAGAGAGAGTTTAGAGAGTTTAGAGAGAGAAAGAGATGGGAGCCTTGAGAGAAATTAGAAATGTATTAGCTTGTGAATGAAGGTCCAACCCTCTCCACATGTGGAGAGGGGTATTTATACTTATCCTACAAAGAAACATAAAAACGCCCACACCCGGGCTGTGGATCAGGCATACAGTGGGTAAGACCCGTCCTTCTTCCACGATGTTACTTAGACTAAACTAATATCTAACTAACTAGTAAACTAACTACGAGCTAACTTTAAATGCTATTACATCAGTTAGGTGACCGAGTCTTCTATAAGAATAATTGTATTCCTAACACTTTGATTAACTTCTAAGAAGAATTAAACGTTGAAAAATATTGTGTCTCTTTTCTTTACGTTTATCTTTGTTGTTAATCTTTTATATTTGTGTTAAAAAGTCATGAAACTTGGTTAGATTAACTCTTTAGTTAACTATTAACCAAGTAAAAGGGACCAACAAAAAGAACAAAAACGTATAAAAACGGATGAAACGGACAAAAACATAATAAAAACGGAAAAAAATGTAAGAAAACGGATAGAACGGATAAAAAGGTAAGAAAAACATGCGAAAACATATGAAAATGGACAAAACGTATGAAAATAAAAAAATATAAGAACAAAGGGATAAAAACGGATAAAATCGGAAAAAAAATGGATGAAAACGTAAGAAGAACGAGCGAAAACATATAAAAACGTATGAAAATGGAAAAAATGTAAGAAAACAGAAACAAGGTATAAAACGGATGAAAACTAACAAAAACGTAAGAGAAACGTACAAAACCGTAAGAAAATGGATAAAAACGGACAAAAAGGTTAAGAAAAACATGCGAAAATGTATAAAAATGGACAAAGACACATGAAAATGGAAAAAACGTAAGAAAAACGGACAAAAACGTAAGAGAAACGGGTGAAAACGTATAAAAATGGGCAAAAAAGTAAGAAAACGGCAAAAACGTAAGAACGACAGACAAAAACGTAAAAAACGGATGAATACATATAAAAATGGACGAAAACGTATAAAAACAGACAGAAACGTAGAAAACGAAATAAAACGTAAGAAAAACGGACAAAAACTTAAGAAAAACGAACAAAAACATATGAAAGCGGAAAAAACGTAAGAAAAACGGACAAAACGTAAGAAAAACGGATAAAAACTTATGAAGAACGGGCGAAAACGTATAAAAATAATAATATTAATATTAATAGTCAAATAGATAATTAAAAAAAAAAAAATAGGAATAAATTTGTAAAACGTGACGGAACACAGAGACCATTTGTGTAAGAAAAATAAAAAGAAATATAGAAAAAGAAGAAGATAATGGTATTTGAGTTATTTGATGTTGGTCAGGGACGATATTTACTCTAATGGTTTGAAACAGGGACAGTTTTTGCAGTTTCGACATTTTTAGGACAAAATATGCAAATTAACAAAACTTTAGGGACGATTTTTGCAATTTATTATTATTATTATTATTTTTTCTTTTTTCTTTTATTATTATTATTATTATTATTATTATTATTATTATTATTATTTATTTTTTAATTCCTCTCCATCTCTATTTAGTATTTACCACTCCATTTACAGTTGCATGAACAGTTAATTTTGCAAAATATACCCATATCGAAAATGACATCACATTTTGAAGATAATACAAGACAACAACCTCCTAATTTGTCTCTTATAACTTAATTTCGTTTGATGTATTAGTTATGTAAATTTTCTAAAATGCATTTTATAATGCTATAGTAGTACCTTCTTGTTCACTAAAATGTTTTCTCAACATTAAGATGAAAACTTTAGAGCTTTCGATTTCTGATTGTTGAGACCACAAAACAATACCATGACAAATTACCATAAATATTTTTCTAGATTTCGACTAAGCACAATGATTGAAGGAAGAAATAAGATGTACTACATCAAATAGTGCCCGAGTAGGATCCATTTTGGGCTCGATCACTACTGAGTGGACTCACTAAGTTTGAGTTCAACATATCCCCAAGAAAAAACAGTCCAATAACATTACAAATGTGCTAAACAGATTAATATAATAAGCTCAACTAACTTAGAGAACCAAATTTCATTCAATAATCATAACAACAAGCTAGAGGATCAACACAATATTTTTGGACCTAACCATTAAAGCCTGTCTGACTCCACACCGCATCACGAACTCGACTAAGGTCCCTTCCTTTAAGTGTTCGACCTGCACCCACAAAAACCGAATGGGCAGCTGAGTTACGGCTACGTGCTAGATACTCATGAGGTGGTATCATATTCAAATCATGGTCATCAATCACGTCATCCGAGTCATGCATCGACTCAACCGAGTCAACTCGGTAGATCTTAGACCAATCTGGCACATTAACTGGCGCTGACGTGGCCACATGGCGTCCACGTGGCGAAGCAAAACTATCACCATTTTGAAACTGATGGACAATTCTTGGTGATGACACCACTTTTCCCGAAACACCCTGGAAAGCCGAAGATAATCCACCATCACTCAGTGGGACCCTCTTGCTGGCGCGTGAGTTCCACTCGTGATCATGGCCATGGTTAGCCTTATTACCATCAACCATGTTCCAAACATCATCTTCGTTAAACTCTTCGTTTTGTACGTTTGTTTGAATTGTGTAACTTCCTAGCAAAAGCTCGCTACGGCTAGTAGTCAATTTCCGACCTTTAGCCATGTTATGCTGATCAGAATTCAGCGTTTCTTAAAGAAAAAAAAAATGCTTCCTCTGCTACTATAGTACTTAATATCTTTCCATAATTGTTGTTTGAATTATTATCATATAGAGTCCATCATTGAAGCATGGAAGTGTATATATAAGGCTTTAATCAAGCTAAAGACAAGAGATGAATTTCATTTGGATTTGGAGTGAATTTGATGCGAGTTTCATTTAAATAATGTTCCATCAACAAGTACACTAGATTACGAGGTTGTAAAAATTTGAAACAAAAAGACAAAAGTATGAGGTAATTTATGGGAAGTCCACGCGCAGTTTGGAAGCGATTGTGAGCACGTGTGGGTGAAGTGAAAAGTGTCAGTTAGTTTCTTGGAGTTACAAAAGTTTTCATGTATTGGATTCTTGTGTCAGTAATATTTTATAGGTTTTACAGCGGCTGACATGTCGCCAATCAAAACTTAGAGTTAATTATTTTTAAGAGAGCTCGTGTGGGCTAGTTGTCTGTCCGCTATCGACCTAACAATGGCCAAATGGTGCGTTGTGCACCATATAGCTCGCCATCCGTTCGCCATTTACGTTTTAGCCGATGCAATCATTGGCGTGTGTTTGTCTATATATATATATATATATATATATATATATATATATATATATATATATATATATTAACTACTTATAATGTAGATTTAGTCAAAGGAGAAAAGTGGAAAACTGAATTTTCAGTCAATCCCCATTTTACCCTTCTATACTACAAGGGTGAGAGAAAATGAATTATGTAATTAATGCTCTTATTATAACATCCCATAACTTAAAATTACAATAATTTATTCATATGGTACAACCAATTAAAAACATCTATATCAAATTAAAACAATCAATTAAAACACTCCTTACTAAAAAAAGTATAATAAAATTTTCACAATATACAATTTAAACAAGCTACAACATAATATAAAATATAAAATAATTAAACACACTAATTAATGTTATTTTTAAAACACTCTAAAATGAAAAGTATATGTTATTATACACATTATACAAATTAATAAAACACACGAAACTTTATACAAGCTAACAAGTTGATGTTGCATATAGTTTTGAAAACTGGACCGGACCAACGGGTTCAACTGGGAAAAACATATAGTTTTGAAAACTGGACACGACGGGTTCAGTTATTAAAAGCATGACTCGGTTTAAATCGACCCATTTTTCGACCGGAACGGTTCAACCGGGTTTCAAAACATTATGTTGACATGAGCTTAAGTATCAAAGTCAATAAGTCAACAAAGTCAATAAGTCAATAAGTCAACACATTTAATCCCTAAATCTTCAAACTTTTATTAGAGGTGGCAAAACGGGCAGGGGCAGGGGCGGGCACGGGCACGGGCTAAAATGGCACGGGTTAAAACGGGCACGGGCTAAATGGACAAATTATAAATCGGGCCAAACGGGCACGGGCTAAAACGAGCAAATTATAATTCAACTATTAAAAACATTCGGAACAGTCCTAAAAACCCCTTTAATTCATCTTGTAAAAAAAATCAAGCATCTAAGTCTTAACTATATTTAATTATTTTTTCTTAAAAAAAAAATAGAGTATTAAATGAATAAAAATGCAACTAATTAAATATATCTATCAATTAATTAGAGTATTAAATAATTATGCATAAAATAGTTAATAAATGAGATAAATTAAAATTAAAATAGTTGAAATGTTTTATAGTTACCAGTGACAAGTGAATTGGTCGGAAAAAAAATGAGAGTAATTACTCGAAAGTTGAATTGTGTGATTCGAAAGCCCATCTAATAATATCTGTTTTTATCTTTTGCCCGTAAGAGCCCATCAAATAAATGCAAGGGGGCAAAAAATGCCCCAAACTTTTAAAAAAGTGTCAAAAATCGTCCAAAAATTACAAATTGGGCAAGATTTGCCACCCTTAACTTTTATTATTTTTCATTTATAACCCATAAACTTTCTTTTATCACTAAACGATCTGTCGTTATAAAATCCCGTTGCTATGCACGGGTATTCGTCTAGTATATATATATATATATATATATATATATATATATATATATATATATATATATATATATATATATATATATTAGCTACAATTTATTGTAGCTAATTAACTATAATTTTATGTTAAAAATGTGGGTTCATGAGTTTTTTTGTGGGTCCCTGAATCTTATTCTGTGGGTCTCTAAGGGGCTGTTTACTTTTTGCTTATTAGGCCATTTGGTAACAATTCTCGTTCCACACAGAAATATCAATCGTTTCTTTTTTGCTTATTACAAAAGAACATCCTTAATGTGAAAGGGTGTAAAAACCCACCCCCTTCTCATTCAGGACAAGTTATACCCATCCATCATTTTCTTTCCCATTTCAATCATCATCAACATTTATCAGTCAAAATCTTTCTATCCTCCATCGTCACCAACCTTCTTCTCATCGATGCTCGCTTCTTCACTCCAATATCGCTTCCCTCAAGGTTTTACTATTCGCTTTAATTTCACTCATTTAACTAAAAGCTTTAATTGCCTTTTGTAACACCCCGAAAATCGAACTGAAACAGCGGAAGACTAAGCGGGGTATTACTTCATAGATACATTGCCATAATCATAGAAAACGACATAAAAGAGTCGTTTTGAGAAAATTTGTTATCATTCATCAACATAAAATCAGAGTAGCCACATCGGGTTCAATGAGTTTAGAAATACATAATGAAAATGTCTTGAATAAAAGTGAATGATAACATTTTTAAGTGAAATCCAAAAGGGTGCCCTGATCCACTCCGTGCCAAAGATGCTATTCAGTTACCTGAGATAAAACATGCTAAAATGGTCAACACAAAGGTTGAGTGAATCCACAGTGTTTAAGTTATAATAATTTGAACACAAGCCAAATAGTAGTAAAACAGTAACATCGTAATGTAGGATATTGCTCTAAGCCTCATGACACGCAAACCTTAACACTGTTATGCTGCCATAAGAGATATATAAAAATCTTATGGGGTAGAAGCCTACACATAATAATATGATGCAGGTAATAGGGCCCTCGGGTAATAGGAGTTTGCCAGTTCCTAAGTTATTCAAATATAGTGCATTCGGTTACCATTCCAGGCTAACTTCAAATGGGGTGTCAACTGCCAATAGATCTATTCACTATATTCGCGTTCACTCGCAAGTGATCAATGGTCATGATATGAGGGACTTTTGGCAATAGCGGTAACTTAGGCAATATCAATCAGGATAGCATACAGAAAAATACTTGTGTTCAGATTTATAACATGTATCTCCCCGCGGGATTTGAAAACATAGTAAAAAGTGGGACTATAAACTCACCTTAGCAATGGCAGCAGAAAAGTAATAGAGTCAAATGGTAGGTGGTAGCTCCGACGTGTGACCTAGATTAGTATGGCATATTTTAGTTCATAATTCTAGCTTCGGACTCGATAAGCGTAAATAAGCTCATAAGTTTTCAAAACGATATTGTTGCTTGTGTGGCACGGATTAAGTTTGAAAATAGTTTTGTAATTATCGGCTCTTGGAAGTGCTTACGTATCGAGAATGAATAGGATTTCTGGTTCGACGATAACTGAGAAACGAAGTGCGGAAGGTAATGGATGTTAGATGTCATCGGAGGAAACTAAGAATAGTGTTGTTAAAAGTTTGTATTTATTTTTATATGTATTTATATGTGAATATTAATTTATAGTGCATAGTATGAAAATAATTGTTTTTAATTAAAAGTTTTATTTTAAAATTATTTGTATTTGAAATACATTTGTAAAATTGTTGGGCTTGACCTGCGTATATGTTTTAGTTGTACGAGATGATTAAGTGTCAAAATAAATAATAGAGTATATATAGTTTCATTATAAGTTGTCGTAGTTTTTGACATCGAGAAAAGTTATGTTTATTTGCTATGTTAAAAATATACATTTAATAGTCTTAGAGTACATTGTGAAATCATTGTCGAGAACAAGTCGTGGAAATATGATAAATTTTAGAGTCTCGCCATCAGTTACATCGAGTATTTTTTGGTCGAGTGAAATGAAATGAGTCAGGAATTTATCCGTGAAATGAACAAGTAGCACCTCACCCTCGACCTCTTTTAACAAAATCAAAGTGCGGATTATACATTACTGTTAACTCTCATACGCACACCCTTTTCATTGTGGAGTGGGCTTGGCCGGAAAGAAACAGCTAGACACAACCTTGAAATTTAATGGGCTTCAGCCCAGACTAAAAAAAAAACGTTCTTGTTGGAAATATTGGGCTGTGGCCCACACGCACACACTTGACCAATTTCTGCTTATGTTTTGACGCAAGGGAGAATTGCAACAAGTGTTTAACCATCGATCTCATTCTCGCAACATGACTCAGACTAACATGCCAAATACCAAACCAATTCACACTTAGTAGTATCTGATTTGTTTGACAATTATCTCTCAAGAGTCACTACTGTGGTTCGACCCATAGTGGGTTTTGTCCCAACGCAAACTAACACAACACACCTTTATGTTGCTCCTAACCAACCCTTGGTACACCCTTCGCGGATGGTGGTGGTCGAACCAAAACAAAGCGAAACACAACACACCCTTCGTGGGTGTGGTTTCTCTTGAACCGAAGACAACAAGCAAACCACCCTTGTGGTCATTGTGTCTCGGCTGCCATATCTCAACACAGTTATGGGTTTTCTATACGAATCGAGGTAGGAAATAGAGAATAAGAACACTTCAGGGGTTCAGCGTTTCGACTCTAAACAACAACCAACTATATCAAAATCTGATCTCAACACAATATGGCAAATTATAAGCTAATACGCAAGGGGATGAGCAATTCAAGAAAGTAACACTTCCAAATCCAAGCCGACGAGGTTTCAATATTTGTTTTAATCTTTCAGTTAACATTATCTTTGCCACACAACATTTTAACATCAAAACTACTAATACATATGTGAGATTATAGATTCGAATGAAACAAGAACAAGAAACATAGAATCCTTACAACAAGTAAAGCTGATCCGAAAGAAAAGCAGATGACGAAACAAAGAACTTGAACCCGATCTGCCACAAGCAAATCCACACACCTTTTGAATCTTCATAAATTTCTCTCTCAAAAAGGCTACTAGTATTTTGATTGTGAAGATTTTTGGATGTGTGGAACAACTTGTGAGCCGATCAGTTTATAAAAGATTAATATGAGACGGGTTTGATTCCATATTCCTTTCCACCAGTCGACCTTGTAGCCAAAAGGGGTATAGCATAATCACCATCTAGTCATCTCTTGGCTTGTGGTGTTGACCTCCAATATGTAGACAAGGAAACGTTTTCCCACCTGTGGCGCTTGAGGACCATCTGAACTTCACAGCGTCTGCTTTGCTGGGTTTATGTGGGGATGGTGATGACGTTGGGAAGAAGACTAACAAGTCTGATCTCTTTTTGTCGCTTTGGTTATAACGTTAGGGAAGAACAAAGAGGCGTGAGGTGTGTGAGAAGGAGATAAGGGTGGGAGTAAATATCTGTTTTGTTTTTGTTTTTTTTTTAATCTTTATATGTATGTATATAAATTCGATTTTGTTTTATTAGTTTTAGATAATTGTGTAGTAATTAAAGTGTAGAAAATAAAGGTGAGTGTAGAATACTAACTATGTTGGAAACATGATTCCCCTTGTGATTTGTGTGGCGTTGGAGATACAAGAAAGAAAGGGAAAGTGGAACCTTGAGAGAAAAGAGAAAGTTAGATTGAGATTAAGTGAAGGTTCAACCCTCTCCACATGTGGAGAGGGGTATTTATACTTACAACATAAACGCCCACATCCGGGCTGTGGATCAGGCATTCAGTGGGTGAAGACCCGTCCTTCTTCCACGGTGTTACTTAAACTAATACTAACTAACTTATAAATAAACTAACTACGAGCTAACTTAATGCTATTACAATAATCAGGTGACCGAGACTTTTACAGGAATATTTGTATTCCTAACAATCTCCCCTAAGTGAGGTCACCTTTGAAATTAAGCTTTTTGGTCTTTAAGCATTCTTTCGTCTCTGTAGCTCGTAGGATCTGATTCTTCACTTTACTTCACACTTTGTACTTCAAGCAAGCGAACATGTGATTTGAATTGCTTTGAGATATGTGATCTTTGAGCTTCCTTTGAGATCATCAGCCAAAGTAAATCTCCAAGCTCATCCATAGTTGTATTGCCTTCATGTGATATAGTGACTTAAGAACCATCATGCTCACACCCTACTGTATCTGGAGACATTGCATTAGAGTTGTGGATCAGGAGACTTTTTCATCAGAGTTGCGAAAATGTTATTGGTGGTCTCTCAACATTTGTTGTAGCAAGTCTCACATCTTCATTGATAGTGTGGAGGATGTGTGAGCATGAGGTATGGATTGACCTGATTCAGCTGGAAACTGGAGCCATCAACGCCATCTTTATATGTGTCCCTGAAATAAAACAGTTAGCAATAAAGATAGAGAACGAACATGGCTTTGTCATTCGTTCTGCGAGGATAGACTACCCTCCGGTTTTGTGAAAACCGACCTGTGTTCAGGTAGAGTCTCTTTTAAAGAAGACTCTCCTTGACAGGAATTTCCAGCTTGTAGTAATGAATTTTCCAAAGAATCCACTTTGGAATCTTCATACTTAGCATGTTCTCATACCGGAACGTCTCAAAGCAGACAGCATGATAGAGTGAATCGGTGAATACACATTCACGGATTTGATGAGAAATAGATTTACAGAAATCACTCGCGTGTCCTATGATAAACATTTTGAGACACGACGAGAGTTTTATACTTTGAATCACATTTCCATCAAAAATACTTTTGTTTGAAAGATATTACACAATCAATGTGCTCGAAAATAAGTTTGTGAGCACATTGAAAGGTTTTTGCAAAAGTATCCGTCAATCCATATCCTGGAACAAGTTTGATTCAATTTTGAATCGCACCATCGTTGCTTTCTAGTTGTCACTTGATTATTGATCCAAAATGGATCTCACATGTCACCTACCAAGAGCTTGAGTGATGTTCGCTCTAGAAGGATTTCCATCTTCATTGTGAATGTTTATCATATCACTCGGATGTTCTGGCAATACCACAAGGATAATGCGTAGGACTCTAAATATTTTATCTTATTTTCCACATTGTGTGAAACAATAAGCATATTTGGAAGTGTGTCCTAACGAGATTTATGGATGATCTCATGGCTCTAGAATCAATAGTGCGTTTTGATCCGCTCCTGGAGACTGGGGAGGCGTCTCCTGTTTAGGTATCAACATAGCTCGCAATGAGCGGTCGATACATTGCACAGGGTTCCCCGTGAGAATGAAACAAGTTCTTTTAAGAGAACTTGAGTGGTTAGGAAGTTTAGTGCAGTGCATCACTGGGTCCATGACGTCTTGTCTTCAATACTAGCGTTACCTTAGTAACCACAAGTAGATTATGCATTGAACCCGGTTTCTGCCCTAAGGTTGAATATACGGAGGGCTATTTCTTTTCACCCTTTCTCATTTCATTTCTTTTTCATTCTTCAACTCCTTCAGTGCTTACCGAGACTTCACCACTAGAACCTTGTTGGGTTTGTTCCAGTCCTAGCTCTATCTCAGTCCGCACTCTTCCCTTTCTCACTTTTCTCCTCTTTTCTAATCATTCCTAAGGACTTCTAATCTATCTAGAGGATTGTCCCTGGGAAGATCCTTCCGGTTCTGGTGGATCATGGGAACTTATACCTAACCTTAACCAACCTTATAACTCCATGCATAAATATAAATGGTCGGTCTTTGGTATAACTTCCACAAACGCCTTTTGCTCCCCCTCAATATGTGCATCGATATTCGAAAGTGTTTAGCACATATGTGGGAGCCTATTTATTGAGTCCAAAAGATCACTTTTGATTATCAGATTTCATATTTAAATCACATTCTCTCCCCCGATCAAAAATATCAAATCATTCGAGATTTTTGATCTCAATTGATTTAAATAGTTTAGAAAACTTTTGGGAGAGAAATTCGGTTAATTTTTAATGTTTTCTGATAAAAGGAACTTTTTCTTGCTCCCTCTCAATCTGTGAGGGAGGTTGTATGTGTCAGAATTGATGAGTTTACAAAATGATTTGAAGTTTTAACGAAAACTCTTTGAAAATATTCTCATTCTGACACATAACCATCACAAATCGTTTTATTGCAAGGTATTTTACAAAGTGTGGGGAGTTTTGATGATACATAAAATTTTGAGAAATCACTCTCCCCCTCAATCAATGACGGATGTTAAAACTGAAATATTTTCATAAAATATTAAAGTCATTGATTGAGTGAAAATTTTATCAAACTTTTGAGTTCAATTTGATTTTCTATCAAAATCTCATGGTACCACCAAGTTTTGCACAAATACTTTCCGGAAAAATCATAGAAGGGAAAGTATTTGGCGATAAAAAGAAGACTTCTCTTCTTTATCAAGAAATAATGCACTGAAACGTACATTAGATCGAGGGTGCATGAATATAAAGTAATTCACGCTCGGATGAACGGCACCCTTTGCTAGGAACAACCGTCTTTTTGGCGACATGTTTTCCTCATTTTGAAAACCGGGTTGCTATCTGAAGTAATAGCAAGCCATATTTTGAAGTGCGGGTTGCAGCCTGAAATGACTACAAGCCATATAGGCATGTTTTGGAAAACCTTTTGAACTTATGTTCGAACTTCATTTAAATACCCGTGTCATTATTGAATGACATTATTGGACCGTAAATGTTATCGATGCCAGAAGACATGCCTAAAAAAAAAACTATTTTTGGAATTTTCTAATTTTCTGATTTTTATGGGTTTTTGATGGTTTTATATATCTATATACAAGTTATTAATGTGAATATATATATATATATATATATATATATATATATATATATATATATATATATATATATATATATATATATATATATATATAGGATAGGATATACGATAGGGAACAAAAAGAGTTATAAGGATACAAAAAGAGAGCCACAAACAAAATACAGTGCATGTTACAAAACAATCACCACATCCAAAATACATGTATGACACTGAACCCCACCACTGAGCACATCATTCAGTGCGTTGTAGAAGGCGGTAGTCTCCAGCTCGAACTCTGCCACTCACGTAGCACTCCAGGCTACGGAAGATTCTTCGCAACTTCAATCTCTTGTGGATACCAGCTAAAAACCTCTTGTTCTGTGTTATGTCATTGTCAGTCCAGTGGTTGGTATAACGTCTAGATCCATGGTCATAGACATGGTATTCTTTCACTCTGAAGTCCAACGCCTCTTCAACCATTCGTAACGTACCGTCGCTGAACTTGTGTATTTTGTTGAAGCGCAAAACCATAGGAACGTTGTATTTGTCACGAAATACTGCGACCATAGGAGATTCTATGACTGTAAAGTCAGCAACACGTTCCAGACTATTGACATTCCATAGAGGTCGCGTGAGGTTGAGTTGAGATTGGTAGCTTTCGATGCCAAGCTGGAAGTCTTCTACCCGTTTTCTAATGACGATACCCCTGATCCAGTGAAGTACGGCAGACACAAGAGACTTCTTTTCGCGAGATGGTAGATGATGCAGCTTTCCTTGAAGATGGAGCAGATACAGATCTTCGAAATCATTAAGGCGTAGGTATTTGAAGTCCCCTTCGGATATGATGTAGTCCTTGAAGTCAGCTAGATGGAGTGTTATACTCTTAAGGTAGTCATATCCATGGATGGGATGAATCTGTACCTTAACCACACTGATGATTTAAAGTGGTGATCGAACAGACTTTCGGTCACCTTGAGCTTGAAACCGATCAATGTAAAATTGCTGCTTCTTCAGCCACCAGTGAGAAATACCCAGAGATGCCGAGATGTCATAGTCACATTCTTGAGTACTCCACATGCTGTCGGGGACAAGCTGTTCCAACCCGATATCTGAATAGAGGGCAGCTTTCATCTTGGTGATGGACAAGGCCGACTTGCATTGTCTACTCCCAAGCTTAAGATATTCGAGGTCTTTGTTGAAGAAGAATTCGGCTTGGATAGTAACATTTCCAGGAGTTCCACCCAAAGGAAGTGGATTGTTGTAGTTATACTTCATGATCCCTTCATCCACAATGTCGTTGAACATTTTGTGGCACTCTTCCATCTGGTGTTCTAGATGATTAACATCCTGATGAAATGCTTTGACAAGGTTGAAAGCCGGACCTTCCAGGTCTTTCTGAGTGAGCCTTGATAGACCACGCTTCTTGCAGAACCATGTGATGAATGTTCCCATATCATCAGTTTGTGAAAGTAGAGAATCTTCGGATGGAGGGACGAAACTGGTGGTGATGGCATTGATCCAGTTGTTGTCATTGGTTGGCAAATCGGAGGAAGGGATTGTCCAGTCAGGTTCAGGTGATTGTGATTGCTTGTCATCGGGTTTCCACCATGTCTCTTTGTCAGCCTTGGTTAAGAGAACATGCGGTGGATCATTGGAGTCACTTCTGGTGAATGATTTCCACCACTGTCTTCCAGGGATATGAGTCGTAAAGGCATCATCTTCATCGTCATCGGAAGAATCAGAGTGCTGAGGAGTGATAGATGCTTCATTGAAGACAAGATCATCATTGACTTGAGATGCTATAGAGGTTGTACCAACGTCAATGGTAGTCCAAGCAGCATACATAACTTGTTTGGCCTGTTTGGAAGGTGCTGACTTGGATGACTTGTCAGTTTGATGTTTGTGAGATGGTGATGAGGTGGGTTGTGATGGTCCACTAGGAGCATGAGATCCACCAGACAGAGAAGGAGTGCCTGATGGACCAGATGCCCCAGCAGGTGGTGGAGGTGGAGGTGGTTGAGGAGGTGATCTAGATGGTGGCCTGGGATGACCCTGACGCCTCTGTTTTCTTTTTCTTTCAATTTCCATGTCTCTGGCGTGTTCCTCAGCGTTATCTTGTTTTATGGAGGCCTCTAATGCTTCATACAGTTTGACATGAGCATCATGTCCTGTATGTTGACCCTGTTGATACATGCTGTTCTGCAGAATTACCTTCATATCATTGATAGGTAGATCTTTGAATCTGGATCTGAGGGGAGCTTCAAGAGCAATGCTGACCGCTTCAGCTACCTGTTCGTTGATTACCTGAGATACTTGTCGTTCAAGGTCAAGATGCTCCAACTTTAACCTGCTGCCGTGATTAGTAATTGTTTTTGGCAGATTAAGGTTTACTAAAGTTTGAAGTAAGGAGGCATGCTTGTCCAATTTCTCATGGATGGTGAGGTTATCTTGAACAATATCAGCTGTCATTCCAGCTAATGTATTCAAATCCAGCTTCTTCTCAGTGGTAGCAGGAGTGGCAGATTCATTCGGTTTCTCTTATGTTGTAGCTGCTTGTGGGGTTGTTAGGTCACAATTTATGTAAACACAAGTATAAGAATGATAGAAAAGAGATGAGAAGGAGAGATGGTTGATTAAGACACTATGAGAAATAGAAATGAAAGAGTTTTCTTTAGAATAATGAAATAACCAACAAGTTTACTAGTCACATATGACTAGTATATATAGGGAAGGAGTAGGGCACCACTCCCTTCCTACCTATCTAGTAAAATGAGATGGGCTTAAGGCCTATGGGCTTTCTACATAAGCCTTAAGATTAAATAAACATACAAGCCTTAGCAACCTATTACAAGTAAATGACCGAGACTTGATAAATAGTAAAACTTTGATCCCAACAATCTCCCCCTAAGGGTCGGTCATCACGGTTGCTTGACGTCTTTGTCATTTCTTCATCGTTCTTTGTTCTTTGTTCTTAGTTGTTGTGATAGTGATCATGTTATGAAGTTGTCTGCCTTTCGTCCCTTCTGCGTCTGTGGTGGTAGTCCGCCATTCCAACATGCTCATACATATTTGAATTCTGACTTATACATGCACGTAGTCCCTTTCTTTCACATAAGATCTTTAGTCTTTATACTTTGTAGATTCTTCTTTATGGCATAGAATCTTTCTTTGAACTTTGTGTTGCTTTGATCTTTGAGGGAGCTTTTGATTACTTCAAGATGCATGTATGAGCATGTGGAATCCGTCGCCATGGAGATGATGTAACCCTGCATGTAAACAGTTAGCAATAAAACATCCGGTACTTATAGATAAGGAATTAGAGATCGTCAACAGCATAGTGTGAAGACTCCTTCTAATCCTTGTCAAGGCCGTTCCCATATCAGATACTCCCGAGGGAGCCTACAAGACCTACTAAGTAGCTCAATGACTGGGTGAGTCGCTGGGGATCACTACACGACTATAGACCGCTAAGAAACCACCGCAAACACTAAGCGTAAACCGTAAGGAGTTACCAAAGTGACCTGCTGTCAGGGCTGTTTGATGATGACCCTGGCAGGATTTCCGTTCAATCATTGAGAAATACTTATGTAAATTCTCTCATAAACGTTCTCGGCAGATTGCTAAGATCTGCGAAGGACTCGATAATTTACAGCTAGTGTCCATTGATGTAGAACACCAGTTGTAGAAATACTAAGTGTTCCTAAGAGATCTTTGATGTATCTCATGGCTCTAGACTCGAAAAGTGCACACTTAGGTTTCCTATGCGGAGACTAGGGAGGGGTCTCCTGCTTCAATATCAACCATCTCTAAGAGATAGGTCGATAGATTACACCGGTTCCCCGTGAGAATGAAACAAGCTCTTTTAAGAGAACTTGAGTGGTTAAGAAGGTTTAGTGCAGTGCGTCACTGGGTCCATGACGACTTTATCTTCAATACCGGTGTCACCTTAGTAACAACCAGTAGCATATGAGTTGAACCCGGTGTCTGCCCTAAGGTTGAACATATGGAGGGCTATTTCCTTTCACCATTTTCTTTACTTTTCTTTTTAATTCTTCAACTCCTTCTTTCCCTTTCATTCTTTTCTCCTTTTATCGTATCATACCTAAGGACTTCTAATTCTAACTAATGGTGATGTCCTTGGGTAGATCCCTCCGGCTCTGGCGGATCATAGGACGGTATTTCCTATCTTAATCACCTTATAACTCCAAAATTATCCGACAATAGCCAAGAAACCTTTGATTGAAAATCTCTCAAAGTGTTTGTGATTATCAAACATTTTGTTTAACACTTTGAGAGTTTTTGTGTTTCCTTTTGAAGGGCTCCCCCTTCACGTGTGCTCATAAGTGTTTAAAGAAATTTGCACATGTAGGAGGAGCAAGCACTTTTGAATTAATCCACTTTCAGTGAACCTGACCGATTCGAGACACGCTTACATCACTAGTTAGACTAGCTTGAAGTTATTACCCGGCCTGGTCAAATCTACAGAAAGTTTCTCGAAACGGTACATTTCTACTAAGACAAATCCTTTTCGAGACACGCTTACGTGGCTAGTTAAAGAGTTCCATTGTCAGCTTTTAGGTGACAACTAACTTGATGTTATTACCCGTCGAGGATAAGTCTTTTCGAGATTACTAACTTTTATGTTTTGTCAATTCCTGGGTCAATTCTGAGTCTAGCTCGCATGAGTTTGACTTTAAGCAACTTTGAACTTTCATATTTTAATCACTTTCACTTTTTCTCCCCCTCAAAAATAGCATATGAGATGTTGTTTTTGATAAACTTTTGATTAAAATTTGCTTTTTGAGTCTTATGGGGAGATATCAACAAGAACTTTTGGTTTTTCAAACAATGAATTTTTCAAGTGCTCCCCCTCAACAAGTGAATACTCATTGAGGTGAAATACTTGTCTTTTGAGCAGAATTATGAAAATCAGAAAATGTTTGATTAATTCTACTCAAAAGTAAGAAGCCTTCACTCCTTATATAAGGATTGAGGCACTGAAGCGTACCTCAGGGTCCTTTCTTTACAAGAACGGGTTGTACACTGTTAGGTGTGCACAAGCCATTGTTTTAATACAAAATTAGCTTTCTTTAAACACAATACTCCCCCTCAAATAATGAAGTTTATTCGAAAGATAGTCTTCTTGAGCAGAATATTGAATCGTATTAAAAAATACCTTTTGAAATTCGTGAGATGATTCTGCTCAAGGTTTTAAAAAACACAATCAAGTATTTATACAATAAAGAATGCTTGAATATCAGATTAGACATCCACCTCGAGACTGAAAACCTTTGTTTACCAAAATTTGAAATCCATTTGTAGGTTGTGTCAATCCGAAAAAAATGTTGAATTCCAACGAGGATTGAAAAATCTTTGTTTCATTTAGATAAAACACTCGTCGAATTAAAGGAAATTTAAAACTCTTTTGCTTTTGAAAGGTTGATTGAGACCCGGAGTCTCTCTTTTGAGTTTTAAAATCTGAAGAAGAAGATTTCCATTTAAAGTTGAACCTCAAGGGTTCTTTTTGAAGATTTGTTTTTGTGATGAATGGAAAACTTCCGGTATTTGGGATGCCCAAATCAGAGTCATTCTTTATTGTAGCCAAAGCATTCCAGATTTTGAAAATTTGAAAGGTTTTAGAACAACTTTGCTTTGGTCTTCACACTTGCTTAACCGGTGTAAAACAATAGTGTAGAGTTTGGAAAAATTTGTTTCTCACCATTTTGAATCCATTTACCAGTTTAGCCCTTAAACACATTTTGCCCTTTGACCTCAAAATATGTTCCATAAGAAACATTTTGTCGAATGTTGAAATTTTAACTTTCAATGGGATGACATGTACTTGCACACAGAGAAAATGCATCAGGCACAAACAAGTATACAGATGAATCAAGAAACTCATTCTAAATATACCAAAATGCTCAGAATTCTCAATTTAACACACAAGATCACAGATTAATTCATCCTATCACTCGAGATTTTCCAATTATGATAATGGTTAGGGGTTATGATTAGAGACATTGCACGCATTTTAGCATCATAATGCATGAATATTGTACAATTAAACATCCTAGTAGCAGCAAAGACATCGAAATCTTAAACCCTAAATCACTTGATTTCAAACCTTTGTTGTTTCTAATCGTGCAAACACACCAATCGAGCATTCTTTAGTGTTCTCTAAAGCTATATGAAATAATTAATTAGACTAAACACATGAAAAAGAAAATGCCCAGATCGATAATTACATGAACCCTAGTTTCAGATTATGCCTTTTTGACCGTTGAAAACATTTGAAACATTTAAGGAACGATTAGACAACAACCATGAGGAAATTAGAAACTCACAATCGGGAACATTCGAGGATAAAAAATCGTTAGTCTGAATCGTTGAGGTTATCGATTATGTGTGATATTTTTGAGAATATTTAAAGAAACTTTTATTAGAGCCCGTATTATTTTCCATGCAAGATCCTTTTACCTAAGTTTAAGACATTTGTGAATCTATACTCATTAAAGGTTAATTACTTTTCCATTTGAAGTCCAAACTAGATTATTTAGGAATCATTGCAGAAAAAAATGTCATTTCTCCCCCTCGAATTAGCATATATTTTGTGAAACTCTTTTGCACATTTTAAATTGAGAGATCATAGAATTTTTTTTTTGAAAAAATGAGTTTTAAATCCGAATGATGAAGAAACATTTTATCCTTGAAGAATTATGATGAAGTGTGCAAACTTCATGATTTTGTGAAAGTTTTCTCCCCCTCAAAACATGTTCCATTTTAACAATGCAAAGTAAAATTTGTTTTAATGGAGGAACATAGTTTTGAAGATTCGAAGTTTGTACACAAAGAAAGAGGATTCTTTTTGTAGTTTTTGTATTTTCTTAATGATAAAATATTTACAAAAGAAAGTTTGATGTTTGACTCACTTAGGTTTTAAGAAAATTTTGTAAATCATCTGGAGTCAAACACCGCATACCAATATGGTGAACTAAATCAACAAACCTTGAAGGAGGTAATGCCTTTGTAAACAAGTCCGCCAACTGGTATTTAGTACCCACAAACACTAGTTCAATTGTACCCTTCTTGACATGCTCTTAGATGAAATGGTATCGGAGAGCAATTTGTTGGGCTTTGGAATGATGAATGGTTTTGCATGAGATTGCAAAAGCACACTTTGAGTCGCAGTACATTGAGATCTAGTCAAATACATAGCCATAGTCCGTGAGCTAAGTTCTCATCCAAATGACGTGAGCATAGAAAGCAGACATGGCTACATACTAAGCTTTTGTTGATGACAGTGATGTACAATCCTGCCTCATTGACTGTATCCCTTTGTAACTAAACAAGATTTGTTGCAAATCACTGTGCCTTCTGCGTCCAGCTTGTTTTTCCAAATCCATTTAATTCCAATGATGTGTCGAAGGGTGAAGTTGATAAGTATCTCGCAAGTGAGCAGGACCCAAATTGCGTGTAGATGACTCAGCAATGTCGGGGACAGGTTGAGCATTAGCAAATGGGTTAATGAATGGTTCTGGGTCATGCTCTACGGGTTGTGGAACTGATAAAGGTATGGAATCTCCAGCTGATTGTCGTGAGTTGGACCCGGTTTGTTCTGTTGTTGTAGGTGATATGACTGGAGAACCGTCTCTTCCAACAGTAGTTGTTGTTTGTTGAGGTGTATCAGGTACTTGATGTTGATCAAGCTGTGCAACGGAATTTGGTGTGGCCTCAGATGGACGGTTAACAAGCGTATCATCAAACCATGGAGCAAACAAGGTTTCCACTTCTTTACGAGAAAGTGACAATGGTTCAGCCGAAGATACCGGAAAGTTAAGACGGTTGGATGCGGGTCCTAAGCTGTTGTACTCAGAAGCCATTGTTGAAGTACTTTTAAATGGTTGATTACGGGTCCTAAGTTGTTTTGCTCAGAAGCCAATCCATTAACCTCGGGTCCGAAACTGATTTGTTCCAAAGCCATTTTTGATGAATCTGTAAAGAAAGAAAGAAGAGACAAGAAAACAGAGAACAAGGATCCCCAAGTGTAATTGGGTTCCGGATGTTAGAAGCATAAAGATGTAGTGTCAATTATCTTCTTAACACTTAGACACACTATATCAATGATTTCCTTTCTCGCCTCAGGGATAGATGTTGTGGATTTCACATTAGTTTTGGTGCAAATATCTAAAATCTTTCCTGTAGGAATCCACTTAAGACCAATTGATTTGAAAATTCTACCCGTGGGTACCCACCTAATGTTAGATCTAGGAGATGTTTTCCTTTTAGATGCAGTGGGAGCATCACTTGGTTGAGAAAACCTATGTCCTATATTGATCCACTTCTTAGGTTTCTGACTTATGACTTTTGGTTCAACGGGTTTGTTTGTCTTAGTCGATTGAGCCATTTCAAGTGAATTTCCTTTTTTGAAGATTTTTTAAAGCACAAACAACATGATTATTTACGCAACTACTCTTTGATGCTAGCCAATTCCTATTAGTTTGTTGAGAACGCCTAGGTTTTGGTGTGCTACTACAAGCAGTGTTCTGTACTACAGTGGAAGGCATCACTTGAGGTTTTGAACCTAGAATTCCATCCTTTTGAAGTAGCGCCTTTTTCCTAGCCTTTTCTAGATCATAGTTCGTGTACATGTCATCTGTGCCATAAGACTTTTTACTTTTAATGCTCATTTTAGACACTGTTTTTGAACTAATCCTAGATGAGCCAGGTATAATCACGTGTTGAGATTTGGCAGACACAGATGCATTTTCCTTAGACCAAGAATGTGGAGTGACTGGTTTTGTCAAATTGTTTTTCTCAACAACTTGGGATGCAAACCGAGGTTTTGAAAATTTAGGCCGTTCAGATTTAAATGCAGTTTGTTGTCTAACCACTGATTATTTTCTGATTGATTGAGAAGTCGGTTTCCCCAAGATTGATGGTTTTGCAAACTTAGTATCCACACTCTGGCCAGTCAGTCTTCTTAATTTGTTTTGCAATGCAGCATGTGAAAACACCTTTCTTGAATTTGACCTTTTAAAAGCTCATTTTCTTTAACTAATGTATCCACACGTTTTCTTTGTTCATTCAAAAATTGACCATTGTTGCCCGAATTTAGAGATTCGTTTTGCAATTGAAGTTCAAGTGAGATGCAATGTGCCTCTAGTTTTGAAAAATCTTTATGACACTGGGCAATGGTCTTTTTGAGAAGAATGTTTTCAGACTCAAGAGTTTGGTATGATGTTTCAGTTATTGGATTATCAGGTATGGACTCAGACTCAGAATTTTTGTTAAGACATTGTACAACGTTCTGGTCAACCTCTCCTTCATTACTAAAGTTAGGTTGCTCAGATTGTTGTTTCTCATTTGCAGGCATAATATGATCAACAATAGATTGTACCTCAACCATTTGCTCTTTGTCAAAGTTAGGTTCTGTGTCATAGATGGGTATGACATCTTCCTCATCCATCTGTCCTTTGTCAAAGTTGGGCTCTGAGTCATAGAAGGGTCGGATCTCTGCACAGTCTGCATCTGTATCATTCCCCAATCTGCTGTTGTCATCCTGCTCTTCTGATTTTGTCCCATCGCGTTCCATGACACCCAAATTAGCTTCCAATGCATCAACCATATTAGATTGCTCTTCTTGAATCTGCAACTTCTGTTCATTTATTCTTTGGACATAATTTCTTCTGTGAAGAATCGCCTTCTCAATCGAATCCAAATCTCGTATCAATATGTCTTTGAAAGTTTCATCCTCGATTCGGGATTTGATGAACTGCTGAAACTGTTCCTTGATCACTCTGAAGGTGGCGTTGGATTCATTCTCGTGAACTTCTTCTGATGCAAGCTGCTTTTCAAGTTGATTCATGTTTTCGAACATCATATTCGTGAAAATGTCAAAGTCTTCTCCAAGGAGTGATGGAAATGCCCGTTTGAATGCTAAGTCTTTGTTTGAGAGGACCTTAAGGTGTGACTTAAGTGATCTACACTGTTCCATGCATCTCTTCACTAAATATGTCTCTAACTCATGCATCAGCGACCTTGATTGATACATTTTCTCTCCCCCGTGATTATTGCAATGTAATTGGAATAATCAAACAAAAATGTCACACACAAGGTCGAAATAGTGATTTTTAATATTTTCCCTCCAAAAATAATTTGAAAAATTTTCAGTTACAAAGTTTTGAAAATCACTATAAAATGCAATTCTAATGTCACAAGAAAAATTTGAGTTTAAAAAATTTTGCCGCCAAATTTTACCGAAAAAATTTGAATTTTGGGCCAAAATTTTCACCGTTAAACCAAAATTTGAATTTCGCGTAAAAATTGAACGTTTAGTTTCCTGTAAAAATTAAATTTTACTCAAATTTTCCTGCCAAAAAGATAGTAAGAAGATAGTAAGAAGAGATTTAGAAAGAAAAATTTTTAGAAAGAAACTTGTGTAAATATGGATCTTATAGAAGGTATAGATTTAAAGCCAATTCTCGAAAATTTTGAGTTCTCGAAAAAAAAAACATGTAGTGATTGCGAAACTTTGGTGATTTCGAAAAAAAAAAAAATGTGTTCTCGAAAAAAAATCAGGTGTTCTCGAAAACTTAAGAAATTTGAGATTTCGAAACTTTTATGAAGGTTGAGTGTTTTCGAAACTTTTGAGGTTGGCGAAAAAAATATGTGATTTCGAAAAATTGGAGATTTTCGAAAACACAAACTCACTAGCAAAATTTCGAAATTATCCAATTTCAAAATTAATCCAAAAGTCGAAGTAATTTTCTTTCTTATACAAGAGAAAAAATACTGAGTTCACAATCCGTAAGTCGATAGAAAGCAAATTCTAGTAATTTCGAAACTTGGTCAAATTGGTGATTTCGAAATTTTGGCAGATTTTGTTTTTCAAAGAAAGCAATCCAAAAACTCGTTTTTATTTCAAGATTCTTGTACTTTTAGGTATAAAATGATGAGATCTTTAAGAAAGTTGAAAACTTTATAAACTTTTTCAAAACTACAAAAGATTTCGAAAAATAGTACAACAATCCTAAATCGATTTTTGTGACAAAAGTTTGGAACTTTTTGTTTGTTTTGATTTGTAGAACAAGTTGGTAGGCAAAGATGTGCTAAAAACCAAGAAACAAACAAGAAAGTACAAAAATTTTAACAAAAATCGATTTGAAAAACAAGTTTAAGATGGAATTCAATGAAAACAACAAAACTACACCATCTTCTAGCGAATGATACCACTTGTTAGGTCACAATTTATGTAAACACAAGTATAAGAATGATAGAAAAGAGATGAGAAGGAGAGATGGTTGATTAAGACACTATGAGAAATAGAAATGAAAGAGTTTTCTTTAGAATAATGAAATAACCAACAAGTTTACTAGTCACATATGACTAGTATATATAGGGAAGGAGTAGGGCAACACTCCCTTCCTCCCTATCTAGTAAAATGAGATGGGCTTAAGGCCCATGGGCTTGCTACATAAGCCTTAAGATTAAATAAACATACAAGCCTTAGCAACCTATTACAAGTAAATGACCGAGACTTGATAAATAGTAAAACTTTGATCCCAACAGGGGTGTCAGTGTTGTCAGGACCAGCAGTAGGAATTGGTGCAGACCTGGTAGGAATGGTGGAGTTGTCTTGCTCAATAGGCACATCAACCATCGACACAACTTCTTCTCGCTCATCACCAGACTTTTCACCTTCAGCATCATCCGGCTTATCCACGAGGAATTGATCTCCAAAAGTATCCAGATTCTTGTACGATGCCAGGGTTCCAGTAGAGCTGTCAGGTTCCACAGCGAGCTTAGGATCATCAGTTTTCAGTTTGAAGTTACCTTGTAGATGCGGATAAGCAGTAGAAACAAATTCGTCATCGAGTGGATCAATTGGAGTTACAGACTCAACAGTTTTATCCTGTACCGGTTGGTGGCTGGTAACATCTTGTGTAGCTAAGTTAGATTCATCACCTTTGAGAGATGAGCTGGTATCAGTCTCAGATCCGCTTGTGTCAGCGGGTTGCCCAAGACTTGGTGATGGAGCATTACCGGGAGATATTTTTGCAGATGAGGATGTTGGTGATCGTTTTTTGAGGATATACTTGGAGCTGGTCAATTTGGAGGCAGGAGATGATATTTTCAACAGAGTGTGTGCAGCCAGTTCTTCCTTGGCAACATCCTTGCCTTTTCCTACCACATGCTGGATTTGTGATGTCTTGTCTGACACAGGTTCTCTGATGCTGACACCACTGACTGGTGGCATGTATGCATCCTTTAAACTTTCAGCAGTTGCCATTTGAACCATTTCTTCTTCTGTGAGAGGCAACTGTGTGGTGCTAGGTGCAGCTTTAGGATCCTCAAAACTTGGTGGTTTTATTCTTTGTGCTGGTTCTTTTACCTCATGTGGTCCGCTTTACTCGTTTAGTACCTTCAGAGGACGCAGCTGAGGTTGTTACACCCTTGCGTTTCTTGGATGTGGTTCTTTCAGACTTAGTGGATAGGGAGGGCTCATTAGCAGATGCTGCCCGACTTGTCTTCAGAAGTTTAAGATATTCCTCATAATACGGTGCAGTCAGTATATCACGAGTGAGAAGGGCAGTGGGAATGTCCATGCCGAAGATTATCTCGCTTGTACTCTTTGCATCATATTTGAGGAACCCAACTGGATGTTCATCTGTGGGTTGATGAAGAGGAGATTCATCTCTAGGGTGGAATTTGAGAGATCATTGAAGACTTAGTATGATCAGCTTAGTGAAGCGAATGCTTGGAATCAGGAGCTTGGCTGATCTTTTCTTACCGTCTTTGTTTGCTTCAAGGTTTGCCTTATCGACCAAGAAAGAGTGAATGGACTGACTAAATTCCTCCCAGATCCGTTCAGCAAAGTTGATGTTCTTACCATTAACAATGCCCCAGAGAATTTGTAGAGATGGAGCTCTAAGTCTTTCATACCCCGATGTTTTGCCCGTCAGACACAAGTAGATAAGGCTTGCAATTGCTCTCCATGGTTGATAGAGGTCATGGGTGATAACCGTGGAAAGCGTAGATACTTGAGTGGGATACCCAAGTTCATTGACGAAGTCAATAAGGGTAGCGGGATTAGGTGGGGGAGTGTATTCAACATTGTCACCCGTTGGCAATATCTGCAGTGCGCTACCAAGAGTTTCCATAGTGATGTTCACCCAATGCTCATCCAGCTGACACTTGTAAGTGTTGGTAGCTCTATCATGGCATATAGTGTTCCAGAACTGCTGGATATAGATGGAGGGGATTGAGGAGGATGTGGTGAACGCATTGAAGAAAGTGGTGTTTTTCAGTATGTCCAGGGCCATTCTGAATATGGGATGATTCTGAGGTCTATCAGTCTTAACATAGCAGTTGCTCTTACGAATAGCTACCCACTTGTTGAATGGCAGAATGTCGTTGTCAGAACGAACGGGTGGAGCCAATTGTCCTTCGATAATAGGTTCTACCATAATAGCTGCATTTGACACAAATCAACAAAGAAAGCAAACCATGTGACATTGAGTGTTAGTAACTAGTGAAACCCTAGCACCAAATGGTAAGGAGATATGACCAGGGCCAAGAGCCATGTTAGAACAGTAATAAGCACTCATGAGGGATATCATTCATCACATAGAATAGCAATTAGGACAAACAAGAATGAGTGCCATAGGGTCATACCAAGCAATGCATGGATAATTAGTCACCCATTTACTAATACACAAGCAGTGCACTCCTAATTAATGCTAGACAAAGTGGGTCAAAATAGTTCCCAGCTAGAGTTAAACGCAGAACCATTAACCGCAGACTCAATTAACCGCAAACTAATGGCAAACTCAATTTAACCGCAAGCTCAATTTAATCGCAAAGACATAACCGCAAAACAATCGAACCGCAACAAGTCAAGATAAACGCAAACAATTGAATCGCACATGACTTTAAACGCAAGTGCAGGTAACCGCAAAGCTACTTAACCGCAGTCAAGGTCATAAATAAACTCAACCAATAGAATCGCAAGACATAGTAGACACATAGCAAGTTAAACGCAAGATTTAGCTAATCGCAGTTATAGTTAAGGAGAAACTCGCAAACAGGGTAAATGATAACCGCAATCAAGAACTTAAGCTAACCGCAATTAAGAGTCTACGCTAATCGCAATGAGGAACACCTGCTAACCACAGTCAAGAGTCTATGCTAATCGCAGTCAAGAACATACGCTAACCGCAGTCAAGATCATACGCTAACCGCAATCAAGAACATAAGCTAACCGCAGTCAAGAATACTCCACACACTTCGATACAAACCGTCAGATCTTACGATTAACACCAAGGATGACAACAAGATCCCTCAATCAAAGTAAATAACAATACAATTCCCTACTCAACGCCTAGGGTACTACGCAAGGTATTTCCATCCTAAATGCAACTCTAACAAGACCAAAATATCACACTCACATCCATGAATATCACACATAAGCAGTTAATGAACAATTAAATGCAGTAGAGAGCAAGTGTGATCTAACCTATTGACAAATAAACGCAATTACACGTGATAACAAGCAACACGAGTTCCCACCTATAATAATGCAACTCGTGAGAATATGAAATCATGGAAAGTTATAGTAAATGTGAAGATTAAGCACATGACGTACCAACAAATAAGCAATCAAGGGAAACAATCAAGATAAACGCAATCAAAGTGAGTAGAGAATGAGAGATGTGAGATTAAATAGCAAGAGATGTTTGTGGTTAACTTTTTAGTCGCAAAGAAAATAACTTCTTAAATATGTGATGGGTACACTTTGCTATAATGACACAAACAGTCCTTGTACTTCACTATCATACATTAGACAATGATACAAGTGCACAAGATTGGTCCCTGAAGTTATGAGTGATACCCAAGTGATGAGAGAGTTTTCAGGATGTGCATATAGTACCATAAGGCCAGATATGAGAAACAACAGACTACCTAAAGCAACACATAGCACGAAGAGCAAACATATAGACACAATGTGTAGCAAGAAAATATATACAGAAAGATAGCATGAAAGTAGAATGAATGAAAGAACAAATACACTATATGAACACAAGCTACTGACATAAAGCATATACAGGGAATGTATCAGTAGGTAAAAAGGTGAAATACGAGTCCTGAAAAGAATTAGTCAGGAGCCCACATGATGTCATCTCACATGTGAGTAGACATATCTCCGGTCGTGGGAGATGTCAGTGTCTTTGAAAGCCACACACAGGTGTTCGTGGGCATGTTGTGTAATCCCTTTGTAAAACCAGTGTCAATGGTACACACATGTGACCATTTGTGACCATTCATCACGAATGTCCTTCCAGTTGGTACCCATATCCAAGAAGATCTAAGCCTGTATGTTGTTTCATGCATAGTGACATTCTTGTGGTGAACAGTTCTATGGTCATATTTCCTTGGTCTATGTCTCAAAGGTATTACAGGTTTATGACCATTTGATTTATGAATTTTAGGTTTTGATCTCACAAACTTAATCAAAGCACGTTTTTTATCTACTTGAGAAACACATCGAGTTTCTGAGAATTTAGGTCTTTCAGAAATAAAAGCATTTGGTTGTCTAATGGTAGTTTGATAACCAACAGTTTTCAAGACAGGTTTTCCCAAGATAGATGGTTTTGAAAGATTAAGGCTCATTTGACTCTTTGAAACATAATTTGGCACGATGTGCTCACCAGGAATTATAGGACATGAAGTCAGACTTTGAACAGAGAAATCATTGTGTTTAGTAAATTGTGGAGTAGTCAGATTGATGTTCTCAGCATTTATTTGTTTGAGTGACTCACACAGTTCATTACATTTTACTTTAAGATTCTCTTTTCCACACGTAATTTAGCCATTTTGCAGTTAGTTTCATAAGTATCGTGTTTCCATTTGGCATCATTACGTTACTCATACATCATGATCTGACTTTTAAGACAATTGATAGTTGAGTCCTTGTCATGCAGTTGAGTTTTCAGATTGTTAATCATAAAATATTCATTAAGATCAGGCAATTCCGGATTTAGACACGGTTTGCAGTTTTGAAGACATTCTTCTTTATGTTGTATTTCAATTTCAAGTTCAATGCAATGTTTTTGTAATTGTGAGAACCTTTTTTGGAGTTGATTAAATGTCTTTTTTTCAACCATGTTCTGGTCCATTGTCTTAGAAAACTCAACTTTGAGACAAGGGCTTTCATCAAACAGATCATTTTTGAAGACATCATACAGATCATTTTCTCCCCCTTTATAACACATATTTGTTGAATTAGAGAAGAGTAATACACTGTCAGTCTGTTTCAACAGATTTTTGTTATAACAAAGATTACTTTGATATATATGGTGACATACATTAGATGATGTATTGTATTGATCAATTGACGATACCTCATTGCTTGAGTCCGGGTGTGAGTATGTTCTCCATAGCCTGGGTCACCAACTTATCAGAAGTGACACTCTTATCATCTTCTGAATCCATAAGTTCAGTGTTGACAGACTTTGCATCCACAAACTTTGCATCCACTGTTAAACCCAAAACCAAACTATCACTTGTTAGTCCACCATGTGTCTCAGCCTTGTCATCATATACTGGTTCATGTTTTGGCTGTCTCTCGATGTACTCTTTAACCTTATCCAAGTTTTGACGTAGCATATCTCTGTAGTTGTCAACATCTATATTTGTGTGGTCAGCGAAGCACTTCATAGTCATCTGACTGTCGTAATCATAGATCATGGAGGATTTAGAGTTAAAGAAACTATGCAGTTGTTTGCTGAGCACACATAGGGCAGCAGAGGATCCCTCATTAGATGTTTCTTTTCTGACCAATTGTTGCAGTAATTGATCCAAATTCAAGATCATAATGTCTGTGAATGTTTGAACATCTTGACCGAAAAGTGTTATGAATGCACGTTCAAAACCCATTGTGAATCCGTTGCCCTCTAGCAGCATAGAAAGATGTGACTGAAGTGTTTGAAAGCATTCAATGTGACATTCTCTTGCCAATTCAAGCAATTTGCTTGACTGAGGAGTCGCATTCTCATTAGGGTCCGAGCATGATTGTGTACTAGAGTCAACATACGATACTGGTCCTTTCATTTGTAAATGAAGCATACCACTCATATGAGAACCAAACTAACCTTAGGTGATTAAGTTGCAATTAAGGAGCAACTCACAAGTAAGGAGATAACCGCAAGATATGCTAACCACAAGAACCTAACCGCATAATACTTAATCGCAGAGGCATAATACCCAAACCGCAAGATATGCTAACCACAAAGACCTAATCGCATAATACATAATCGCAGAAAGCAAATCACAGTAAGCCAACCACAATAATCTAACCGCAGACTACTTAATCGCAAGAGCTAATCGCAGTGTACAAAAATCCAAATCTGTCACTTTCCTTGCGATTTGTTTGTATTCCCAAAATAGTAATCGCAGTCAACCTAATCGCAAATATCAGAACTTAACCGCAACCAAGCAATGGAATAGTATACTTAACCGCAACTTAGAAATCCGCCCACAATCTAATCCAAACTTCACGTAGATTAAAGATACTGTATAACCAACTGAAACACAATGCACTACTAACACTAATGATCATAAAAGTACATCACAAACACGTGTAATAACACTAGAAAGATCAAACCAAGATGTTTTACAAGAAAGTGACTTCAAACTCACAAAACCACACAAAACCACTTCAAATCCGATTCTACAAGGCCCTAAGATGAAACCTTGGCTCTTGATACCAATTGTAGAATACTAACTATGTTTGAAACATGATTCCCCTTGTGATTTGTGTGGCATTGGAGATACAAGAAAGAAAGGGAAAGTGGAACCTTGAGAGAAAAGAGAAAGTTAGATTGAGATTAAGTGAAGGTTCAACCCTCTCCACATGTGGAGAGGGGTATTTATACTTACAACATAAACGCCCACATCCGGGCTGTGGATCAGGCATACAGTGGGTGAAGACCCGTCCTTCTTCCACGGTGTTACTTAAACTAATACTAACTAACTTATAAATAAACTAACTACGAGCTAACTTAATGCTATTACAATAATCAGGTGACCGAGACTTTTACAGGAATATTTGTATTCCTAACAGTGAGTGTTTAAAGAAAGGTGAGGTGCGGGATACTATTTGATTTTCGTAATACTCGAGGAAAATTAAACGAGCCTCAGGTTTGATTGAATCCCGGTATTAAGCCTATGCCATACTATCACGGTGCCGGTACGCGTGCGGTTTTAGTAAAAGTGGATTCTGAGTTCACCACATCGTTTGTTTGATAATAGTCGTCATTGCTTTTCAGTATAAATGAAAGCAAAAATTTTAAATGTGAGAATAAGTGAAACCGCTGAATTAAATAATAACTTTTTCGGTCATACAGGAAATAAATAACTTGGAAAATTTCGGGTTCTTACAGTATCTACCCCTAATTCTGAATTCCGTCCCAGAATTCTTAGTCCGTGGTAGTCGTTGGGGTTGTCTCGGTGAATAGGTGTGGATAGTTGGCACGAATTTTGTCTGCTTGCTCCCATGTGTACTCTGGTCCTCTATCAGATTTCCAGCGAATCTTGACGATGGGAATGCGACTTTGTTTTAATTGCTTAACATTACGATCTATGATTTTTGTTGGTGTCGAAATGAAAGGGTGGATCTAATTTGGGTTAGAACAATAGGGTTAGATATCACTAATAGTTTTATGGTAAACATAGGGCATTTAAGGGGAAAAGCCCCTTGGTGTGAACATTAATGAAGAATGCGTCAACAAGCCTACACGGCTATTCAAAGTGATGATCTATGAATTGAGGTATCTAAGGGCAGAATCGGATGTCAATGATTAGGAACGTTTGGAAGTTATTATCAGATAATGCTTGTGAATCTAAGTGCTCAACTTATTAAGGTAGACTATGATGTATATCGACTCGAAAGCATGGTATTAGTGGTCCAACTCAAGTGGGTACTATGTCGAGAGATGTCCTGATATAGATGGAAGCTAAAGGTCTTACGGTCAGATGCGACCTCTTATCGTCCCAGTGTAAAAGTGATATTATGTCCCAAAATGATAAAGTTATCTAAAATTCCGAAAGAGTAGGCTGTCTCTGAGTAATTGATTACTTAATTCTACATTTTTCTACCAGTGTGAGAATCTTATCTTACAGGATGAGTGGGAAGGTTGTACTTCGAAGGAATGGTGTCAAGATATGGCCTATTGCCATTGTCAATTTTTAGTGAGTCAGGTGGTATATAGGTGTAGCGGTTGTTTGCGAGGTTTGTTCCTACGATTTGTCCTGGAATTTTATGTTTTCCTGCTTAGAGGTATTGTAAAAAAAAAAAATAATAATAAAATAAATTTGTTCAAAATTTTATTTTGGTAAGCGTTTACACAAATTTGACCAAATCAATAATTAAAAAAGACACAAATTTCTCTGTTTAGAGTTAATAGTCTTGTATAATGATACATCCTTGCAACATTTAATGTTTACCGTTTAGTAGAACGAATTTTTAATTATATTGTAAACAAGACAATTTCACAAAAATCAACATTTAGACATTTCTTAATATATGAAAGTTTGGTAAGGTTAGACAAAAAAAAAAAATAACCCGTTAAAATAAGTATTTTAGAAAAATATCACTATGAGTTTTAGGAAAAGTTCCTTAAGAGTGAAAACATGAAGGAAGTAGGTATAGTTTGGTACGTATAAATTTTTAAAGGTTTAAGGGCATAGCCTAGTTTCTAGTGCTTGCTAGTGTTTGGTGGCTAAATGTCGGGTGAAGTATATAAATATGGTACTTAATCCACTTCGGTAGTTCTGGAAGGTATTAGGACTTATTTTGTTATGCTAGTGGTCTGAAATGAATGAATCAATTGAATATTATGTCAGGAGGCGTTTTCCTTGGTTTCAAGTGAAAGTTGTGCATTGACGGTCGTTCGGTATGTTAAGACTTATTGGCATCTTGGTGTGGAAGTGAGGTCATATCAAAATAGATTTTTGGGGCCGAATAATCTAGAACTCTTATAGGGTACAATGTTTTAAAGGTGGTTGTATATTGATAGTACCATCCAAGGTATCCATTACTTACGAGGGAGTCTAATTATATGATGCAGAGAGGGTGAATCGTGCATTGACAGAATAGTGTCAAGTCATGGTATCTTGTCATTCCTAGTCGGGGACAGAGATGTTTGATTTACCTCTAAGGTTTGGCTTAGTCAAAAACAGTGTTTTGGGTCATTCTTGCGTCCTAATCGGCTAATATCCTCAAATAATTAGTGAAAGATTTGTCAATTGATCCAAAAATAGTGGCTCAGATTACTCCGTAAGGTCTTAAGACTTTCGCTAGGTTATATGTCAGCCTATGGTATGTTCCTAACCCTTGTCAGGAGTTCTATTGGTCCCTTCATTCTTGGCTTCCATCAAGGGGTCCTCCTTGTATTGTTAAGATCTTATTACCCTATGGTACGTGTACGTATTTTTCATCGTAGATGATTCTGGTATCTCACCAATCAGACCAAAACAGAAAATGTCTAAGCCTCAAGTTCTGTGGACACTAAGTTGATGTCTTATGGGTATCTAGTAGGTTTAGGGTGCAACCTCAAAAGATAGTGTTGGTTCTTATTAGCAGTCTGATGGATAGTTCGGAGATACCCTTAGTACTTAACGCAGAGGGTACGATTTGAAGAGTGGTGTCGATTGCTACTAGCAATTAGTTGGTTGATTTAGTAGCTACTTTTTTGTTCCACGCAGAAGGTACGGTTTTGATTAAGGGAGTGAATGTAATCGTCTTCGTGATTGACATTGTTTAAAGTGAAGATAGGCCTTAGTGACTCTTGGGGTTTTGAGTTAGTCGGTCGTTATTGAATTTGGAGGTTGTCTGTCTGATGGTAGGATTTTTCAAATCGGGGGATGTGAAGTAAAGCGAGATGTCATAAAGTTAAGCTTCAAATGAATTCTTATGGTCGTAGGCAATCCCATTTATTATGGCTACGTTCACTGGTCGGTTGTTCCATGATGGCTAATGATTTAACTGGACCTCTCAAATCAGAATGTGAAGCGAGGCACGGTTGAATTTACGTGATAAGGGGGTATGAAAGTCTATTTGGTTATTTTGCTTCTTGGTATGGATGCCCATGACTTGCACTATTTTTGTGCGTGTTTGTGTTTTCTCGAAAACAGAGTTAGAAAATTTAACTTTTTGGCAAAAAGTCTGGACAACTATTCCTAGCGTAGCATGGTCCTACCTGAATTATACATAGGTGATCAGGCTTTGTATAATTAAGGTTCAACGATGCAGCATTAGGCTTAGTTTAAAAGAAAGTATCGGTTGTTCATGAAGTAGTATCTTAAAATATTTTTCAAAAAGGAATCAGTACATAAGATGAATACCAAATAGCTTATAAAATGATGTGTAGGATAGTTTATAGAGTAATAAGGAATCAATTTATTAATTGTAAATAGTAGCAAGGTTGTGGTTTGGTTTGTGATATAGTAGTAGGGTAGCTCGTGATATTGCAGTAAAATGGTTGGTAACGAACTGTGAAATACTTTATTGGGAAATAAATACGCAATTTTTCATTTGACTAGACAATGGCTATAGTAGTTCACAAGGGAGTAAAATAGTTTTCGAAATGATAGTGAAAATTTTAGGGTAATCGTAACGTAGTTTACAAAATTCCGACGAAACCATTTGTTTGTTTATGAAATAGTGTTAAAGTAGCGAAACATATGATAAAATAGTTCGTAAAATAATTTGTGAAACAGTTCATAGAGCAAGGACAATTCATTTTCTTATAAGAGGGTAGTAAGGTCATAGATTTTGATTTTTGTGGTAGTAAAATGGTTCGTAGGATGATAGCAAATAGGTTTATAGTGCATCTGCGATATAGTTTGTGGAGTCTTAGTAATGTAATTTGTTGTTTTTATAAATCAGTAGTTAATGTGGAGCAAAATATCTTATATATCAATGGTAAAACTTGTAAGGTATTTGCAACATAGTTTACAGGATGTTGGTAAAAACGTTTGTTGGTTTATAGAGTAGTAGTAGGGTAGGAAATTTGGTTTATTGCGTTGAAATAAATTAGTTTGTGGGATAGTTCGTAAAGTGGGTTGTATGTTGATAGCGACGCCGTTTATTATTTTTATAAAAAGGTAGTGAGGTAGTCAAATAGTCGATAATTGGAAGCAAAGTGGTTCATTGGTAAAGTAGTTTGTAAGAGAGTGGCAAAATGATTGATGAGATAGCGATAAATCGTGTGTAAAATGGCTTATAAGGTGATAGTAAATGTTTTCACAAAACGGTCTGCAAGGTGTTCACGAAGTGGTTTATATGAGGCTAACAACACAATTTATAAGTTGATAGTAAGTCTTGTTATTAGTTTATAGGATTTTAGTAAGGTATTTCTTAAGAGGATCGGTTTGTAACATAGTGAAAGGTAAAATGTTAGTGAACTGTTTTGTTGATAGTAGTAAGGTACCAAATTGGTCTATTACATAGTAATAGTTTGTAAAATAGTTTATAAGATAAGTGATAAAATATAAAGTGCAATGGGCGACGGTTGACACATCTAGTTTGGTATGAGATTGCAGATAGTTGTGAACAAATAAGCTCACAACTCAAGATAACGTACACCAATTTTGTGAAATACGACAAGGTTTGTAGGAAAGTACCTATTAGAAGGAAGGGAGAGTGAGACATAGTAAGGATGTTCCTATTAGTAGACGTATGTAATGAAGTGAGATTAGCTCAACCAGGATAAGAGCGGAATAAATGACAACCATAATATAGTCACAACATGAGTAGATACAATCACCACACATGTGAATACATGACGGAAAATCTTTTCCCTTATAGGCAAATATCATAGCATAATCTATCCACATGTCCAAATGATAACCTGTCTTAATTCGTTATACAACAAAAAAGGTACTACAAGTGTCATTAATTTGGCCACACACCCCGTGACTAGGATAGAAGCTACTAATGATAACAGTGTAGTCGAAGAACTGCCTGGTGCTCTTCTAGGTGGATCCTCAGTGGTGGCATGATGTGGTGGTCATGATGGTTGTGGCACTATCCCTAATGTGTCTTCCAAGTCTTTGTGGGTATGCATGCAAGGAGTCCATAATGGTGGTGGCAGATGAGTGGGCGCACTAGGCGGCTCATGGTGTGTACCATCTTGGGTCCAGTGGGGTGGGACCGGAAAATGCAATGGGGTGGGATACTCATCCCGGGTCTGATAAGCATGGCGGGTATAATAGGTGGTGTGAACAATGTAGGTACAATGGTGTGTCGTGAAGGGGTAACTTCACCTTCCTCGAAGGGCTCGGTTTCCTCGGATGTCACTGTCGGTGCGGTGGGGGCAGTAATCACTGGTGGCATTAGTACAACAGTTGAAGACATGGCGTCCGTAATGTCCGAATCTAATGATAAGGTAATGGGGTGCGAAGCCGAAGACATGGTACTGTAATAACCCAGTAATAGTAATTATAAGTCATTTAATTCGAAATATCTACTAGTCATGATGTCTAAAAGTTATGCATCATCTGCCAAGCAAATCTCAATGCATGATGTCTAAAATTGGTGCATTATCTGCTAAGCAAATCTCTATGCATGATATTCGTAAAGTGTGGGCACGGAGGGCACAAGGTAGTAAGATGTAAAATAGTTTATTTTGAAATGTGGTTATAGTCCAGTGTTTTGAAAATACACTTGGTTCTCTATAACCATGGCTATGATACCAATCTGTAACACCCCGAAAATCGAACTGAAACAGCGGAAGACTAAACGGGGTATTACTTCATAGATATATTGCCATAATCATAGAAAACGACATAAAAGAGTCGTTTTGAGAAAATTTGTCATCATTCATCAACATAAAATCAGAGTAGCCACAACGGGTTCAATGAGTTTAGAAATACATAATGAAAATGTCTTGAATAAAAGTGAATGATAACATTTTTAAGTGAAATCCAAAAGGGTGCCCTGATCCACTCCGTGCCATAGATGCTATTCAGTTACCTGAGATAAAACATGCTAAAAGGGTCAACACAAAGGTTGAGTGAATCCACAGTGTTTAAGTTATAATAATTTGAACACAAGCCAAATAGTAGTAAAACAGTAACATCGTAATGTAGGATATTGCTCTAAGCCTCATGACACGCAAACCTTAACACTGTTATGCTGCCATAAGAGATATATAAAAATCTTATGGGGTAGAAGCCTACACATAATAATATGATGCAGGTAATAGGGCCCTCGGGTAATAGGAGTTTGCCAGTTCCTAAGTTATTCGAATATAGTGCATTCGGTTACCATTCCAGGCTAACTTCAAATGGGGCGTCAACTGCCAATAGATCTATTCACTATATTCGCGTTCACTCGCAAGTGATTAATGGTTCATGATATGAGGGACTTTTGGCAATAGCGGTAACTTAGGCAATATCAATCAGGATAACATATAGAAAAATACTTGTGTTCAGATTTATAGCATGTATCTCCCCACGGGATTTGAAAACAAAGTAAAAAGTGGGACTATGAACTCACCTTAGCAATGGCAGCAGAAAAGTAATAGAGTCAAATGGTAGGTGGTAGCTCCGACGCGTGACCTAGATTAGTATGGCATAATTTAGTTCATAATTCTAGCTTCGGACTCGATAAGCGTAAATAAGCTCATAAGTTTTCAAAACGATATTGTTGCTTGTGTGGCACTATTAAGTTTGAAAATAGTTTTGTAATTATCGGCTCTTGGAAGTGCTTACATATCGAGAACGAATAAGATTTCTGGTTCGACGATAAATGAGAAACGAAATGCGGAAGGTAATGGATGTTAGATGTCATCGGAGGAAACTAAGAATAGTGTTGGTAAAAGTTTGTATTTATTTTTATATGTATTTATATGTGAATATTAATTTATAGTGCATAGTATGAAAATAATTGTTTTTAAGTAAAAGTTTTATTTTAAAATTATTTGTATTTGAAATACATTTGTAAGATTGTTGGGCTTGACCTGCGTATATGTTTTAGTTGTACGAGATGATTAAGTGTCAAAATAAATAATAGAGTATATATAGTTTCATTATAAGTTGTCGTAGTTTTTGACATCGAGAAAAGTTATGTTTATTTGCTATATTAAAAATATACATTTAATAGTCTTAGAGTACATTGTGAAATAATTGTCGAGAACAAGTCGTGGAAATATGATAAATTTTAGAGTCTCGCCATCAGTTACATTGAGTATTTTGTGGTCGAGTGAAATGAAATGAGTCAGGAATTTATCCATGAAATGAACAAGTAGCGCATCACCCTCGACCTCTTTTAACAAAATCAAAGTGCGGATTATACATTACTGTTAACTCTCATACGCACCCCCTTTTCATTGTGGAGTGGGCTTGGCGAGAAAGAAACAACTAGACACAACCTTGAAATTTAATGGGCTTCAGCCCAGACTAAAAAAAAAAAAAAACGTTCTTGTTGGAAATATTGGGCTGTGGCCCACACGCACACACTTGACCAATTTCAGCTTATGTTTTGACGCAAGGGAGAATTGCAACAAGTGTTTAACCATCGATCTCATTCTCGCAACATGACTCAGACTAACATGCCAAATACCAAACCAATTCACACTTAGTAGTATCTGATTTGTTTGACAATTATCTCTCAAGAGTCACTACTGTGGTTCGACCCAGTGGGTTTTGTCCCAACGCAAACTAACACAACACACCTTTATGTTGCTCCTAACCAACCCTTGGTATACCCTTCGCAGATGGTGGTAGTAGAACCAAAACAAAGCGAAACACAACACACCCTCCGTGGGTGTGGTTTCTCTTGAACCGAAGACAACAAGCAAACCACCCTTGTGGTCATTGTGTCTCGGCTGCCATATCTCAACATAGTTATGGGTTTTCTATATGAATCGAGGTAGGAAATAGAGAATAAGAACACTCCAGGGGTTCAACGTTTCGACTCTAAACAACAACCAACTATACCAAAATCTGATCTCAACACAATATGGCAAATTATAAACTAATACGCAAGGGGATGAGCAATTCAAGAAAGTAACACTTCCAAATCCAAGCCGACGAGGTTTCAATATTTGTTTTAATCTTTCAGTTAACATTATCTTTGCCACACAACATTTTAACATCAAAACTACTAATACATAGGTGAGATTATAGATTCGAATGAAACAAGAACAAGAAACATAGAATCCTTACAACATGTAAAGCTGATCTGAAAGAAAAGCAGACGACGAAACAAAGAACTTGAACCCGATCCGCCACAAGCAAATCCACACACCTTTCGAATCTTTAGAAATTTCTCTCTCAAAAAGGCTACTAGTATTTTGATTGTGAAGATTTTTGGATGTGTGGAACAACTTGTGAGCCGATCGGTTTATAAAAGATTAATATGAGACGGGTCTGATTCCATCTTTCTTTCCACCAGTCGACCTTGTAGCCAAAAGGGGTATAGCATAATCACCATCTAGTCACCTCTTGGCTTGTGGTGTTGACCTCCAATATGTAGACAAGGAAACGTTTTCCCACCTGTGGCGCTTGAGGACCATCTGAACTTCACAGCGTCTGCTTTGCTGGGTTTATGTGGGGATGGTGATGACGTTGGGAAGAAGACTAACAAGTCTGATCTCTTTTTGTCGCTTTGGTTATAACGTTAGGGAGGAACAAAGAGGCGTGAGGTGTGTAAGAAGGAGATAAGGGTGGGAGTAAATATTTGTTTTTTTTTTTTTGTTTTTTTTTTTTTTTTTTTATCTTTATATGTATGTATATAAATTCGATTTTGTTTTATTAGTTTTAGATAATTGTGTAGTAATTAAAGTGTAGAAAATAAAGGTGAGTGTTTAAAGAAAGGTGAGGTGCAGGATACTATTTGATTTTCGTAATACTCGAGGGAAATTAAACGAGCCTCGGGTTTTATTGAATCCCGGTATTAAGCCTATGCCATACTATCACGGTGTCGGTACACTTGCGGTTTTAGTAAAAGTGGATTGTGAGTTCAGCACATCGTTTGTTTGATAATAGTCGTCGTGGCTTTTCAGTATAAATGAAAGCAAAAATTTTAAATGTGAGAATAAGTGAAACCGCTGAATTAAATAATAACTTTTTCGGTCATACAGGAAATAAATAACTTGGAAAATTTCGGGTTCTTACACCTTTAATGATGAAATGGGCGTGAAGAAGATGGTATAATGTTAGGTGCCCATATTGATATCACACAAGTAAAGAATGAGATAGATATAAGGATTGGTTGATTACAAGATATGAGAGAATTATAAAAGCAAGAGTTTCATTAATATATCAAAATAACCAACAAGTATTATGATAACATAAGCTTAGTATTTATAGGAGGGAAGCTAGGGCAACACTCCCTAGTCCCTTTCATGTCACTAACGTGGGCATCTTAAGCCTTATGGGCTTTTACAACTTGCCCATTAACATAAACATAAACACTAATATTACTAAAGCAACCTAGTACAAAATGTAATGACCGAGACTTGACTAAATGCTAAAGTATGTTCCCCAACAATCTCCCCCTAAGGGTCGGTCATCACGGTTGCTTGACGTCTTCATCTTTGTCTTTGACTTGTGACTAGTATAACTTTTGACGTCTTCAAAAAAATGTTGTAAAATGAATGTACTTTGCTCTAAGTCTTTGTTCTTTGGTGATGATGTAGTGATTGTGTTATGTAGTAGTCTGCCGTTCGACACTCCTGTGTCTGTGGTGGTTGTCCGCCATTCCAATATGCTCATACGTCTTTGGACTTTGTCTTTCCAGTGCACGAAGTTCCTTATCATTCATATTGATCTTAGTCTTTAAACTTTGTAGATTCTTCTTATTGGTGTAGAATCTATCTTTGAACTTTGTGGTGCTTAGATCTTTGGGGGAGCTTTCATTGACTTCAAGATGTATGCATGAGCATGCTGGAATCTACCATCATGGAGGTGATTTGTACCTCCAGGTAGACAGTTAGCAATAATTAACCGGTACTTACAGATAAGGAATTAGAGCTCGTCAACAACATAGTGCGAAGACTCCTTCTAATCCTTATCAAGGCTGTTCTCATGTCAGATACTCCTGAAGGAGCTTACGAGACCTACTAAGTAGCTCAATGACTGGGTGAGTCGCTGGGGATCACTCCATGACTGTAGACTGCTATGGAACCACCGCGAACACTAAGCGTAACCCTTGTGGGGTTACCGAAGTGACCTGCTATCAGGGCTATTTGATGTTGACCCTGGCAGGAATTTCCGTTCAATCATTGAGAAATACATTTGTAATTCTCTCATGAACGTTCTCGGCAGATTGCTAAGATCTGCGAAGGACTCGATAATTTACATCTGGTGTCCATTGATGTAGAACACCAGTTGTAGAAATACTAAGTGTTCCTAAGAGATCTTTGATGTATCTCATGGCTCTAGACTCAATAAGTGCACACTTAGGTTTCCTATGCGGAGACTAGGGAGGGGTCTCCTGCTTCAATATCAACCATTTCAAAGAGATAAGTCGATAGATTACACTGGTTCCCCGTGAGAATGAAACAAGTTCTTTTAAGAGAACTTGAGTGGTTAAGAAGGTTTAGTGCATTGCGTCACTGTGTCCATGACGACTTTATCTTCAATACCGGTGTTGCCTTAGCAACAACCAGTAGCATACGAGTTGAACCCGGTATCTGCCCTAAGGTTGAACATATGGAGGGCTATTTTCACCCTTTTTCTTTACTTTTCTTTTTAATTCTTCAACTCCTTTTTTTTTCTTCGTATCGTACCTAAGGACTTCTAATTCTAACTATGGGTGATGTCCTTGGATAGATCCCTCCGGCTCTGACGGATCATAGGACGGTTTTTCCTATCTTAATCACCTTATAACTCCTTGATTAACCGACAGTAGCCAAGAAACCTTTGATAGAAAATCTCTCAAAGTGTTTGTGATAATCAAATATTTTGGTTAACACTTTGAGAGTTTTGCACACTTTTGAAGGGCTCCCCCTTCACATGTGCTCATAAGTATTTAATAAATTTGCACATGCGGGAGGAGCAAGCATTTTAGAATTGATCCACTTTCAGTGAACAAGACCGATTCGAGACACGCTTACATCACTAGATATACTAGCTTGAAATTATTACCCGGCCTGGTCAAGTCCACAAAAAGTTTCTCGAGACGGTACATTTCTACTAAGACAAATCCTTTTCGAGACACGCTTACGTGGCTAGTTAAAGAGTTCCATTGTCAGCTTTTAGGTGACAACTAGCTCTAGTAACTAACTTGATGTTATAACCCGTCGAAGATAAGTCTTTTCGAGATTACTAACTTTTATTTTTTCATCAATTCCTGGGTCAATACTGAGTCTAGCTCGCACAAGATACAACTTTTAGCCTTTTTGACCACTTATGTTTTAATCACTTTTCCATTTTCTCCCCCTAAAAAATAGCATATAAAATGATGTTTTTGATAATCTTTTAGATTAAAATATGCCTTTTTGAGTCTTATGGGGAGATTCACCAAGAACTTTTTTTTCTTTTTTCTTTTTTTTTTTTTTAAGAACAAAGTAGTTTTGTTTGACAAGTGCTCCCCCTCAACAAGTGATTAAGTCTTATTGAGGTGAAATACTTGTCCTTTTGAGCAGAATTATGAAAATCATAAAATATTTGATTAATTCTACTCAAAAGTAAGAAGCCTTCACTCCTTATATTAGGATTGAGGCACTGATGCGTACCCCAGGGTCCTTTCTTTACAAGTTTGGGTTGTACACTGTAATTTGTGCACAAACCATAATGAATATAATTATTGACAAATCAAATCAAGACCTTACAAACTTCTACCATTCAGGTCTCTGAAACGTCAACACAGGAAATCCTGGTCTGCCTCCCACATAGCTTTCCAATCTCCTAATCTGATCCCTACGCTTTAACCGGTTCTCAATCCTTGTGATGAATCTGCGTGCTTGTCTGGCCTCATCGGTATTCCACCTTTTGGATTTGTACAGTGCAATATCATCTAATCGGCTTTTGATTCCATCTCTGACAAACTTGAGAGTTTCATCACAGAACTTGTGGATTTCATCATAAGCCATGAAGCAGTTTTGTCGGTTGACACTGCGGTAGGTGAACCCAAAGGCCGAATGCTTGATCAAGGTGTATTGAGATTCATGTTGAAGGTTGGGGATGTTGTAATGGTTAGGTTTTGTGAGATTCAGCTTCTTCTGGTAACTTTCCACTCCAAGTTGAAGATCTTCTACTCGCTCTTTGACGACGATGTGTCGGATGAAAATCTTTAACTCGTCACATTACCCATAGTCTGATTGAGTGTGCTGCTTCGATAATATTGTGCCCGGTTTTCTGGCCAATGGTGTATTCCATAGAGTGCGTTCCGGTCATAGGCAACAACTTTGTCGATGAATAAGTCTGAGGCTTCTTCTTCGATGGCGTTGTTGAGGTATCTACTTGCAGGGATTGAGAAGGTAAGTGAGGTGGCGTACTTCGTTTCAATCTTGCTACCGTGTTGTAGAAATTCCAAGTCATTGTTGAAGAAGAATTTGTAGGGAATCTTCTCTTGTTTCGGTTTTCCAACCAAGGGTAGAGGTTTGGTCCAGTCAGTGTAGTAAGGCCCTTTCTTCTTTGAGTAGTAGTCGATGTTGGACTCGGGGTTTAGCCAGTCAATGTCGTTAGACATTGCACGGGCAATGTTTTCCAGGTGATATTCGAGATCAACAGAGTTGGCTGAGCGGTCTTTCAATAGGTTGAATGCAGCATTGTTTACCCTTCTCAGCTCTTTCTTGCTCATGTTCTTTAAACCGTAGTCCCTCTGCAGAAGTTGTGCATATTCCATTGTGTGGTCATCTCGTGGTGATTGATTTTCTGCAAGAGGTGGTTGAGCTTTAACCATTTCATCAAACCAAGAGTACTCAGCCGTTTTGTCTTTGTCCAGCCAATTGAGAATGTTTTTCGGTTTCTTAGGTTCGGTGCTTTTCGAAGAGGTTTTCGGTTTGTGCTGATGATGTTTTCTTTTCCTTTCTTTCTACTTTGTTGATGAAGGTTCTGGTATTTCGTCTGGCTGAGGGAAATCTTCTCCGCCGGTGTACTCAAAGTGATCTCGGGCTTTAGGACCTGAACCTGATGCCTTTGGTTGTTCAGTAGATGTTGTGGTTGTTGGAGGTATGACAGGTTGTTTGTATTGAGATGAGGGTCCTTCGGCTTGCTTTTGCTTCTTAGCCTGCGAGTTAGGATCTTTGTCTTCATCATCTCTCTGACGTTTCAGTTTATCTTCCTCAGTGCTGCAAGATTCTTTAGACATCTTGGCTTGTAAAGCTTCCCAAACTTTAATTTCTTCAGGTGTCATTGTTGTTTTACTTGCCAATATGTTGAAGAGCTGAGCCTCTAACTCATTTGCTGTCATTTCTTGTTGTGGTAGAGGTGTCTTGTCAGCTCGGAGAGTGAAAGAAGTGGTTCTAATCACTTTCTTGACGGCTTGTTCAACAATTTTTGTAAGTTCATCCTTCATCGGTTTTAGCAGTTCTTTCAACTCTGTAACCAGGTGTTGTTCCATGTACTGAGTTGCTTGAGCAGCCAATGTAGCTTCCATATCTTCTTGTACATCTTTGGCTAAGAAGGTGTCAACTTTTTTATTCATTTCCTGTACAGTTGTCATTTGCTTCGTTAACTCAGCAACTTTGTCACACCCCCAAAATACCTGAATGGCAGCGGAATGGAATACCTGGGGTGACTGTCATAGCACCATAGTTACAGTTATATTGAACGACCTAAAGTGTCGTTTTAGAAAATACAGCGTTTGATCATTAAAACATTCAGAGTTTACAAAGCTTAGGTCCCAAAAGAGTTTGCCAATATAGTTAAAATAAGTTCAACAAGATCAAATGTTTCATAAGTGCAGAAAATATGGTGAGACGCGTCGACTCCGCGACTCCATGAAGGTCCAAATGTATGCAACATGAGCTACCTTAATAACCTGAGAAATACATTGCGAAAAACGGTCAACATAAAGTTGGTGAATAATCATAGGTTTATAACTAAAATCTAGTGTACATAAGCCATAAGTAAAGTCAAGAAATAGGATGTCCGGAAAATATATACATTGGCTCTTAAGCTCATGACCCCGAAGCTAGACGTTACTTGGCCCCAATGAGTGTTTACCAGACACTCTAATAATAAAGACACGAAATGCATTCGTCCCGTTGGAGCAACCCAACACGAATGGAGGCGTCACCCTCGATAGATCTATCCACTCACTCCCGCTTAGTAATAGAAATTAACGGTCCATGATAATAAAGGGGACTTGTCAAGACGTGGTAAATAAGGCAACTTAAGCAATGTATGAAATTTTATACTTAGGCATGTACACAAAAACAAGTAATGCAATGTATTCTCCCCCGTGGGATTTGAAATCAAAATATAGAATTAAAACGGGGCTATGAAACTCACCTCGAAGTGATGGTACAAAGATGGTGCAATGAGGTAAAAGTAGTGGGGTCAATGAGGCGCGCACACTAGCCGCAACCTAAATGGATAATCGTAATCTAATTTAGATCAAGCCGTAACGTAATGAATGCACATGCACATGATACCTATACCACTCGTAATTTGGAAATACTCGTTATTGTCATAGTAAAATAGTTTCCATACTTAGGAAAATAGTCCATATATAGAAGTATATAACTTGTCGTATTATCTCGTATGAAAATGTTAGCGTTAACTTCCTTGTATCGAAAACCTTGAAATAACGTCGTTAAGTCGTATAAACATTCTCTTGGGTCATACGTATTCATTTGTTAAGAATATAGTCCTTAGTAACGTTTCTAGAAAATATACCATTTAGTACGTACGTTATTATTTTTATTTGTGACTATATATATATATATATATATATATATATATATATATAGTTTTGACGATGTTAAAACGGGTATAACTCGGTCGTTTTAGGCTCGTTTTCCTTGTTCTTTATGTCCACGGATTCGTTTTTGTTTATACTAATATATTTTTGATAACTCGGCTCCTCTAGGTTACGTTTAACGCCTCTATTTACCCGTCGGAAACTGTCAAACAGCAAGCAGTTTTTCAGAAAATAGTTTTCGTCGTTAAATTCGGAAAATCATATCTCCTTCGTTATTAACTCGTTTTAATCCGTTCTTTCGCCCACGGCTTCGTTTTTGAAAGTATTTTCTAAAAATATTATCAAAAGTTACTGTGTAAATTCGGAGTTTTCTGGGTGAACCAAGATAGGACAGCATGTATTTTTACTTGTTCAAAAACCATTTTCAAGGTTTCAATCTAGTTTCTACTTCAACCAAACCACTTTCAATCACCACAAAACTAGTCTAATCCTACCATACACCTTCTTAGGGTGTCATGGGTTCCTAAACATCAAAACCAAGTAGATCTAACAAGGATCTAACCAAAAATCACTTTCTAGGGCTTAAAAGTTAAATATATACAAAATGGAGTGGTATAAGCCAATATATGCATGAGTTCTTGTAAGAAAATATATAAACATAGTAATAACTTGTAAAAATTATGAAATGAGTTTTGTTAACTTACTTGAAGGTTTAGGGAGTTTAGATGATGAAAAACCTACTAATCCTTGAGTTTCTATTTCAAAACTCCAACAAGGATGACTAAGTGAACAAGTTTATATCTTGATCTTGTAAAATTTGTTGTTCTTGCTTCTTGATCACCCTAGATCGATTCACACCCAAGAGAAAATGAGAGAAAAAAAATAGTTTACTTGCACTTGGATGATTATTTGTGAAAAATGGATGAAAAAGGTTTATTATATACTTAGGGGACAATTGTTTGGTAAACATTTATGGGGTTTGGTGTGGTTAAGCACATGAGGGGGCTTAGGAGGGGGGGGGGGGGGGCGGTCATGAAAGGAGAGAAAAGGGGGAAATGTTGGGTGATTTATTTGTGAGAATAAGTGTAAGATTTGTGTAGTATTATTTAGTTTTCGGTTTTATCGGGTACCGGGTTTGCTAGAAATAAATTTTATTGAAGTTATTCGGGTCTTAATAAAGTCGTAAAAGTTGTAAAAATATGTTGGGTACAAGTATGGAGAGTTCGGGTGATTATTGTTTAATTTTTGTGAAAACCGTCGTTATTAAATTAGACGTACGATACGTAATAAATAAATTTCCAAAATACCGGGTAAATTAATATTATAATTTTTGTATTATCAAAATGAATATAAAAATATATTGGGATCATAGTCGGGAGTGTCGGACGTGTTAGTAACCTTATTGATCGTTTGTTAACGTTTATTTAGAAATAATTATACGTCAAAGTAAATTTTACCAAAAGTATTAATTTAATTAACCTACGAGTGGAATAGTATGCAAGTGCCATAATGATGATACGCAGACTATTTCTAGTCCGTATGAGATGTCCCAATTGATAATGCATGAATTCGCTCTTGAACCAATACGGTTACGCGAATTTAAATACTCGTAAACTAAATTTACGATGACATGAGTAATGCACGTGAATAGTGGTTTTCTCTCGGAAATGAATAGTGTCAAGTGAATAGTAAAATTTCTGAATGTTTCTCGAAATGTCAAATTGACCTCAAAAACGGTGAATAGTGATCGATGAATAGTAAATGATGAATAGTAACTTGTGAATAGTAAATTGTCGAGGTTTGGAAAATGACCGAAAATTACGAGTTGTGACAGTCTTCCCTTCTAACAGGAACTTCGTCCCGAAGTTCAGTTTTGGTTGGTCTCTGAAGTATGTTTGGTAAAAAGACGTGGATACTTGAGTTGCATTTGGTCTTCCCGTTCCCAAGTAAATTCGGGATCTCTTCAAGAATTCCAGTGAACTTTCACGATAGGAATTCGACTTTGCTTCAACCGTTCGACCTCACGGTCCATGCTTTCTAATGGTTCTATTACCAAGTTTACGTTTGTCTTTGGGTTGGATTCCTTTCCAAATGGGATTATGAGTGACTAATCTGAAAGTTATTTCCTGGATTTGAATAGGTGAAACATAATTGTATAATCCGGTTGTTCTCTAACAAGGCTCAAGTCTGACGGCCACTAGGCCTTCTCTGTCTGAAATATTACGTGGTCCAGTGTATATCGGGTTTAACTTTCCCAGTTTTCTGAATGATATCATGCCTTTCCTAGGCAGAACTTTCAACATGATCCGGCTACCAATTTGAAGTTTTAATGGTTTACAACTTATAGAATTTGTAATTGATTCTTGACTTGTAGGAAATTTCTGGTTATTTCATGAATGCCTACTGGAATAGTGAGTTTGGCTTTTTCCGACTTCGGTTCGTCAATAGATGATCAGTGCTTCATCAGGTTTATAATGTAATATGGGTAATATATGTTGCTGAACTCTGTCAGAACTCAAATCTTATATGTCAGCTGGTCGATTCTAACATGAATCTGAAATGGTCCAATATACTAAAGGTTAAATCCCTCGTGTTACTAAAATCGTATCATGCCTCTCCAAGGCAAAGCTTTCAATTTAGTTCGTTCTTTCACATGAATCTAGTTAATTTGTTGTTTAAGGATACCCAATCCGTATGATGTGCGTCATGTACCAACCTAACTTCTACCAGTTTCTCGTTGCTTGTAACTGGTTCTTGACTTGTGAAATTTCCTTTGTTGTTCCATGGTTTAGTTCTAGACCAGTAAATTTTAACTTTCCGATTTCGGTCTGTAAACGGGTAATTGGTACTTCGACCATAAAGTGCCTCAAATGGTGTAGTCTCTATGCTCGCGCGATAACTATGGTTGTAAAAGAATCCGATTTATTGTAAATGGTTAGTCCAACCATTTCTAGAGTCAATCACTCATACTCTGAGTATAACTTTCCTATGTTTGAATCGTTCTCTCGTTCTGACCATCGGTCTGTGGATGATAGGCGATGTTTACATCTTAATGAGGTTCCGAAGGAAATCTAAGAATGATTGTTAGACGTCTGAGGTGATTCGATCACCTTTATCAGGAACAATTGAAATGGGTACCATAATTCTTGTGACTAATTCCACAACGTTACGTCTTCCGAATTCGGCGTTACTCAAAGAAGATAAAATATGGGTAATAATTTTTGATTCCTCGTGTTTTAGTCTAATCGATTGCTAAGACATGTGTCATTCTTTGCCTACTGTGCTTGGTCTCCATTAATGACGTTTGTAATCGTTCTATGGTGTTCCTCCTAATTTCCTTCATCACATATTCCAATATTCCTTATTGTCAAATCACAAAGCCCTAAATGCATAAGCGATATAGTATGGTGATTTGTTTTCAAAATCTCTCTCGCGATTTTCGAGTTTTTGGTCGAAATCTTTTTCTGAATAAACAAACTTAGAAAATGGAACAAATGGTATACTCAATATTAGCTTTATTGATGATTCAAAATTTAATAGTTATGAAATGTGACGCGGTTTTCAAACATGTTGTGAATAGAACTATTTACCAAAGTTTGATGTTTAAACATTTCTCATTGTATAATGGTTCAAGTAAATACTGGCTGAAAAGGGTCGTATTTATTCAAAATAGGCAACTCAATTTTTTTTTTCTTTTTTTTTTTTTTTTTTTTTTTTTTTTCACGAGATATGTGATTCGTATGGACACAATTTTGAAATCAACTTCATTTAAAAGTAAAAATACTAACAAGGATAAAATAGTAGGATAGGAAATATTCGCATAAATGCATAGGGGTCTAACATTCGGTTCCTGACATTAGAAAATGCCCATTGGCGAGTATCCGACAAAACTACAAGTCTAGGTATTCAACCAACTTAAGTCCTGAGATGGTTTATCGTTGAAATTGTTATCACGTTGGCAATATGAGGGTTTCAATTGATACTTTGTCGATGAATTTCCGTACTGTCTTCACATGTAGCTGGGGAGATATGCTTGGGCCTGATGCCTCTCTTGATGTATAGGTGAGGTTATTTAGAATTTCTTGAGAACACAATTCCTTGAGGGAATCTATATCGATACCCTTAACTCAAATCAATTTTCCTTGGTGAAACTTATTATAGGGAAGTTTGCGTATGGATGAGACCATGTTTAAATCAAATCGCTCTACAGTATCGGTTAGGAGGCTTGGTTTATTCCCATGGTGTTGCTTAGCGTACCTTCACAATGTGTTCGATCCTGTAGCTCAGTCTAGCTAGTACCTTTGAATAATAAAATCGGATAACTAGGTCAGAGATGGTGAGTCGGATGTTCGCTTGGTATCTTAAGATTGCTGTTGAGTCGTAAATTTTCTTAGTCTTGGTATAATAGTTCCGTAATCCTTTTATTGTTTTTCTGGTACTGAGGAATCCTACTTGTAATTGATATGGAAAGTCTCTCCTAGAGAAGTCAATGAAACAATCCAACTTAATGGCTAAGTGGGTGACAGGTGGGGTAAGTATCCAGGGAGAGTTTGTCAGAAAAAAAAAAATACTTATAAAAGAGTTTTACTTGTTTAAAACGCTTTTAAATGAAGATTGTTATTAGCAATACTTTAAAAAGTAACTATTTACTTCATGGCATAATCCTTCCTGAAGTATACATAGGTGATCAGGCTATGTATAGTTGAGGACTAATGATGCGATGCTTGATTTAGTCAAAAATAATATTACTTTTCTCAAAAGTTTTAGATGGTGTTCAACGCATTCTTATCAAAAATGGTATCCTGATATTTCCTTTCAAAGTAATATAAAAATTGTTTCGCGTAGTACTAGTAAATATTTGGCGTAATATCGGAAAAATCAGTTTATAGTATGGTAACAAAACGGCTTATTTTAGAAATTCGGAAAAAAAACAATTTCCCCATAAGGTAGTAAAATAGTTTGAAATAAAACTCGTTGAATGGTGTATTGGATACATGGGTAAATCCTATGGAATGGTAATAATCTACTAATCCGTCAAATACAAAATCGGCTTAATCACTAATAAGGCAATGACATAATGTTACGAAACGATTGAAAATTGAACGATTGGGATAGAAAGCGGAGTAAACGAAGGTTATGGTTATCATAGAGGTAACAAAAGATAGTCATTACATTGGATAGGAAAGTGCTTAATACAACTAGGTTACATCAACGTACTTATGGAAAGTACCAAAAGAAAGTACAACCCTAGAGGGCTCGAACTATGGTTTTAAAACATGAACTGCCTCCTCCAGTTCCGGTCTCTCAACACCGGGCATTCACTCTTGAAGTGTCCCACTACTCCACATTCACGGCAGATTACCGTGAGTTCCTGATGCTTTGTGAGGGTGGGAGCCTTGCAATCCTTGGCTTTGTGTCCGATCTTCTTACAGTTGCCACATGGTTCCGGGCAACGTCCTTTGTGATGAAACTGACACCTGTTGCACTCGGGTAATTTACCTACATATCCTTTCTTTTGGCTTGACCCAGCAGTAAAGGTCTCCACCACTTGTTGTATCTTAAATGGTCGTTGAGTAGCATTAGCATCATGATTACCGACCCATTTTCTCTTGTTGTTATTATTGTCTCCCGATGTCTTGTCGCGAACTATGAGTTCCTTTGTTTCGATTGCCATCTGGATAGCTTCAGACATGGTATTGGGTTCACATGCGATGACCATCCTACGAATTTCAGGAGAAAGTCCTCCGACGTACCTTTCAAGTCTCTTGCTTTCCGGTTCATCCATTGCAGAGCCTAGTCGAGCAAAATCATAAAAATAAGCAGTATACTTGACAACATCATCTCCTTCCATGGTAAGGTTTAGTGTTTCTTGTTCAATTGCTTGTAATTCGCTTTTCACACAGAACTTCAAACTCATCATCCTTTTTAGTTTCTCCCAAGAGTGTGAGTAAGCAGCATCAACTCCTACTACCTGGACATACTTAGTCCACCATTTCTGGGCATGCTTCTGAAAAGTGCAAGTGGCGAACTTATCTTTGTCTTCCTTACGGCAGTCACCACTTTGAAAGATTGTTTCTAATTCTTCGAACCATTTGAGAAATCCCTTTGTGTCTATATTTCCGCTAAAGGAGGAGGGATTACAGCCCATAAATTCCACGTGAGTAAGTTCCTTGGTGAGGGCGGTAGTTACGTTCCTGGCAATGAATTGTCCAACAGTGGCTTGCGTCATGCTTGGAGTGGTTTGCTTAAATCTATCTCCATCAAATCATAAGAGTCCATGAGAATCTATAGGTAATAAAAATCATCATATTCATAACACATGAATATAATACATGAAGGTTTCGGTCTATATGGGCCAATATCATAGATAGCACAACCATTCCCCTATAGTAGAGTCAATACTTGGTGATTCCGTTTGTACATCAATCAAGATACTACAAGTTTCTTCGAACTATGCCACACCTCTCATGGCTAGGATAATAGTAAAAGCTAGTAAAGACATAAGTCTAGTCTAGAGACTTCTTGGCGTTGCGGAGGTTCCTGTTGAGTCCGCAATTCTTGGTATTATCCACAAGGCGTTATCTAATTCATGGCAAGTGAAAATGGAACAGGAAACTGACAATGGTGGTATTCTAAAGGATGAGAATAACATTGATGACGATGAAATCCCAGTGATGAGTTAGGAGATAATGGTGATAATAGTGAATGGAATACTACCCTCTTTCGCGCAATCTCGCGACATCTAAGAGGTAAAGCTAAAGTACGCACTATGGGACGACCAATAGTGTAATAAGTAACCAACGGTGGTGGTAGTACCTAAGTAGTAAGCGTCCTACTAGTGAAGGAAAGAAAACATGCTATCTCCCTTGTAATAAGCATCCAAATAAGTCCATTAAAATTAAGTCTGAATACTCTACCAAACGGCATTCTATGTATAGGCTGAATGAGAACCTTGCTCTTATGACAATTTAATAGTGCTAATGGTGGTGTGAGTACAGCCGGTGGTATAATGGTAGTGGAAGATGACAAGGCATCTTCAATGTCGGAATCTGACGAAAGGATAACGGCGTGGGTATCTGAAGACATGTCACTTGTGAACCAGGTCAATATAATCATATATATATATGAGTATGGGTATGAAAAACTCGAACAGTGTGTGCGTAAAACAACATGTATAGTGAATATGCACTTATGATGAAATGATGAGATGCTATGATGATGTGGTTATAGTCTAGGGTCCAAGATACATCCTAGTTCGCTATAACCTTAGCTCTGATGCCAATCTGTCACATCCCCAAAATACCTGAATGGCAGCGGAATGGAATACCTGGGGTGAATGTCATAGCACCATAGTTACAGTTATATTGAACGACCTAAAGTGTCGTTTTAGAAAATACAGCGTTTGATCATTAAAACATTCAGAGTTTACAAAGCTTAGGTCCCAAAAGAGTTTGCCAATATAGTTAAAATAAGTTCAACAAGATCAAACGTTTCATAAGTGCAGAAAATATGGTGAGACGCGTCGACTCCGCGACTCCATGAAGGTCCAAATGTATGCAACATGAGCTACCTTAATAACCTGAGAAATACATTGCGAAAAACGGTCAACATAAAGTTGGTGAATAATCATAGGTTTATAACTAAAATCTAGTGTACATAAGCCATAAGTAAAGTCAAGAAATAGGATGTCCGGAAAATATATACATTGGCTCTTAAGCTCATGACCCCGAAGCTAGACGTTACTTGGCCCCAATGAGTGTTTACCAGACACTCTAATAATAAAGACACGAAATGCATTCGTCCCGTTGGAGCAACCCAACGCGAATGGAGGCGTCACCCTCGATAGATCTATCCACTCACTCCCGCTTAGTACTAGAAATTAACGGTCCATGATAATAAAGGGGACTTGTCAAGACGTGGTAAATAAGGCAACTTAAGCAATGTATGAAATTTTATACTTAGGCATGTACACAAAAACAAGTAATGCAATGTATTCTCCCCCGTGGGATTTGAAATCAAAATATAGAATTAAAACGGGGCTATGAAACTCACCTCGAAGTGATGGTACAAAGATGGTGCAATGAGGTAAAAGTAGTGGGGTCAATGAGGCGCGCACACTAGCCGCAACCTAAATGGATAATCGTAATCTAATTTAGATCAAGCCGTAACGTAATGAATGCACATGCACATGATACCTATACCACTCGTAATTTGGAAATACTCGTTATTGTCATAGTAAAATAGTTTCCATACTTAGGAAAATAGTCCATATATAGAAGTATATAACTTGTCGTATTATCTCGTATGAAAATGTTAGCGTTAACTTCCTTGTATCGAAAACCTTGAAATAACGTCGTTAAGTCGTATAAACATTCTCTTGGGTCATACGTATTCATTTGTTAAGAATATAGTCCTTAGTAACGTTTCTAGAAAATATACCATTTAGTACGTACGTTATTATTTTTATTTGTGACTATATATATATATATATATATATATATATATATATATATATATATATATATATATATATATATATATATATATATATATAGTTTTGACGATGTTAAAACGGGTATAACTCGGTCGTTTTAGGCTCGTTTTCCTTGTTCTTTATGTCCACGGATTCGTTTTTGTTTATACTAATATATTTTTGATAACTCGGCTCCTCTAGGTTACGTTTAACGCCTCTATTTACCCGTCGGAAACTGTCAAACAGCAAGCAGTTTTTCAGAAAATAGTTTTCGTCGTTAAATTCGGAAAATCATATCTCCTTCGTTATTAACTCGTTTTAATCCGTTCTTTCGCCCACGGCTTCGTTTTTGAAAGTATTTTCTAAAAATATAATCAAAAGTTACTGTGTAAATTCGGAGTTTTCTGGGTGAACCAAGATAGGACAGCATGTATTTTTACTTGTTCAAAAACCATTTTCAAGGTTTCAATCTAGTTTCTACTTCAACCAAACCACTTTCAATCACCACAAAACTAGTCTAATCCTACCATACACCTTCTTAGGGTGTCATGGGTTCCTAAACATCAAAACCAAGTAGATCTAACAAGGATCTAACCAAAAATCACTTTCTAGGGCTTAAAAGTTAAATATATACAAAATGGAGTGGTATAAGCCAATATATGCATGAGTTCTTGTAAGAAAATATATAAACATAGTAATAACTTGTAAAAATTATGAAATGAGTTTTGTTAACTTACTTGAAGGTTTAGGGAGTTTAGATGATGAAAAACCTACTAATCCTTGAGTTTCTATTTCAAAACTCCAACAAGGATGACTAAGTGAACAAGTTTATATCTTGATCTTGTAAAATTTGTTGTTCTTGCTTCTTGATCACCCTAGATCGATTCACACCCAAGAGAAAATGAGAGAAAAAAAATAGTTTACTTGCACTTGGATGATTATTTGTGAAAAATGGATGAAAAAGGTTTATTATATACTTAGGGGACAATTGTTTGGTAAACATTTATGGGGTTTGGTGTGGTTAAGCACATGAGGGGGCTTAGGAGGGGGGGGGGGGGGGGGGGGGGCGGTCATGAAAGGAGAGAAAAGGGGGAAATGTTGGGTGATTTATTTGTGAGAATAAGTGTAAGATTTGTGTAGTATTATTTAGTTTTAGGTTTTATCGGGTACCGGGTTTGCTAGAAATAAATTTTATTGAAGTTATTCGGGTCTTAATAAAGTCGTAAAAGTTGTAAAAATATGTTGGGTACAAGTATGGAGAGTTCGGGTGATTATTGTTTAATTTTTGTGAAAACCGTCGTTATTAAATTAGACGTACGATACGTAATAAATAAATTTCCAAAATACCGGGTAAATTAATATTATAATTTTTGTATTATCAAAATGAATATAAAAATATATTGGGACCATAGTCGGGAGTGTCGGACGTGTTAGTAACCTTATTGATCGTTTGTTAACGTTTATTTAGAAATAATTATACGTCAAAGTAAATTTTACCAAAAGTATTAATTTAATTATCCTACGAGTGGAATAGTATGCAAGTGCCCTAATGATGATACGCAGACTATTTCTAGTCTGTATGAGATGTCCCAATTGATAATGCATGAATTCGCTCTTGAACCAATACGGTTACGCGAATTTAAATACTCGTAAACTAAATTTACGATGACATGAGTAATGCACGTGAATAGTGGTTTTCTCTCGGAAATGAATAGTGTCAAGTGAATAGTAAAATTTCTGAATGTTTCTCGAAATGTCAAATTGACCTCAAAAACGGTGAATAGTGATCGATGAATAGTAAATGATGAATAGTAACTGTGAATAGTAAATTGTCGAGGTTTGGAAAATGACCGGAAATTACGAGTTGTGACAAACTTGACTTGCCAGTGATTCAACTTGAGTTTCTAACTTGTTTTTCTTCTTTTCACAAGCTCTCTTTACCGCCCTCTTAATCAACTTAGATGCAGCTGAGGCTTCAATTCTAGATGGTTTCTTAACTGATTCGTCATGTGTTGGTTGTGATGCAGGAGGTGATGACTGTGAAGATTCGATGTTGGTGGTTGTGTCTTTATGATCTCCTTTAGGTGATTCGGGTTTATCCTTTGGCACTTCTGTCTCTTCTGTGACTTTAGCAGCTTCATACCTTAATCTCTGCTCTTCTGCCAATTTGTCAGCTTCTGCCTTTAGCCTTAACTCTTCTGCTAATTTGGCTTCTTCTTCTATTCTTATCTTTGTTTCTTCTTGAAGCCGTAATTCTTCGGCAAGTTTAGCTGCTTCTTCAGCCTTCCTGCTTTCTTCCATTCTTATGGCTTCTTCAAGTTTAGCCTGTTCTATTGCCTCAAGCCTTGCCTCTTCAGCTTCTTGTTTTCTTTTGAGCTCCTCCTCTTGAGCCTTTTTCTCTTGCCTCCATTTCTTCCAAAGACATAAGGTGTGGAATATCTGTGTCCATATGGTCTTCCACATCATCATTTCCCCTCTCTAAAGCATTATGCATCTCTACGTCTTTAGGTATAACAGTGGGAGATTTGTAGACTATCATATCAGCAGTGGTTCCCATTTCCTGAGTTTGATCAACTGGAGTGGACTCAGGGATACTGCTAGACCCGCCTGCTTCAGGAATACTACCAGATCAAACAGAGGTGGCGGAGGTTGATCAGCTTGGAAGGAGTCGATTCTGCTGTGGAGTAAACCTAACGTAAGTGCTCGTTCATTTTCTTCTTCCACAGATAGACCAAGATTAGTGTGAGCCTCTTCTTGTTGTTCTTGTTCTGCAGTCATAGGTTCCTTCATCTTTTCACCCCTTAACCGTTCTTCTTCCAACTTCGCATCCTCTTCAGTTAAAGGTCTTTGAATGAATGTTGTTTCTTTTTCAATTTGATCAACAATTTCATCAATGTTTTTGTCCCAATCTTCTAGAGTCATGTCCAGATCGTCAAGATTATCATCTGGTTTGTTATATGCTTCCCTATAAACTATACCACTATTAGATTCGGTTTCTGAGTCGGATGGTTTTGGAGAAGATGGTGGTGTGGGTTCAGGAACTGGTTCAGGGATAGGTTTCTTGACCGGTATTCTAATCTTAAGAGGTCTCTTGTGAGGCTTTTTAGCAGATTTTGTAGAGCTTTCGGAGCTACCAGACTTACTACCTTTCTTTCCCTTTTTCTGCATGAACGAAGGTAGAGGGACTTCGTCCAGGAATCCTACTTTCTCTTCTTTGATAGCTTGAACATAGTACTTGTAGTTCGAGCATTTCTTAACTTTATCATTCAAGAGACATTCGGGAAGTATTTTTCCTTCCTTACGTGTACTGGTATCAAGTCTTTTAATCTGCTTGACAGTAGACTCATTTTTGAATGTGTTCTTTTCTTCATCATCCAGTCTTTAAGGAATGTCGTCATACTCACGAAGGAAGCTTTCAATGAGTAGCTTGGTGTAGCGAACAAATGGAATGTTTGCAGTCTTATGTTGAATGTGCCATACTATATCTTCCCAGATAATGCTAGCAAAGTCCACCTTCTTGACATTTGCCATAGCCCCGAAAAGTTTGAGATGTTGGAGTTTGGGGTGTTCGTGACCAGTATCTCTCCCAGACATGGACTTGGCTATAAGGATGTACATGGTTCTCCATGGTTGTGGAAGATTCCTTGTGTTAACCTTTGAGTGTCTAGTCACTACTTCGTCTGACTCATCGTATCCAATATCCCATAACCATTCAATCAACTCTTCTTCATTAGGAACTGGGTCGTACTGTTCATCTGGACCAAGTTCGGGTAAACCTAGAACGCCACAAAGGGTATCTTTGTCAACCGTGACTTGTCTCTTATGTAGCATGCATGTGAAAAATTCTTCGCCAAGGTCCAGTTGAATTGTATGCCAGAATTGGTGAATGTAGAAACAAGCTACTGATGCTGATTTGGTGAGCAGGATTTTGTATGGGTGATAAACTAAGGCATCCACAGCGACAATGCAAGATGATTCATTGCATGTGAATTTGTTAAAGTTGACCCTTAAGTTGTTCTTTCCAATCTTTCTGGAGTAGTTGTCGGGAAATGTTTCTTCCCATGTGAGCTTAGGTTCAGGTACAGGTGCTTGTGGAATGTTAGCTTGTTGGGCCATCTGGATGATCATACACAAACATGGACATTGCAATAATATAATTTTGTTAGCTCATTTATTAATTTTCATGATTATGCATGATTGGATTGATCAGTGGGTGTTTTGTGTTTAAAATGTTGTTATATGACAAACTTGTATATTTGATATCAAAACTTAGTAGAAACTGATAACAATCAGGTCACCATATGTGTTATTATACAAGAGATTACACATTTGAAAATTTACAACACTTAGACAAATTTCAAGAAATCAGACAATGTTACGCGTAAGATTTGAAATCCTACGCATAACATTTCTTATGTGTAAGGAATCATTTTAGGCATAAGTTCAAAAACTACGCTTAACTTATATTTTACGCGTAAGATCAAACTTTAGCGTAGGCTAAATCTTATGCGTAGGAATAAATCTTATGCGTAAGATTGGAGCTTATGCAAAGGTTTGAACCTTATGCGTAAGATATAACTTATGCGTAAGTTTTGACTTATGCGTAAGATTATTACTTATGCGTAAGAAAAAACTTATGCATAAGAAATGTTCTTTTGCGTAAACATTGTCTTATCCAAGGCAAGTTTTTCAAAACGGTCGAATCTTACGCGTAAGATGAGTTCATCTTTTGCGTAGGATCGTCTGAATGAAAAATCACCTTCGAAAATTTTGTTTCTTTTGATTCCTGAAAGTTTTAAACAACATCACTGATTAAAACTCTATCCAAAAACATCCCAAAACACTTTAATACACAGACTTTTGCGTAAACATGCTACACGCAAACTTATGCGTAGAAACACAAGAACATCAAATCAAAAACACATGAAAACATGAATCTGGGTGGAAAAAGAAGTTAGGCTAGTGATTAATGCACACTCAGGAACATAAAGACCAATTTATAACAATTTCTAACCACAAAAACGTATAATCAAAACTGCTAGTGCAGAAGAACCCTAACTCATCGATTCAAGATCCACACATGTTTCTGAAACAATTCAACCACTAAACCCTGTTCCTAATCTCATACAAACACTATCCTAAGCATTTAATTGTCTCAGAACCTCACAAATCAAAAACCCCTATTTCATACGATGAACCCTAATTACAATAATCAATAATTGATGTTATTGGGTAAGAATGAATTACAATAACATGATTAGTATCATCTAGGGATCATATCCCACCATTAATTTCAAAACTAAACACTTCAAAATCCTGGGTTTAATTCTACGCAAACCCTAACTTTTATTTTAACAATTAATGATAACTGAGTCATGGGATTAAGATAGAATCAAAAACCATTATATAGAATCATGATCAAAACATGTTAGCACTTACAGAATTGATGTTTAACGTTTAGATTTGCAGAATTATATTGAGCCGTTGATTAGGTTTGGTGGAGTAGTAAATGTGAGTTCTGAAAAATGCAGGTGGAGTGAATGTAATGGTCAAAGTGTTTTGACCTAGGGTTAAAACATGTTTTAATGTTTGTCATCTTTGGTCCCTTAACCTTAAAGTATTTTTCAAACATAATGCCTAACTAACTCACATTATAACAAAAGTTAACTACACCAAGCATTATAAAAGAACAACTTTGGATAAATTTACTCCCCCTTGACCTTAGACCGATGTCCTTTTAATTTTGAAAATATTGGTTTCAATTAGTCAAGGAGAGTAACCCGAAAAACTTTTTAAGCATCACTTTTGATTATAATAAACAGAAAATATTTTTGGTAAAATGCAAGTACGAAGTAAACATTTTAAAAATTTTAAAATACTTTACCTCCCCCTCAACACTTGTTTTTGTAATAATTTTAGACATTTTATAAAAAATAGTGTTGAAAAGAGTGGTGTGTACTTGCATTTTTTTTAAGGCAAGAAAAGATCAATTTTTTTTTGTATTTTTGTTGGTTTTTTATTTTTGTGTTTTGTTTTTGGAAAAAATATTTACGAAAGATAGTTTTGATGTTTGACGATCATTTGTGTTTTAAAAACTTTTCCAGATCTTCTGGAGTCAAACATCGCATACCAATTTGGTGGACTAAATCAGCAAACCTTGTTGGAGGTAATGCTTTAGTGAGTAAGTCTGCCAACTGGTATTCAGTTCCCACAAAATATAATTCAATTGTACCCTTTTTGACATGCTCCTTGATGAAATGATAGCGGAGATCAATGTGTTTGGATTTGCAATGATGAACGGTGTTGCAGGAAATGGCAATGGCACTTTTGGAGTCACAGTAGATCAGAATCTTATTGAATAGGTAGCCATAGTCCTTAAGTTGTGATCTTATCCAGATGACTTGAGCACAACAAGCAGACATAGCTACATATTCAGATTCTGTTGACGACAGTGATGTGCAGTCCTGCTTCTTAGATTGCCAAGACACAAGTTTATCTCCGAGAAACTGTAATCCACCAGATGTACTTTTGCGTGTGTCTAAGCATCCTACATGGTCAGCGTCTGAAAAAGCAATAAGTCCAAAACCAGAATCCTTCGGATACCAGGTTCCCAAGTTAATGGTTCCCTTTATATATCGAAGGATTCTTTTTGCCTCATTGAGGTGCCTTTCAGTCGGTTTGGACTGATAACGAGAACACATAAAGACAACAAAAACTATATTAGGTCTACTAGCTGTGAGATACATGATGTAACCACCAGTAAATTTTCACTTAAATTAAACTAATACTTATCAATTTTTCCCCGTCTAAATTTTTTTTAAACATTATTAGTTTAACTAATCACAACAACTAACTAATATGATGTAACTCACATTCTACATAAACGTGTTCACTTAAATTCGTTTTGAATAAATATTTAGATATGTCAAGTATAAAACCCTATGACATTATACCTACTACTTTATATTAATACGTTAATATACGATAATTAAACGTTCAACTTAAATGTTTTCTATCTATAAAAATTTTCCCGAAACCCTAAGTTATTATAACTATGATTTTAAATAAATCATAAACTCTAAAGTACGATACTCTGAATCTAATGTATAAGTTTCTAAAGCATAAAACCTTGACCTAACATTATATCCCGATTAAAACCCTAATTCTCCAAAACTATGATTTTATGTGATAAAATCACAACCCTAATTAGTGTGTACAAGATTTCTAAATATATATATATATATATATATATATATATATATATATATATATATATATATATATATATATATATATATATATATATATATATATATAAAAGTACAAGTCATCCAAGCTAAAGTACAAGTCATCATAATATTATTATAAATTCATTATAATCCTCAATGTACTTATCCTTAAACACACAATACAAGCATATTTTACACAAACCCTAACTCTAGTATTTTTGTAAATGTTAAACTAAATATATAAGTCTCTAAATTAGTGTACAAGTGTCTAATATACAAAACTTAAAAATAACATTTTTACTAAATTTATTTAAAACTTAACCTGAATATATACAAATGCAAATTCTATAATCCTAGTATAAATATACTACTCTTTAAGCTCTATTTGAAATTTCCTTTTTATTTCTTAAGTATGTTCACTTAAAATATAACCCACACTAATATACATTTTTTTTTCTAAATATTATTTAACCTAAACTTTAACTTAAGTTAATTATATCATTTAACTCAAGGTACTTATCAATAAGCCTTAGGAACAAGACTTAAGCATGATTGATTCTTAACTATGCCATGGATCGAATTTTACTAGTATCAAATTAAGTGAATTCTAATGTACCACATGCAATTACCCTAACCATAAAATCTCTTCTAGCTTCTCATGTAAACACATATGCATGTTACTAAATATTCACCCTTGGTCAAATAATGTAGGTAAATTAATTGGTTAGCAAAGTTGCCACCTCATTTGTCTTTCAAAACTACCATACGAATCACACATTTGGCAATTCAGGAAGTTAGAATGTCTCACCATGTCTCCTTTATGCTAAACATGATGACCAAGATGCTTTAAGAACCTCCTTATCCAACTCCTATAAATAACGAACACACTCTCACCCTCCTTACTTCATCCCATACTCAAAACTTCATCACACTCACACAAACACAACCATTTCTGATCCAGAAACACCCAAAAGAAAGGAGAACAAAGCCTTGTTTAGGAGAATAAGAGTTTGAAGAGTTTGGTTTCCATTCAAAGTCCTAGTGTCGAATCCATCCTATACCATTTTCTGTAAGTCCTAGCTACTCTCACTATCATTTACACATGTTTATAACACCTTATAATTGGTTTAGAAGCAACACATAAGTTGTTTACATACATCTGAATTGTTTCTGTCTTAACGCATACAAACGCACCCTTAATTTCTAGTCGACACGCTACACTAATCATGAAACCTCAAACCTTGTTCAAGGATAACTCAATTATGTTTAATAACATGTTACTAAACCCAGAAAACTGAATTGAAAGCTTAAAAACTAAAACCCAAATCGTTTTTCATAACAGTTATACGTCAAGCAAAGTTTCTGTGACAGAAACTGAAAACATGCAAAAAGAGCTATTTCTGGTCCGTTTCGTCAAAAACTTAAAACATGAAAGTTCTCCGGAACGACGTTTTCTTCAAAACTTCTTTAGACCTCGAGTCATGAAAACGCATAATAAAGGGTGTTTTTAATTAATTTCATAACAGATTTTAAAACAAAGGCAGCAGCAGACAGGGAGGTTTAGACCCAAATTTCGTGTATCAAACATGGTTCTAAAACTCTAGTTTTCGACATGGTTAAAGTACACTAGAAGGTCTAAATATAGGAAAAAGAACCAGCTATTTTCATTAAGAAATGAGGGAGAACAAGGCGTGCGAAGTTGGGTATTTTTCTGTGACGAGTAAACTTAAAGTCGCGACTTCTGTGATTTTTTGTGAAGTCGTGGGATCAAATCATGCCATGAGATTTTATAAAAATACTCTTAAAACTCTTATAAATGTTTTAGAAAAGGATTCGTAAAAAGTTTCGAAGTAAAACGAGAGATATAAATTATTTTTGGAAAGAAAGGACCTTAGGTGCGATCGGGGTTTAAACACAAGGGTTGCTTTTGCCAAAACTCTATAAGATTTATATGGTTGGACTTGTTTTGCGATCGGGGAGTTTTTCAAGGGTAAAAACTGTTCATTTTGAAACTTAAGGGTAGAAAGTGTCATTTAACCAAAGTTTAGGGGTAAAAGTTGTCATTTTTATATAGTTCAAGGGTAAAAGTTGCCAACCTTAGAAACATGAGGGTTTAAAATAAAAATATTATAAACCCTAAGTAATTATTTAATATTATTATTAATATTATTATTATTATTATTATTATTATTATTATTATTATTATTAGGGTTTGGAAAGTAAATCTAAAACATGTTTTGTACTATAACTAACAAACGAAGTATCCATTTAACGAACGGACGGAACCAAATCTTACAGATAAGAAAATATAATAAAATAATACTTTTGAAACTACATATTGGCTCGATAAAATATTTAACTATTAAACCAAAACGAAACGAACATTGAAAAACTTATATAATCAGAAGCAATTACTAAGAACTTGACCTAATAAATCAGGTTTCAAGCCGGAGACGTTTATCAACTTCATTTAACTTTGTTTTCCATCCAGACTGCTCAGGTGAGTTCATAGTCCCACTATTTTATACTGTTTTTCAAACTTGTGGGGAGATACATGCTACAAACCGAACACAAGTATTTTCCTGTATGCTATCCTGATCTGGTATTGCCTAAGTTAACTGTGTTGCCACTAAAAGTCCCTCATATCATGAACCATTAATCACTTGCGAGTGAACGCGAATATAGTGAATAGATCTATTGGCAGTTGACGCCCCATTTGTGTCGCTGGATAAGTGGCCAAATGCACTTTATTTGAGAACTACTAGGAAGTTGGCAAGCTTCCTACTCGAGGGCACCATTACGTTATAGCTCATTACTATAATGTCCAAACTGTTAAGGTTTGAGTTCATGAGGCTTAGTGCAATATGCTACGCTGCAATACGTTGTTTTATAACTATTTGACTTGTGTTCAAACTATTACTCATTCATAAACACTGTGGATTCACTCAACCGTTGTGTTGACTTTTTAGCATGTTTATCTCAGGTCCATAACAAACAAGGATGGCATGGAAGGGCATGGATACGGAAGGAAGGCTAAGATTTTATTATTCTTTGATAAATTATTTAACAAATTGTAAAGCTATTGGGACCTTATTCTGTAAACTCTGATAATTGAATAATAAAATCATTTTAACAATCCAATTGTAGATTGTTTTTCCTATTATTATAACTGTTGTGCCGTCGAGTAACACCCAGCTTTAATTCCGCTGCGTATCCCAAATTTGGGGGTGTTACAGATTGGTATCAGAGCTATAGTTATAGAGAAACGGGTCTAATTGAGATCCGAACTATAACCACTTTTTCACAAAAATATTTTATAGCCTTTCGTTGTCCGTGCCTTCCAGCCTCCAGATGATTATGTGACTTTCAGGTAATTATGTTACTCAAAAACTTTAGTAAACTGGTATATGCATTTATGATATACTTCTGATTACTATATACAAATAAACATGTCTGCAGATGCCTATTCTAAGGCATTACGTTTTAATCCTATATCCCTGAGCATGTATCTACTTCAATATTTTCATAAATTTACAAAACTTTCCTAAGACATTGTGGTTTCCACAATTCTTATCCTATTTACGTTAAAAATATATTCTCCACTATTTTAAAAACTATGTCAACTCACCTTGATTACCTACTCTCATATCTAAAAATGGGTATAAATACTCTCTCAGTACTCCCATAATACCTAATTCATTAACTAATTACTAATATTAAATTAGAAATTCCCAAGTAAGATAATTAACTCATAAATCTTGAATAACGTCTTCCCATCACTACACAATTCATACCAAAGATTACCCTAGAAAATCAGCAGGATCCCAACAATCGTCAGAAGACAACAACAACGTTTAAATAAAAACAAGAAATTTCTGTTATAACAATAAACCATAGCTCAACTCTTTAGGGTTGTAATTATTTATCTGTACTTTACCTTGGGTACAATGATGTAACCAAGTTATAACTAGTACTTTCTCATCTAATGTCTTCTAATAACCTCACTACTACTATAACCATCGTCCATTTCACTTTCCTCTTATATTATTCATAGCCACTTCGGAACAATATAACACCATTTTATACCTAATTATATCTATTAGGTTTTTCTGCGAATATATTCCTAAGAAATTCTTCAAGCTATTCTTCTATCACCCCAAAGGTTGATATCCTGTCATCCTACAATTATATACTATCATTATCCGAATCGATTCCTTATTACTCTAAAAGGGTATCCAGGATACTATCTTATAAAAATAAAACGTTGAACACCATCTAAAACTTGTGAAATCTAATATCAAATTTGACTGAATCACGCATTACATCATTTGTCCTAAATTATACATAGCCTGATCACCTATGTCTAATTCAGGAAAGATTATGTCATGGGGGAAACAGTTATTTTTGTAGATTTCCAAAACAAACTTTACTTAAAAACAAAACCTCGTATCAAGATAAACTCTTAACAAACATTTCTAACATCCACGTCTCCTAAGTACTTACATCATTTTATTATAAATCGTTAACCCATAAGCTATTATTCCTCTATTCATATTATTTAGAACGCCTTTTCATAAATTATAAAAATAAAAATTATAAATCCGAGAATCACTAAAATTCATAAAACACAAATAACGTAAAATTTCATTAAAATCCATAAATATTAATACATAACGAAATAATTAGCATCGGTAGTGCTAATGTTACAAATATCACTAAGTAAACGATAGAATCGCCAATAGGTTGATCCGCTATACTAATGAAGAACAACACTACACCTACGAGAGCAAGAATCACAACTGGATGTAAAATCTTGAAAACTCTGTAACGAAAAACGTAAACGAATTACAAACGCGATAATAAAAGAAATAATCATACGCATAATCTTATTCATAAACGATTACAAGAAAATACAAATGAAATAAAATTTGCTTCGACATTCCTACCCCCATATCTTGTCCACACCGATAGCTAGGACCACTAGAGGAACGAGAACTGCGAAGACCATAGCCAAGAACTCATAGTCTTCCTCCGGAACATAGGCGAAATAAATCGCAGCAGCAACGGTGTAGATAATCGCGATAATGGTAATGGGGTGCGGCATTTTGTAAGAATTATAGATGGAAAGGTTAGTAGGAAAGAATGAGTATTGAAATGGGGTATTTATAAAATCAAAAACTAGCCGTTGGACACTATTCATAGCCGTTGGAAATCACTGTTCATGACCGTTAAAATTTACTATTCATGACCGTTGGAACACTATTCATGAACGTTTGAAAATTTAAAATTTTTACTAAGGAACAAACGGATTCATCATCTACAAAAAGTTAAATTTAAAATTTTTCTTTACATTCATCAAAGTTTGTCATCCGAAAGTTTTCTTAAAAAAAAAAAAAAAAAAAAAAAAATGATCTTTACCAAATGAGAAAATTGAAATCAGGATATTTTCAAAGATAATTACTGAAACAGGATAAATTTTATAAATAACAATCTTCATTTAAAATAAATTTTCTTAAGTTTATATTAATATTGGCGCATGTAAATTTATATTATAAGTTTTCATAAATTAGACAATTCATCCTCATCAATTTAACACCTAACATAGACCGAATCTCGGGACGAGATTCCGTTAAGGGGGTGAGACTGTAACCACCGGTAAATTTTCACTTAAATTAAACTAATACTTATCAATTTTTCCCCGTCTAAATTTTTTTTTAAACATTATTAGTTTAACTAATCACAACAACTAACTAATATGATGTAACTCACATTCTACATAAACGTGTTCACTTAAATTCGTTTTGAATAAATATTTAGATATGTCAAGTATAAAACCCTATGACATTATACCTACTACTTTATATTAATACGTTAATATACGATAATTAAACGTTCAACTTAAATGTTTTCTATCTATAAAATTTTTCCCGAAACCCTAAGTTATTATAACTATGATTTTAAATAAATCATAAACTCTAAAGTACGATACTCTGAATCTAATGTATAAGTTTCTAAAGCATAAAACCTTGACCTAACATTATATCCCGATTAAAACCCTAATTCTCCAAAACTATGATTTTATGTGATAAAATCACAACCCTAATTAGTGTGTACAAGATTTCTAAATATATATATATATATATATATATATATATATATATATATATATATATATATATATAAAAGTACAAGTCATCCAAGCTAAAGTACAAGTCATCATAATATTATTATAAATTCATTATAATCCTCAATGTACTTATCCTTAAACACACAATACAAGCATATTTTACACAAACCCTAACTCTAGTATTTTTGCAAATGTTAAACTAAATATATAAGTCTCTAAATTAGTGTACAAGTGTCTAATATACAAAACTTAAAAATAACATTTTTACTAAATTTATTTAAAACTTAACCTGAATATATACAAATGCAAATTCTATAATCCTAGTATAAATATACTACTCTTTAAGCTCTATTTGAAATTTCCTTTTTATTTCTTAAGTATGTTCACTTAAAATATAACCCACACTAATATACATTTTTTTTTCTAAATATTATTTAACCTAAACTTTAACTTAAGTTAATTATATCATTTAACTCAAGGTACTTATCAATAAGCCTTAGGAACAAGACTTAAGCATGATTGATTCTTAACTATACCATGGATCGAATTTTACTAGTATCAAATTAAGTGAATTCTAATGTACCACATGCAATTACCCTAACCATAAAATCTCTTCTAGCTTCTCATGTAAACACATATGCATGTTACTAAATATTCACCCTTGGTCAAATAATGTAGGTAAATTAATTGGTTAGCAAAGTTGCCACCTCATTTGTCTTTCAAAACTACCATACGAATCACACATTTGGCAATTCAGGAAGTTAGAATGTCTCACCATGTCTCCTTTATGCTAAACATGATGACCAAGATGCTTTAAGAACCTCCTTATCCAACTCCTATAAATAACGAACACACTCTCACCCTCCTTACTTCATCCCATACTCAAAACTTCATCACACTCACACAAACACAACCATTTCTGATCCAGAAACACCCAAAAGAAAGGAGAACAAAGCCTTGTTTAGGAGAATAAGAGTTTGAAGAGTTTGGTTTCCATTCAAAGTCCTAGTGTCGAATCCATCCTATACCATTTTCTGTAAGTCCTAGCTACTCTCACTATCATTTACACATGTTTATAACACCTTATAATTGGTTTAGAAGCAACACATAAGTTGTTTACATACATCTGAATTGTTTCTGTCTTAACGCATACAAACGCACCCTTAATTTCTAGTCGACACGCTACACTAATCATGAAACCTCAAACCTTGTTCAAGGATAACTCAATTATGTTTAATAACATGTTACTAAACCCAGAAAACTGAATTGAAAGCTTAAAAACTAAAACCCAAATCGTTTTTCATAACAGTTATACGTCAAGCAAAGTTTCTGTGACAGAAACTGAAAACATGCAAAAAGAGCTATTTCTGGTCCGTTTCGTCAAAAACTTAAAACATGAAAGTTCTCCGGAACGACGTTTTCTTCAAAACTTCTTTAGACCTCGAGTCATGAAAACGCATAATAAAGGGTATTTTTAATTAATTTCAGAACAGATTTTAAAACAAAGGCAGCAGCAGACAGGGAGGTTTAGACCCAAATTTCGTGTATCAAACATGGTTCTAAAACTCTAGTTTTCGACATGGTTAAAGTACACTAGAAGGTCTAAATATAGGAAAAAGAACCAGCTATTTTCATTAAGAAATGAGGGAGAACAAGGCGTGCGAAGTTGGGTATTTTTCTGTGACGAGTAAACTTAAAGTCGCGACTTCTGTGATTTTTTGTGAAGTCGTGGGATCAAATCATGCCATGAGATTTTATAAAAATACTCTTAAAACTCTTATAAATGTTTTAGAAAAGGATTCGTAAAAAGTTTCGAAGTAAAACGAGAGATATAAATTATTTTTGGAAAGAAAGGACCTTAGGTGCGATCGGGGTTTAAACACAAGGGTTGCTTTTGCCAAAACTCTATAAGATTTATATGGTTGGACTTGTTTTGCGATCGGGGAGTTTTTCAAGGGTAAAAACTGTTCATTTTGAAACTTAAGGGTAGAAAGTGTCATTTAACCAAAGTTTAGGGGTAAAAGTTGTCATTTTTATATAGTTCAAGGGTAAAAGTTGCCAACCTTAGAAACATGAGGGTTTAAAATAAAAATATTATAAACCCTAATTAATTATTTAATATTATTATTAATATTATTATTATTATTATTATTATTATTATTATTATTATTATTATTATTAGGGTTTGGAAAGTAAATCTAAAACATGTTTTGTACTATAACTAACAAACGAAGTATCCATTTAACGAACGGACGGAACCAAATCTTACAGATAAGAAAATATAATAAAATAATACTTTTGAAACTACATATTGGCTCGATAAAATATTTAACTATTAAACCAAAACGAAACGAACATTGAAAAACTTATATAATCAGAAGCAATTACTAAGAACTTGACCTAATAAATCAGGTTTCAAGCCGGAGACGTTTATCAACTTCATTTAACTTTGTTTTCCATCCAGACTGCTCAGGTGAGTTCATAGTCCCACTATTTTATACTGTTTTTCAAACTTGTGGGGAGATACATGCTACAAACCGAACACAAGTATTTTCCTGTATGCTATCCTGATCTGGTATTGCCTAAGTTAACTGTGTTGCCACTAAAAGTCCCTCATATCATGAACCATTAATCACTTGCGAGTGAACGCGAATATAGTGAATAGATCTATTGGCAGTTGACGCCCCATTTGTGTCGCTGGATAAGTGGCCAAATGCACTTTATTTGAGAACTACTAGGAAGTTGGCAAGCTTCCTACTCGAGGGCACCATTACGTTATAGCTCATTACTATAATGTCCAAACTGTTAAGGTTTGAGTTCATGAGGCTTAGTGCAATATGCTACGCTGCAATACGTTGTTTTATAACTATTTGACTTGTGTTCAAACTATTACTCATTCATAAACACTGTGGATTCACTCAACCGTTGTGTTGACTTTTTAGCATGTTTATCTCAGGTCCATAACAAACAAGGATGGCATGGAAGGGCATGGATACGGAAGGAAGGCTAAGATTTTATTATTCTTTGATAAATTATTTAACAAATTGTAAAGCTATTGGGACCTTATTCTGTAAACTCTGATAATTGAATAATAAAATCATTTTAACAATCCAATTGTAGATTGTTTTTCCTATTATTATAACTGTTGTGCCGTCGAGTAACACCCAGCTTTAATTCCGCTGCGTATCCCAAATTTGGGGGTGTTACACATGAGGGACTCAATAATACTTCGGTATTTTGTAGGGTCAACTGGAGTCCCATGTATATCAGCATCTAGTTTTGTGCCAAAAGCCATTGGTGTATTATAAGTATCATAGCTCATCATTCCATGTTTCTTTAATATTTATAAAGCATATTTGGACTGATTTAGAAAAATTCCACGGGGTGATTGATGAACTTGTAGTCCTAAAAAGAACGAAAGTTCACCCATCATGGACATTTCAAAATTATCTTTCATTAAGTTTTCGAAATCATTGGAGTAATTTCTGTTTGTGGAAGCAAAAATAATGTCATCGACATATATTTGAACAATTAGTAAGTCCACCCTGTATGTTTTTGTAAATAGTGTGGGATCCACTGAGCCTTTAGAAAATTTATTGGCCAACAAGAAAGTACATAGTTTGTCATACCACGCCCTTGGGGCTTTCTTGAGTCCGTAAAGAGCCTTTTTGAGTCGATAAACATGATTGGGACGCTCAGGATCAACGAAGCCTTCTGGTTGGCTGACATAGACCACTTCACGGAGTTCACCATTCAGAAATGCCGTTTTCACATCCATTTGATAAACAACCATATTCCTATGAGCAGCATAAGCCAGAAAGATCCGAACAGCTTCAAGTCTAGCAACTGGAGCAAAAGATTCTTCAAAATCAATTCCTTCTTCTTGGAAGTATCCTTTAGCTACCAAGCGTGATTTGTTACGTATGACAGTGCCTTCTGCATCTAGTTTGTTTTTCCAAATCCATTTTAGTCCAATGACAAAGACTCCGTCAGGTCTTTCAACTAATTCCCAGACTTCTAATCTTTGGAATTGCTGAAATTACTCTTGCATAGATTCAATCCAGTTGTCATAAGTCATTGCTTCTTTAATGTTCTTAGGTTCTTCTTGACAGACCGTGAGTGCATAGATACAAGTTTCACCATCAATGTGAAGTCGTTGTCTTGTCATGATAGGTGCATCTGGATGGCCAATAATTTGAACTAAGGGATGATCTCGAGTCCATTTGTGTGTCGAAGGGTGTAGTTGATAGGTATCTCGCATGTTAGCAGGATCCAAATTTCGTGTGGACGACTCAACTACTTCAGGAAATGTTGGAGCCGGTGCAAACGGGTTAAAGAATGCATTTGGATCATACTCTGCGGGTTGTGGAACTGATTGTGGTGTAGGATCTTCAGCTGATAGTCGTGAGTTGGAAGCGGTTTGTTCTGCTGTTATCGGAGATGCAATTGGAGGACCGTCCTTCTCAACAGTTGTAGTTGTTTGTTGAGGTGAGTCAGGTACTTGAATATTATCAGGTTGTGCAGCGGAAATTGGTGAGACCTCAGAAGAACGGTATTCAATTGTATCATCAAACAGTGGAGCAAACAGAGTTTCCAATTCTTTGCGGTTTAGAGGTAATGTATCAGCCGAAGAGTCCGGAAAGTTAAGACGGTTTGTTTCGGGTCCTAAGCTGTTTTGCTCAGAAGCCATTTGAGTGAGTCATCAAAATTAGCATGAATAGTTTCTTGAATTTCTCTTGTTCGGCGATTCCATATCCAAAAGCCTTTGGAATTTCACAATATCCTACGAACACTCTGATGTCAGCCTTTGCTTTAAGCTTACCTAAATCATCACAATCATTTTTCGGATAACAAAGTGCTCCAAATACATGAAAGTAATCAATGTTTGGTTTTCTTTTGTGAACAAGTTGATAAGGTGTTTTGCGATGGCGTTTTGTGATCATAGAACGGTTTTGGGTGTAACATGAAGTTGAAACAGCTTCCGCCCATAAGTAATCTGATAATTGAGCATTAATCAACATGGTTCTTGCAGCTTCCACTAACGTCCTGTTGCGTCTTTCAACAACTCCATTCTGTTCTGGACTTCTTTCAATAGATGTTTGATGTTCAATTCTCACTTTCTCAAAATATGACCTAAGTGTCTGATTCTTAAATTCTGTTCCATTGTCAGTTCTGACCATTCTGACCGTGTTACGTAACTGAACTTGAATTTTAGTGAGAAAGGTGATGATCATAGAAGGAGCTTGATCTTTACTGCGTAGAAAATAAACCCAAGTCCATCTGGAGTAGTCATCAACAATTACGAGTATGTAGCGTTTACCGTTGATACTTTGAACACGCATCGGGCCACACAAATCCATATGAAGCAATTGTAGAACATGATTTGTACTGTGCTAAGTTTTAGAGGGAAAATGAGCGCGAGTACTTTTTCCTTGTTCACAGGCCGAACATAAGTGATCTTTGGTAAAACGGAATCTTGGAAAACCATCAACAAGTTTATGACGAGCAAGTTCAGTCATAGTTTTGAAATTCAAGTGTGAAAGACGTTTATGCCATAACCAGGATTTAGTCGATTCAGCTTTGGAGAGAAGACATATCAGTGATGAAGTAATCATATCAGACATCGATATTGTGTAAAGATTCGAACCACGTGAGCCGGACGATAGATCATTTCCTTGTAAGTCACGAACGAAACAAGTTTTCTCACGAAATGCAACTTCTAAATCCCCATCACAAAATTGTCCGACTGAAAAGAGGTTGTGACCTAAGCCTTCCACATAATAAACACGACTGATTTCGATGTTTCCACTGACATAGTCACCGTATCCCATGATTAAAGCGTAATGATCATTCCCGAATCTGACAGTTCCGATAAACTTTGAAACAAAGTTGACTAACAGTTTGAGGTTGCCTGTCATGTGTCGGGTGCATCCGCTATCAACAATCCAAAGAACAATCTGTACCACCTGCATCACAAGAAGACGACGAGGATGGAACAGAAGTAAGGGTGGAACCCAAAGAAAATGCGGGTTCCTGTTGGTTAGTAGCATACGTATTAAATAATTTAGGAATCCATTTAAATTTAGGTTTATATTGTAACCAACGTTGCCAATTCCAATTAGTTCTCGCTTTCTTTTTGGTGAATTCACTAGTTTTGGGCTTGTTCCTAGATTTGTTCTTCTCAACTATGGGGGTAACTTCAACATCATTAGAAGCCGTGGATGGCGGTTTTCCTAATATAGACTTTGAGGCAATAGTGGGCCTAAAAGGAATGCCTGTCCTACGTTTCTTATGACGATTTAAGAGAGAGTTAGCTACACATTTTGCATGATCACCAGATGATACACTTTTACGACAAAACACACAAGATGCATTAATATTCAAAACATTCAAAGGTTCATCATTCGTTACATTAAGATTTTGATTACAATTTGCCAGATCAGAATCTAAATCAGATGCAACATGAGTTTTATTCGAATTCCTAAGTTGATCTTCTACTTCTTGAGCTTCTAGTGTTCCTCTTTTACGTTGCAAGATCCTATTCTTCTTGTTACTTGTTTGCATGGGTCTGCTAACGCTATTAGTGGAGACTAGTCCTGTTGAAGTGGAAGGGTCAACATTAGTGTTTTGAATATCATTTCTCTTATCAGTTTTGTCAACTTGGTACAATTCTGGTACAATCACAGTGGTGTCAACAAACTTTCCTTTTTGAAGTAGCTTAATTTTCTCTTTCAAGTCAATGATGATATGATTTTTATCCTGAATATCAGACTCAAGTAAACCATTGCAATACTTAATGTCATCGCGGTTTTGTTGTCATTCAGCGTTTTCAATTTTTAACTCCGCAATTTCTTTCTCATATTTGAGACACAGACATTGAAAAGACTTAGTATTTTTGCAATTTTGACAAGACTTTGAAACATTTTGACTCTGAAGTTGTAATTCTGTTTCAAGACTTTGAGTTTGACACCATTCAAGTCGTTGTTTGAGTTGAGAAATTTCTTTTGAAAAATGTTTTATCACATCATCATTGTTTTTCCTCAGTATATCATTATCTTGTTTTAATGTCTCAATTTCTGTATTCAGCAAATCATTATCAGCATAGTGATCTTCCACAAGCATAGAAGTACCAGATTTATAGAGATCATTCATGATAATAGACATAATATCAGCATTGAGAACTTCTTCCAAGAGTCGATCGGCATCATATTTCAAAACTCTGTTTCTATGCTTTTGAACCAAAATTGCATTTTCATTTGATTTGAAAATATTTATCATTGATTTCACTTTTTTTTGCAGATGCTGTTCCCGACTTGTAGCACAAAGACGGAGGTGTTGAACAGTTGGCAACAATTGTTTTTGAAAAATCTCTCTTTTCTCGCTCGTAAGCGGATTGAAAAGTTTCAATTTTTATTTCTGAATTACGTTCAATTGTTTCCTCCAAAATTTTGATGTCTTCTATAAAAGTTTTGAAATAGTTTAAAACACGACAACTTTTTGGTAAAGGTGTAACTTCACCAGAAGATGGTAAAGGACCGTTTACTTGTGCCACAGTTTGGATCGGAGCCACATTAGAAGATGAAACATATGACTCAGTGACAAACCAAGATTTTTCAGGTACTTCCTTTTGAGGAACAAAAGATTTTGAAATGTGAGGAGTTTTTGAATAATCATATGGTGTCCAATATTCAGCTTGACTCATTTTTTATCGACTCTCTTCTTCAAGTTCTTCTTCTTCCTCAGTGTCATAAACAATAGTACGCACAATCATGTCATCACGCATACATTCCATACTGTAAAGTTTAGGATTTTTTTTGAACGCTTTGTGAAGAAACATTGATTTGTAATCACCAATTGCAAAACCTTTATCGGGTATCGGTTTTAAAGTAAATTTCTTAATTGTTGTTACAGAGCCCCCGGTTTTGTAAACAATATTACAAAACTCTTTGAGTTGTTTTTCAAGATCAACAATTTCACCGAGTAAATTATCTATATATTTCCTTTTTCGTATCTTATGTTCACAAAAATCCTTTTTGCAAATTGACAACTCTGTTTCTGTTTTTGAAAGTTCCTTTTTAAGTTGTTCAACCTGTTTTTGAAGTTCACACTTGTCACTTTCAAGTTTTGAAACCAACTTTCCATTTGACTCAATTAAATCTTGCATTTTGTGTTGAAGATCTTGTTCTTTATTGTAATGTTCTTGAAAAGTTTTTTCAAAACTTTTTTCATGTTTAACCTTGTGTTCCAGATTTGAAAGTTGTATTTGGTAACACTCAATGTCTCTTGTAAGTGACTTATTTGTCTCTTTTAAAGCTTTATTTATCTCATTGCATTTCATAATTTGCAATTGTTGAGCGTTCAGTTGTTTAGACAACAATATGAGGTCAGGGTCTGGATCATACAATGGTTCATGTTGTTCTAGAGAATCATGTTTATCATTCTCAATAGGATCATCAAATGAAACAATTGTGTCGTCATCAAATGTAACAACTGTGTTCATTTGTTCATCTTCTTGAGATGATAAAGATGAGTCAGATGGAACATGATGAGGCGAAAAATGATCCGTTTTTAGGGGGTCATTTAAGGCCGAATCCGAATTTATTTGATCAAATATTGCCCTAAATCGTTCCTTTTGTGATTTTAGGTGTTTGGAGAGTGAATTCTGGAAAAGAAGCCATTTTGGACGTTTTTGGAGCATAAAAGTGAAGAAAACGGCAAAGTCTCAATTTTCCATGCTGGGAACAGTACATGAAGGCGTCAAGAGTAAATTTTGACGGCGTCAAAGTCCCAAGAATAAAATACCGTGGTTGATGACGGCGTCACATAGGCCGTCACGTGTACCTGAAGGCGTCACCAAGGCCGTCACGTGTAAACTTGTCAAAACTTGCGCGCGGAGTAGCTGATATTGTTTTGGTCATAACTTTTGCATACGAACTCGGATTTAGGTGATTCAAAAGCCCACGCGAAGAGGACGAAGAGATCTACAATTTGGTGAAAAAATGGTCTTGACGGCGTCAAGAGTACGGGCTGATGCCGTCACGAAGGGCCGACAGAAAACATGCCTATAAATATAACTTCATAACTTCACTTTTTGTAAGCCCTAAACCCTAAGGTCGATTCCTGGGTTTAGGTGGGTGTTTTTCTAGCAACTTAGAGGGTTTCAATCACTCCATAAACATCATGTATTGGTTTGATGATTCTATCCTAATTATGTTTTCCATTATCATTGTTGTTTGCTCTTCTTTGATGATGATTTGCTAATTCACCTTGTGTCTACTTATGATTATGTGAAACTTGTATATAATTGATTAGATCTCATTGATTTCTTGTTGATGTTGTGTCTATCTCCATCAATTAAGGTGTGACAACTTCAATAGATCTAGTTGGTTTAGTTTATAATCCTTGTTTCCTATTGATTCTTGTTTTGAATGAATGATTTATATGTTAGGCTTAAGAAAACTGGCAGATCTCCAAATGGTAACATGCTTGAACGTCTTAAGAAACATGAACCGAGGCGTACTAGGTCTTTATTGGTTGTATTTAATGCATGAGCCACTGTTTACAATCCCTATAGTTGTGTTGGGCATGGTGTAGGAGGAGATAAGAGCTCATAGAATTGGGGAGTTATGTATGCCACCCCATGAATGGTATTAAGGAATACAACCCGTCAATTAAAACAAGGTTACAATTCAATAGGTAGGATTGGATAGCTAGCAAGGAGTAACATATCATGGGTAGACATGCTTCACTTATCTTGTAGAACCTTAGTTTAGTTTTCTTATTAATTAGTTTAATTAGTAGCTTTTGGGTTAGTTGATTAGCAACTAATTCCGCCCACTCTCCCAATACCCGAGATTTTTACTTGCTTTTCATAAAATATAAAAATACAAAAAGAATCATCCTTCACCTTTAGACCTAGTTAGATTAATTTCAATCCTAACGACACTATTCCTAGCTGAACGATCAATCCCCCGGTACTTGTCACTATACTATACTACAACGATCAGGTACACTGCCTGGTGGGGGTTGTAAGCTTCTCGAGATCCCTCGAGAGGTAAAGCAAGGTGCGATTCCCACGCATCAAGTTTTTGGTGCCGCAGCCTGGGGAATAGTTATTGTCTAGGTTAGGATTTCTTTTTATTAGGTCTACTTGCTAGATTCCTTTCTAGTAAGATTTTTATTTTTATTTTTAGGTCTTCTTTAGTCTATCTTATTTCTTCGTGCCTTTGTTCGTAACTCTTTACCATCCGACATCATGGAAGGTGGTAACATTTTTGAACCCATCATCCCACCACAACAAAAACCACCATTAGAACCCCTTAGGCCCCGAACCTTAGGAGAGTATTCCCGACCTAGCCACCAAGGCTACCGAAACACCATTGAGCTCACCGGAGCCAATGTGACCCCCTTGCGATCCGACACCATCCGGTTGGTGCAAAGCGGATGTGCATTCCATGGACTTCGTTCCGAAGATCCAAACCAACACCTTAAGGACTTCCTCAAAATCGTAGATTCCATAGACCTAGGTGTTGAAACTAGAGAGACTACCCATTTACGCCTATTCCAATTCTCTCTACGGGATCAAGCTAGTCAATGGCTTGAGCGTTTACCCGCGGGATCCATCACCACATGGGATGATCTCACCACTCGTTTCCTTGCTCAATTTTTCCCACCGGGGAGAACTACTAAGCTTAGGAATGACATCTTGATGTTTCAACAACGTCAAAATGAATCTCTTTATGAAGCATGGACTCGTTTCAAGGACTTACTCCGAAAAGTCCCTCATCATGGCATAGATCTTTGGCTCCAAGTCCAAATCTTCTATGACCATATCGACATCTCCACGAGGCGAACCATTGACCAATCGGCCGGTGGTAAGCTACGTGATCTTAGTGCAGAACAATCATGGGAACTCATAGAAGATCTTGCTCTCTATGACAGCGAAAGTTGGAATGATCCCCGTGATTTGAACAAAACGGTCAAGGCAATATCTTTGCCTTCGAACAATTCAAGCACTCCCGACCGTAGGATCATGGAACTTGAGGACCAAGTCAAGTTTCTCATGAAATCTTACGAAGCTCCAAAGCATTCAAGCCAAGTGAACAAAATCACTTCTTCATGCGAATTATGTAGTGGTCCCCATGACACTCGTGATTGTGTGGAACTCCCCGGAATAGCTTTTGTGGACTACGCATCCACGCGTACCGACGAAGCGGGAGATAAGTGGTACACTTTCAAGCCCGAGCCAAACACATACGGTGATTCATATAACCCCTCATGGAAAAATCACCCAAACCTTAGGTGGAAGCAAAATCAACCCAATTCTTCCAATCCGCCTAATCGTTACCAATCAAACGGTCCACCATCCAACCGTACCTTCAACAACAATCCTTCTAACAACTATGGTAGTACCAACAATCTTGAAGGATTGATGTCAAAGTTCATGGCATCTCAAGAAGCCCGCATAGCTAAGTTTGAAGCCGATTTCAAACAAAATCAAAGCGAGATGACCAATAGAATTGATGCATTGTTGAAAATTCTCAATGACCGAGAAATGGGAGCACTCCCAAGCGACACCATCAAGAATCCGAAACTAAACGTTAATGCCATATCTTCATTATCGTCACCCACTTCGTGTCCACAATACTACTCGGTTAAATCAACGAGCACGTGTTTCAAACAACACCAAGTTCCCCAAAAGGACCAATCAACTAAAACACCCACTATAGAGCCGGTCAAAAGCATAGTTGAAACGCCTCTTACGCAAGACCTTGACGATGAATTCAAAGAACTTCACCTTGAACGCCCCGTCATTGATGTCTTAGCGCGTGCTCCTTACTATAGTGCCCTCCTAGAAAAATATGAGAAGTATAAGCTAGGTAAAAATGGGACCGCCTTCGTTCAAAACAAGTTGCCAAAAAAGCTTGATGATCCGGGTATATTTGTTTTGCCTTGTAAGATAGGAAGATCCGAAGCTTTCGACACACTAGCCGATTTAGGGTCAAGCCTCAACTTGATTCCCTTATCCTTATTCACCGCTCTTAAGCTAGAAAAGTTAGAGGAAACGGAGGTATTGATAGGGCTAGCGGATGGAAGTATTGCCCACCCGGTTGGAATGATTAAGGATGTAGTTGTTCACGTAGGAAGGTTAACTATATTAGCGGATTTTCACGTCCTAGACATGGTTAGTGACACTACAAGCCCATTATTGGTAGGAAGAGGATTTTTAGCAACCGCTAGTGCCATGATAGATTGCAAGGAATCCAAGATAGCGGTAGGAGAAGGCGATACTTGGTCGGTGTATGATGTTAAGAAGCATAGCTATGATTGTGATGATGAACCAACACCGCATTGGGTAGAGATGAATAGGAGACCATCTAAATATGGACCTTGGATAGAAAGGAACTTCATAGGACCTCAATGCTCATTTTATCTAGAAAAAGGATTTCGTTGAGAAGACACATTCGGTAGAACAACTCATAGCTAGGGATGAGGAGCTAGATCCCTTTGAGGACCCCTTAGTCTTTAGAAAGATGATTGAATTCTTGAGCGTAATGCCTATTAATATAGAGTTGAATAAATGGAAAAGAGATGGAGATAAGTATAAATGGAGGTGGGACAAGCCACCTAAAGAAGGTGACGGGTCATGGCATATTAGAATGACCTTGTATGATCCGGATGGAGAAAAGTTTGAAAGGTCATACCACACTAAGGGAGCCGATAGAAAGTTGAAACCTAAGTTCGATCCCAAAGATGTCCTCAATGAGGAACTCACCCGAATCACGTAGTAACCCACGACTTTGAGTCTAGCTACAAGACTCGTAAATAAAGAAAAGCGCTTCTTGGGAGGCAACCCATGTTTTGTGTGAATTTTATTTGTTTGATTGTTATTTGCTTCCGTATGCATGCTTTGTTTTTATTGTTGGTTGATCATGTTTCTCTACTAAAATGTAAAATACTTTATTATGTTGTTTGGCCTAGTCTTAACTTCAACCTAAAGGTATTTTTGCAAAAGATAAGTGTAAGGGGAAACCCCAAATATGTTTTTAAAAAACAAACCGATCAAGATTCTCCACAATATTTAATGAACATGTATATTCGTATTTGTTAGAGTCAAATGCTTGTATTGAGTCATAATGAAGTTTTGCAGGATTTTCCAGGAAGTAGGACAAAGTTTTTCCAGAAATTTTCCGGAAACTTAACATAAGAATTTCTGCAGGTCCATTCTGACGGCGTCAGAGTTTGCTCTTGACGGCATCAGGAGTTAAAATCTGGAAATTTTACCGGTTTTGTTTTTCTAACGGAGTCTTATGGTTTTTGTGAATTATTAAGTTTTATAATCTCCAGGAAATCTGCAAACTTCATTCCACAAGCATTATATCTTACTTTGTTTTCTAGAATTTAGTAACTTATATAGGATGCCGCCGATTTTACACGAGGTTGCCTTGTCTACTTTTGTCAGGATTTACAGGTTATTTGTGACAAGAAGATGATTTATATTCTGGAAGGGAAGCTTTGATTGTTCGTTTTCTTGGAAGAAGATTTAACCTGGCCAACCTATAATCCATACCGAGCGAATCAGGGGAGTATTTGATTTCATTCTCTTTACCTCTTAACTTTTACATTCTTTACTTGAACATTGGGGACAATGTTCATCCTAAGTGTAAGGGGAGGGTAAAAAGATGATACCTTACATATGCACTTTCGCTTGAGTTTGTTTTGTTTGATAGTAGATGTGTAATAAAACTATGAGAAATACTTGTTAGTATAATTTTAGCGCCAAATTTAAATTTTTTTACAACATTTAGGAGTGAAACTTTAGCCATAGCAAGTGTCTCATGGATAGGAGGTTGTATGACTAGCACATAACCGTATATTCAGAAAAATTTTCCACCTAAGAATGTGAGGTTCGCCTTTAGTTTTGATAGGAAAAGCATTTATTATTGGTGCTTATGAGTGTACCGGTAGCATTTAGATTCTAGAACTTGCGTTAGTGATGCATCCCGAGACCGCTAGTGAGACTACATTCGTGTGGTAGGATTTACTACATGATAAGAGGCATTAGGATCACCCTTGTGTTAAACCCGTATTACAATTACTTGACCATTTAAGTCATATTACTTGGCTAGTTAAGTCAACTAATTTTTCCCACACCCTTAGCGTTGTACTCATTTTTAGTACACGATACCCCTAGTACACCCCTCCGAGCCTATCTTTTCGTTTCTAACTTTAAGCATTTTACTTAAAGGAAGAATTTGTTACACCCCACTTAAATGTACACCCAAATCGCCTTAGCCTTCTGTGTATGCGCTCAGTTTTAGTGCATTATTATTATTTGTTAAACCCTAAGTTAACTTTCTAATTGATTACATGGTTGCTAAGTCGAGTCATATCATTGTACATATTGTTTTGGGACGATTGGGACTCATGGGTAAGTACTTATTTTATGGAGTAATGGGGAAGAACATAATATTATTACCCCCATATGTACGTTAATCTTAAAAGTGCTCCAAGTGTTTTGATTTTCTTAATTTGAGTCATTAGAATAAGTTTAATGTAAAGTATGTAAAGATTCAAGTGTAAGGGGAATGCTCAAACCCCTATGATGTATTATTTTGGATGGTAGGGTAAGAGTGTATGCAAAAAAAAAAAAAAAAAAAAAAAAAAAAAAAAAAAAATCGAAAAAAGTTAAGAAAAAGAAAAAAAAAATAGAAAAGAAAAAGAGAAAAACCATACGGACTACCATCCCGTTTCATTCTATGTTCATTTTATGTTTTTGTTATTTTTCATTTATTAGCTTAAGTCGAGTCTAGTCTTGGCTTAGCAACGCCATATTGTACATGTAATTAACCAAGATTGTTAACTCGCCACCAGTAAAACTTCCTTTATCCAACAAAACCGTGTAATTCATATCCCTATACCTAACGTTACAACCCTTTAAAAGACCTCTTTGATAGTTTATCCTAGGTACTTACGCCATGTGGTGGAGGTTTGATCCTTTCCCAAGCCTATGGTAATCTATTTTGCTATGACAGGTAGTGAGAGATATCTTCCATTTCCATAATGTTATATTACTTTATTACACCCGAGAGATGTGAGTATCTAAACACTATTTGCGAGGTGCTTGTGTATGACCTCCGTGCTTGTCTATTGGTCTTTAGTGGAACGATTATTTGTTGTAATTACTTTTATATTAGTGTTAAATGACCCCTAACTTGTCTTTTGAGTAGAATAAAAGCTCATTTGCTTGAGGACAAGCAAATCTCAAGTGTAAGGGTATATGATGAGGCGAAAAATGATCCGTTTTTAGGAGGTCATTTAAGCCCGAATCCGAATTTATTTGATCAAATATTGCCCTAAATCGTTCCTTTTGTGATTTTAGGTGTTTGGAGAGTGAATTCTGGAAAAGAAGCCATTTTGGACGTTTTTGGAGCATAAAAGTGAAGAAAACGACAAAGTCTCAATTTTCCATGTTGGGAACAGTACATGAAGGCGTCAAGAGTAAATTTTGACGGCGTCAAAGTCCCAAGAATAAAATACCGTGGTTGATGACGGCGTCACATAGGCCGTCACCAAGGCCGTCACGTGTACCTGAAGGCGTCACCAAGGCCGTCACGTGTAAACTTGTCAAAACTTGCGCGCGGAGTAGCTGATATTGTTTTGGTCATAACTTTTGCATACGAACTCGGATTTAGGTGATTCAAAAGCCCACGCGAAGAGGACGAAGAGATCTACAATTTGGTGAAAAAATGGTCTTGATGGCGTCAAGAGTACGGGCTGATGCCATCACGAAGGGCCGACAGAAAACATGCCTATAAATATAACTTCATAACTTCACTTTTTGTAAGCCCTAAACCCTAAGGTCGATTCCTGGGTTTAGGTGGGTGTTTTTCCAGCAACTTAGAGGGTTTCAATCACTCCATAAACATCATGTATTGGTTTGATGATTCTATCCTAATTATGTTTTCCATTATCATTGTTGTTTGCTCTTCTTTGATGATGATTTGCTAATTCACCTTGTGTCTACTTATGATTATGTGAAACTTGTATATAATTGATTAGATCTCATTGATTTCTTGTTGATGTTGTGTCTATCTCCATCAATTAAGGTGTGACAACTTCAATAGATCTAGTTGGTTTAGTTTATAATCCTTGTTTCCTATTGATTCTTGTTTTGAATGAATGATTTATATGTTAGGCTTAAGAAAACTGGCAGATCTCCAAATGGTAACATGCTTGAACGTCTTAAGAAACATGAACCGAGGCGTACTAGGTCTTTATTGGTTGTATTTAATGCATGAGCCACTGTTTACAATCCCTATAGTTGTGCTGGGCATGGTGTAGGAGGAGATAAGAGCTCATAGAATTGGGGAGTTATGTATGCCACCCCATGAATGGTATTAAGGAATACAACCCGTCAATTAAAACAAGGTTACAATTCAATAGGTAGGATTGGATAGCTAGCAAGGAGTAACATATCATGGGTAGACATGCTTCACTTATCTTGTAGAACCTTAGTTTAGTTTTCTTATTAATTAGTTTAATTAGTAGCTTTTGGGTTAGTTGATTAGCAACTAATTCCGCCCACTCTCCCAATACCCGAGATTTTTACTTGCTTTTCATAAAATATAAAAATACAAAAAGAATCATCCTTCACCTTTAGACCTAGTTAGATTAATTTCAATCCTAACGACACTATTCCTAGCTGAACGATCAATCCCCCGGTACTTGTCACTATACTATACTACAACGATCAGGTACACTGCCTGGTGGGGGTTGTAAGCTTCTCGAGATCCCTCGAGAGGTAAAGCAAGGTGCGATTCCCACGCATCAGAACAACTTGCGCCTTATTTGATTCAGAAGCAGATGGTGATGCTATTTCATGTATTAGGCATGTATTAAGATCATGTACCTGCGACAAGCCATCAGTGTCATACACTGGGCCTGAATCATCCATTTGAAGTTCCTACATGTTGGCCATAAGCATCACAGCTGCATTTGCTTCCAAATCTTCCATGTCATCATCGTTGTACGCATTTACCATGAAGCTGTTCTCTTGCTCAGTGAAATGTCCTTCCTTTTCATCTTTGAGAGCCATGAGTAATGCCTGCTTGTGAAACTTACTGCCCCGAGTTCTCGGTTTTGGACATGCAGTTGCAATATGACCTTTCTCACTGCAGTTGTAGCACCATACTGCATTCCCAATGTTAGAGTTCCCAGTTGCAACACTTTCATTCCTTTGCTGAGTAACACCAGAGTTGTTTCTGAACCCTCCGTTGTTGTTGAGCCTTTGTTCATTTCCAGAATTTCCTAAATAACCACCTGATCGTCCATTATATCGATTTTGTATCTCAACCCTTCCATCTTGAATGATAGCTTGATTCCTAGTGTTCGATGAAGAGCGAAGATGGTTGTTAGTCTTTTTTAAGAATTTGCTGAAGGCACGAGCAATGAGAGCAAGTCCTTGATTCAACGTATTGAAGTCATCATCTTCATCGTCATTAGAGTTAGAGTAGTACATTGACTCACTGTTTTCATAGGGAACAGGTTGATTAAATTGCTGAGCAGAATCATATGGAATCATCTGATTTGGAGTTGTAGGTTGTGGGTAGCTGAAGTAATTATGTTCTTGAACATAAGCATGATTTGACATTGGAGGTGGAGTATACGGAGATTGAGCTACGAGTGCCAACGAATTTGGTATTGGTGGTGGTATGTAACCTCCTCGAAGAGCACGATCTTTCTCCACTTCAGGTTCATGGTGTTTCAGAAAATCATACAACAAGCCATACGGTGCATCATGAAGATTTTTGGTTTGACGAACGAATGTTACATACTTTTGCCAATCCGGACCAAGACTACCAACAAATTTGGAGTTTACTGCGATCCTCGGTACTGTAATTTTGTGTCTTTCCAAATCATTAGCCACATTAGTGAAACGATGATAGTAGGATTCAAGTGACTCCCCTGGTTCAATTGAGATGTTAGTGTATTCCATGTAGGGTTTGGATTCCATATCATCTTTATTCAACTGAGTGCCTTCCATTAGGAGATGAACATGTTCCCATATTGCTTTAGCCATTTTCTGTGCATCAACACTTCGATAAATTGGATTAGGTATTCCTTGAAGTATGTAGGCCATGGCATATTCATCAGCTTCACGGTGTAGTTTCTACTCTTCAGTTAGTTAAGATTCTGGAAGTGGTTTCTCTACTGGAGCTCGAGGAGGATCAGCAGATGGATCTCCACTTTCAAGTCTAGTTGGTCACTCAAATGGTCCTTCAAGTATCACTTGTTTCAAGAATTTCGCATGGGGTTTCTTAAGTTCAAGGAATCGTAAGAATCGACTTGACCACTGAACATAGTTCCTAGGTGTTAACATTGGAGGTGTTTCAAGTGATCCTGCCTCATGTTTGGATTGTTGAGTTGTAATAACTTCACACATTCTATCAAACCCGTGAGGTTGTCTGGACGAATACTGAGTGGGTTGTTGTGACATTTGATATGGTTGTTGTTGAGGAATGATTTGATGTTGTTGCATCATGAGATATTGTTGTTTTGGCTGAAACGGTTGTTGCTGAAAGTGTGATTGTGATGGTTGTAGATACGATTGTTGCTAATGGTATTGCTGTGGCTGATACTGCTGATGTTGCTGTTGCTGAGGATGAGAGAAGTAGTAATTTGGTGGTTGAGACATCTTAGAACACTTGTGTAATGTTGGATCTTGTAGAAGATTGAAATGTACGTTCCTTTGGTTAAGATTAAGAATCCTTAGGCAAAGATGAGAATCTTACGCGTAACACATAAACTTATGCGTAGACTTCAAAGTTATGCGTAAAGGTTGATATTATGCGTAAACAGTGAGTTTATGTGTAAGATATACCTTTACGCGTAAGTTTAAGCTTATGCGTAAGAGTTTATGCGTAAGGTTCAAAGACCAAACAAATCTTTCAAACTTATCCAAGCTTGAAAGATATCCGTAGTCGAAGTATTCCACTAACTTATCCAAGCTAGGGAAGTACTGAGTCACCGTTGCACGAAGAGAAGACCTTTGAGGAAACTTATGCGTAGATTTCTAGAACTTACACGTAAGATAATCTTATGCATAAGATTTGACTTCTGCGTAGAACTTCGGCGTAGGAATTCACTTCTGCGTAGAACTTAGGCGTAGAATACACTCTTATGCGTAGAAATGGGGTTTTTCACCAAAACTAACGCCTAAACAGTAAACTTCTGCGTAGGATTGGGGTTTTTGGCAAAAGTAATGCGTAGAGAGACAAAATAGTACTGTTGATAGCTTTACAATTGTACTGTTCCACTAACTTTTGCGTAGAGTGACCAGAATCAAGTAAAAATCACTACTTTTTGAAGAAAATTGCTTAGAAATAAGTTTCTTCTGATCAAATAACTTCCCCAACACTTAGAAAACACTAAATATGAAAGATTTAGGTACCAAAAACTAGTTTTCTAATATCAAAGAAGCTACAAAACTTAAGAAACAAAGAGAAAAAGTACTAAAAACTGTAAAAGATCAAAACTTTATGCAAAATCTATGCTTCTAATCACTATATCAACCTTGAAACATGTCCAAGCTTCAAGATTTGAGTGAAAGAAACAAAGAAAAAGCTAAAATAAAGAAAAAAACACCTAAACCCCACGTTAACCAAATAAACAACACTTAAATCTCAATTAGGCGAATGATACTACTTGTTAGGTGCCCATATTGATATCACACAAGTAAAGAATAAGATAGATATAAGGATTGGTTGATTACAAGATATGAGAGAATTATAAAAGCAAGAGTTTCATTAATATATCAAAATAACCAACAAGTATTATGATAACATAAGCTTAGTATTTATAGGAGGGAAGCTAGGGCAACACTCCCTAGTCCCTTTCATGTCACTAACGTGGGCTTCTTAAGCCTTATGGGCTTTTACAACTTGCCCATTAACATAAACATAAACATTAATATTACTAAAGCAACCTAGTACAAAATGTAATGACCGAGACTTGACTAAATGCTAAAGTATGTTCCCCAACATATAATCTCAGATCTATGGTTTTGTATAAAAGAAAATAGTTATAAAAGCTTTAACTTACTTTTTAGTTGTCACTTGATTCTGTATAATGACATATTTTCAAGAATAAAATTGAGTTGATTATTCATTTTTCTAGGTTTTTTTATATAAATAGTTAGATTCAATGGGGTTATGCATGTCTTTTTTGTTTCGAGGCTCAAATACACGATCAAAATGGAATCTGAACATCGTAGTTCAAGAAAATTAATTACTAATAATGGAAAGGTATATAGAAGTTATCACCTGATTGTGACACTAGTTCTGATAAAAGGTAGTTCTGAAAAATATTGGTCATTAAGAAAGAAAAAGAAACAATGTTTTCTCAAGTAAAACCAACTACAAACAGACAATGTTTTGTAAAAAGAGACCCTTCCTAAATAGAAGAAAAAAAGAAACAGCCCCTAAGTCATTTTGTATGTATTTTTGATGAGGATTATAGCCAATTGGCTACAATAATTGTAGCTAAGACATCCCTATATATATATATATATATATATATATATATATATATATATATATATATATATATATATATATATATATATATATATATATATATATATATATATATATATATATATGTATATATATATGTGTGTGTATATGTATATATATATATATATATATATATATATATATATATATATATATATATATATATGGTTGGGGTTACTATAAAAAGTGTAGGAAGTATTATGGGAATGACATGTGTCACCCACATGCCACATCATATGACACGTGTCACCCCACCCACCCTCCAACCCACCGAAAAAAAAATTTCCCGCCAAAAGAATTTTTTTTTGGGCAAAAATATTTTTTCCCGCCAAAAAAATTTACTGCATCACTGTTATAAATTTACTGCATCACGGTTATAAAGTTACTGGATCACGTTTACTGCCTCACAATTATGATTTTACGGCATCACGGTTACTGCATTCATGGTTATAAAGTTACTGCATCATAGTTATAAGAAACTGCATCATCCTAAGTTTTCTGCATCATATGTATGTAACTGCATCACGGTTACTGCATTCATTGTTATAAGTTACTGCATCATAGTTATAAGAAACTGTATCATCATAAGTTTTCTGCATCATATATGTATGTAACTGTATCACAATGAAAATACAATTCTTTTTTAAGTTTTTGTGTATCTTTATTATAAGTTACTGCATCATAGTTAATAGTTCAGTGCATCAACTATGCTGCAGTAACTTTATAACTGTGATGCAGTAAAAAATTTGGCGGGAAAATTTTTGACGGGAAAAAAACATTTTTTTGCCCAAAAAAAAAAAAAAAAATTTTGGCGGGAAATTTTTTTTTCTGGGGGTGGGGGTGACACGTGTCATATGATGTGGCATGGGAGTGACACATGTCACCCTCACAATCCTTTCTACACTTTTTATTATAAGGGACTTTTATATATATATATATATATATATATATATATATATATATATATATATATATATATATATATATATATATATATATATATATATATATATATATATGTTAGTGCAAATATAACGATATTTAATCTATACAGTCTCGTTTGTTTTGATTGATGACAAACGTATAACTTGATTGTCTCAACATACATTCAACACCTCTCAACGTCTCGAGTCGTCGTATGCTAAAACACAGGTTCGTACATGTTTGTTATGTAGCATTATGATCAAACCCTTGACCAACCATTTAGAATGACTAAAATAATTTAGGAGTCTTTATGTATTTTAGGTGTCAAAGTACACTTTAGGTGTTAAATAGAATAAGTGCCACATTAGGTGTCTAGATAATATTAGTAAGTTTACAATATATAAAAATGTGTCTTATAACAACATAAGTACATAAAACATTTTTAGTAACTTACTAAATATTATATAGCTAGCTAATATATTTTTTATACAAGTAACTTACCTTTTTAAGTTAGTATATACATTTGGAAAGTTCTTGGAAGAGATGTCATAGAATCTTGATTTGACATATTGTGTGTTGACTTAGAAGATCTTGATTTGACATATTGTGTGTTGACTTGGAAGATTTTGATTTGACTAAAGATAAATATATTGGGAACATGGTTTTATCTTTGTTAGTTTTGGAACATGGTTTTGGAAAACCACTTTGTAAGTTTCCCTATAAATAGGAGTTCATAGTTTACTTGCAAACTTGATGAAAAACTACACATACATAGATATATAGGAAACCATGTAGAAACACACATGAGTCACCCTTTCCATAATGATCATAATGCTTCTAACATTCATCATTGTTGTAAGCATATCATACTTCATGATCCACCAAGAAGGTCACAAGATCTTGAAGTCATCACTCATTAAAGCATTCCAACATATGAAAATTCAAGGGCAATTGACATCCTAAATAGTTGAAGACTTCTTATTCAAGAAGTTCATGTAGATTAGGCATGCATATCCATTAGACTTTTACGTCATGGATCATCATTGTATCATTACAATATAGATTAGATGGTTTATGTGTTTGTGCCATAAAACACAAGGTTTTTATGTTGGGCCACAAAACATAGCGGGAGTGGTTGTACCCTTGGTAAAGAACTCGACATCTAGCTTTCTGTCGGAAATATTGTATAAGCGACGATAGGAGTGGTTGTACCTTGTAAAAGAACTCGGTATCTAGCTTTGTACCGGATAAAGTGTAAGCGACGATTGTAAGGTTTTCTCCGCCAAGAAGGGAGGTTGTTGATCTATTGAAGTAACTCTCGAGTTGGGTACTCGAGGAGTGGAGTAGGGCGGAGAGGAGATCCATGACCGAACCACTATAAATCCTCGTGTTCGGTTTGCACTTTCCTTTTACTTATTGCTTTACTTTAATGTTTGCATTATGTGATTGTTTGTGTTGTTACATGTTTATTGTACTTGTGTGATAACATGTTTTAAGTTATGTTAGTCATTAACTACAAGTAACATCTTTCATATTAGAACAAGCTAAAAATGGACATTTGATACAACAAGTTTAAAGTTTTTAAACGGTAAACTATTCAACCTGATGAGTTTGTAAATACTTATCATTTTTACCTTTTCTGAGCTGCCAAAATATCTAAAAACACTCAAAATTGCATCAAAATAATGAAAATATCCCAGGAATGTGTTTTATATGTTTCAGATGCAAAATAATCAAAAACAGATGAAAAACGAACAAAGTTTGCATAGTTGGCAGTTTCAGTCCCTCAAGTTTCAAAAATTGACAAAACTAGTCCCTAAAGGTTTAAAATAAAAGAAAAGTCAACCCAAGTCCTTTGGAATTCAAAAGTTGTCAAAATAAGTCCTTAGGTGAAAAGTTTGAGAAAATTACACTTTTACCCCTCAAGTTTCAAAATTGGCAAATTTAGTCCTCGAGTATTTTAAAATTGAAAATTATCATATTTTACCCTTGTACTATTCATTTATGACCTGTACAGTCCTTTTGATTACTTTTGGGGAATTACAGTTTCAACCCTTCTAGTTTCAGGAAATTACAATTTTAGTCCCCAGGAATTTCAAAATTGGAAAATATCAATTGTAGCCCTTGGAATATGGAAACATGGCAGGAAAGACCCTTGTTACAAAGTTTGGAAAGTTGCTAAATTCAGCCCTCAAAATTTCCGGATTTGCAAGAATGGTCCTTGTGGTTTTTAGCCTAACATACAAACGGACCCTTGGTTATTTATTAACCCAAAACACAACCCCACAAATATTATCCTAATCCACCCCACCTTACACCCTTTTACCAGCCCACATCCAACCTGGCCCAAAACCTTCCATAGCCCACTCCATAATCAAATATTACTCACCTTGTTTTAATATTAACCCCCTCCCTAGTCAACCCTACGGTCAAACCTCACACCTCAACCCCTTCCTTATCCCTCCCCCGTGACTCCTCTGCAAAAACCCACTCCAAAGCCAACACTCTATCATCACCCCTACTATCCTACCCCCTCCACTATCCTCTGCCACTTTCACCTTTCCTCCACTACACAACAAATACCACACCCCCTGCTACAAGCAAACCATTCCAACTTGCAAAACTGAGTTTCCCGCCAAAACATCACCATTGGCTGAGATCACATTAAATGCAATCCAATGGCTGGGATTGGTCAAGAGAAGATGACAGAGACCCAAGGAACCCTAGAGGGGCATTATAAAAGGAAAAGATAGAAGCAGTTAAAAGTGGTAGGATTTTTAGTAAAAATAGGAGTAGTGTAGATTTTAGTTTAAGAAAACTCTGTCAAATTTTCTCCTTAAATGCAATGTAATTGTCAAAACTTCTGTAATCAGATTTCATATCCAATTAATTTTCAGTTTGTGCCTTAACACTCTTATTTACTTTGATGTTACATATAATGCTCTAATTTTAATTTTTGTAATAAGCTAGCAAAAGTTCTTTGTTACATAAGCTTATAGAAGCTTCTCCATGGCTTTCTGTGGGCTTATTAGTGGGTGAATTTAGCTTTAGTTTCAAATGAGCCAACTGAGCAAGTAAGTTTTCTCTTAAATCCATTTGATTTAATTTCTGCATATAGCTTATTGTTCATGTTTATTAGCTTATTTCCATCTTACATCCTTTTTATTGTGCTTATTTGTGCTTTCTAGTTTAATTCCAGAGATTGTAGTTTGGTTACTTAAGTTTTCATATAAATCATTGATAAATCCAGAAATAATTGCATAGTTAGTATAGCTTTGCATTAGTGCTTATAATTAAGTTAAAGTAGCTTAGATTAGACCATGTAGTCATAATATTTAAGAATCAGCAAGAATTTCACACGTTTATAGGCTTAATCTGTTGCAATCACAGATCAGTTAGTGTGAATAGGGGTGTTTGGATCTGTGCATTCCCATGTGATTGTATTGTTTTGATTGTGAGATTTCTGCACAACTAGACTCACATAGGTAAAACTAAGTGAGATTGGTCAATAAATATATAAGTTTCAAAGCAAAAGTCAAAAATCACCTAGAATCTCATTTATGCCTGTTCTTCATGTGAACTGCTATTAAGTTCTTGCTCAACCTGTTCATTTTGTGTTTGTGTTGTGGTCTTGAGTGTTTAAACAAGTTTAAATAACACCTAGGATTAGATTTAATCAGTAGAAGTTGGGATTAGTAAACCTAGGGCTGTCATTAAAAAAGTCAAAAGTTGCATACTTATAAAAAATGGACAAGATTCAATTGAGTGTACAAGGTTTGATTCTGGGTGATAATCAGTAAAAATGGTTGTTTTGCAAACCTTGGTAGCTTGTGTATCAACATCAAAAGGAAAATTGCAATTTAGGATCCATTTGAACCCTTGATTCTGTGTTCAAAGTTGGACAGTTGTCCTTGTTACTCCCCTGCACCCAGGTTTTGAGTAAATTTCAATTGGCCATAAGTAGTTCAATACTAGGTGAAACCTCTTGATCTTTGTTGTTTTAGGAATCCCTCTAGGTGGTTTTTAAGTATTTGCTTTTAGGTATCTAGATACTGCTTATTTTGTTGCTTATTTAAAGCCTTCTTTTGGCTTATTTTAGGCTGCTGCTGCTGTGTGCTCTTAACTCAGCAGAGCTTGTTTATCTTATTTCCATTTTGCTTGATCCTGTTGTTGTTTTGGAATTGTCACTTTGTATGTCTCAGCTTATGTGAGCTTTTTGGCTTATTCAAGTTTTTTACTGCTTCTTGTTTGGCTGCTGCTACCTGCTTGTATGCTTGTTCATGTTCTTTTTCTTGTTGTTCATGTTTTTGTTGTTGGTAATATTTCTTGCTTGTTGATTTTAGTTAATTTATGTTAATTTAGGTCTGTGAAAACTTGTGTATATGCTAGTCATAGCTTGTGTGTCCTATCTTGCATTTGCTTATTTCAAATACTCACCTTGCACCCTTGCTGCCTGACCCCCTTTTCCCAAGCCCACAATAAGCTCAATCCTTGAGCTTATTGCCTGGTCTTTGGTGTTTTGGAATGCCCTCCTAGCAGCTTTTCTTGATTACCATTTGGTTTGGCATCCCAGTTACCCAGGTGGGCCCCACAGCAAGTGCCCTCTCATGCCTGTTTGGTTTCTAGCTTTTGGATCTTGCTTATTTGATTATTCTAGCTTAACCATTGTGCTTTTTTCTTTGTTTTTGCTCATTACTAGTTTCCCTACCCATGTATAGCTTATTTATTCTTTGGCTTGTATTGAGAGGCTTTTTATGAGCTTATTCAAGTGCCTTTAAGTCCTAATAAGCTAAAATAGTAATCTGCCATGCTAATAAGCTGTCACATTGCTTATTTTTGAGAACCAATCAAAGTCCCTTCACAAAAGTGTCTCATTTACAGTTGTTTAAGAGTTTTGAAAAATAAAATTCCAAAAAATCCAAATTTAAATTTAGTGATAGCTTCTATTTAATAGAAGTTATCTTTTTCATTTTTCCTTTTAGCTTATGATTAAGTACTTTTGCATTTTCATATTTTTCTTAAGTTCCTGATAGTTTAAAGTATTTTTAGGAATTCTTCTAGATTTTTCTCTTTTCATTTGCTATTTTTAATAATTAATATTAGTTTTATTACTAATTAATTAATATTAGATAATTAAATAGTATAAATAGATTTTATTAAGTAATCCTATGTTTTTATATTATTTTAGGTTTTAAATGTCATAAAACATTTTTAGAAAAAGTTTTAGGATTTTTACTGTTCATCTGCTATTTTTCTTTAATTTAATTAGTTTAATTAGTATTTAAATCTTAATTAATTAATAATAAATAGAGAAAAAGTAGGAAAAATATATTTTTAGTTTTAAATTTACTTTTATATTATTTTAGAATTTTTAGAATTAAATTTTCAATTTTCTAGCTTAAATTTATAATTAGTGTATTTTAAATATTATTAATTAGTTATTAAATAGTAATTAATTAATAGTAATTAATTAACTAGTGTAAAAATTATTTTTCTTTTTCTAAAAATTTTCTCTTATCATTAGGATTGTAAAAATGTAATTTTCATTTTCATAGGTATTTTATTTCACTAAAACTCGCGTTTTATTTCGTACGATAACGTAAATTTAAATCAAACGTACACGTTTTTAGGCTTAGCTCACGTTTTTAGTATATCTGATCATCAGTAATTGTTTATATAGTGTTTCTAAGTTATTTTCAATCCTCATATCTTAGTGTAATCGTACAACTCACTCAAACCCCTTTTCTGTCCAAATTCACCCGATCACAAACCCGTTTGGTTACAATCCACACCTCGTCGGGACATAACGACCCGGGGAACCCTATACTTCCACGGAGATTGACTCTAGGCAGTTCGACTTGGTTGACCATTCACCTGGTCAATTTAAGTTGACCGTTTGGAGCCAATCACAACCCCCCTTCTAGTTAATCACAATTGGTACCAGAGCCTCGTAGCTCTTATTTTTAAAACAAATGGTTTTTAAAATAGAGTACGATCTATGTATCAAATTACCATTGAAGCGGAATATAATATGAAGAATGTTTCGCAAAGTATACTTAGAAATTTTGTGGTTAAATGTTACTTTGTATACAAGCTTGAAGGTGTCCTTGAAAAATAAAAGAAAACATTTCTCGTAATTTGTAAGAGTCAAATTATGTGGTTAGAGCTAATGTACGTTAAACACGGTTTTAAAAGGAGTGTTTGGGATAACTAAAAATTTAGTTGAATAATCACCTCCGTAAATGATTAAATGAGTCACATAAGAAGAAATGATGTTAAAATAGTTGTATTAAATGTTTACTGACAAATCTAGTAAGTCCTACACATTTTTGCTATGCGAAATACATGTTTTTAGCATTATGTGACATTTTGTTACAGCAGACCCGCGGATCCCGAGGAACCCTCAGAAGGGTTCCTTGCCCTTTGGACGATGGTTCCTTTGCTGCACAGTCAATTTTTTTTTGTAAACTTCAAAAATTCATAACTAATTAACCGTAAGTCCGTAGGAGTCGCGCCACCTATCAATTTGAAGGGAATTGTGTCTACTTTCTTTTAAAAATGTTGTTATGTCCTAAATCTAATCAGAAGTCAAAAGATTAAACCAAATACTTCAATGTGTTCAAAATATCAAGTTTCGTTTTGACGTAGAAACTCAAACTTTTGAGTTAGGCAATATAAGTTAGTATCATTTGAACATTGACATTATTTTCTTTGAAACTAAAGAATTTTGTGATATTCATATATATACAAAGGAAAATAATCAAGCTTGGCATACATCGTTATATTTAAACGCAAAGTGACGAAAAGTATATTTCTTTTTATTTTATGCTAAATGATTACTTGTTTTAGTTGTATGCATATATGGTATTTGCTTATTAAAAGTTGTGATTGCATTTGTTTATTTGTGATTCATGAGTGTCAATCTTGTCATGATATTCATTTGCTTTTTTGTCTAATTCATGTTTATACACAATAGGATATTTGCTAGATTGTGTGTACTAAGTTGAAAATTTGTGTTTGTATTGCTTATTGATTTAGATATTCTTCTTGCATATGTTATGTGATTATTTTGCATAATTCACTTAGGAATGAGAATTAAGTGATACTAATTAAAAATCTTGGAATATGGTCACGCGTTTAAAGGAGTTACTACATTTTTAAACATGTAGTATTCTTGTAAAATGGTGTTTGATATACATGCTTCTACAATGATGTTTAATGAATGTGTCGTGCTATAAGATAGAAACTTATCTTTGATTGATCATGTAAACTAATCGTATCTTGTTTGGATGATAACACTTTGTTTTTATCAATTTTTCATGTTTGGCTTAATTTCCATTTATGGTAAGCTCATAATCATCGGTTTAATCTATATGCTAACATGGGTTAGAATATGTGTTTTTGGTTTTAATCTATCACATCTAATTAGGTGCATATGTTCCAAGTATTATTAGGATACTTGAACGGGTTTCGGGAGTCAATAAATATCCATTGTTAAGGAGTGTTTGGCACTACTTAAAATTTGAACTATTTGGTAGTTAAACAATGTGTTTCATGGATATATGTACTTCTAAGATCTTTTGTTATCTTTGTACATTGTCTTGTACTAACGGATATGCAGGTAAACAACATTTGGGATGTTGTCAAATTTTCAAGTTTATGGATATTTCACTAAGTATAGTGAAATTCGCTAGCCCCCGGTCAAAGTCTATCGGTAAGAGTGTTTCTACATCTATTTCTTGCATTTCCTAATCAGATATGGTATAAAGTTTTGTTTTTAGGAGTTTTCAAAAAATTTGAAAATCGTCTCGAGGGTCAAAATAGTGGACTGCCACTTTTTTCAGACCTGGCGGAACTGGCGGAACCAAATATTGGGTTCCGCCAGTGCATTTTCTGGGTACTACAAAATTTGGAACAACGGACCAGGCGGAACCAAAATCTGGGTTCCGCCTGTGTATACGTATGGTTCCGCCAATCCTGCATTTTCCTTCTGAAATTTTCATTTAAGACCCTCACTCAAGATCACTCAATTTCATCACTAGGATTCTTCTCACTGATGTTCACTCTTATTAGGATTAGGACTTCTCACTTGCACCTATAGGATAATTGATGAGTGCTCAAACACTCATCATTTTTGGTCAATCTAAACTGCAAAAACATTTAAAAACACCCAGAAATGCATCAAAATACTAAAAATATCCCAGGGATTGTGTTTTATATGTTTCAGATGCAAAATGAGTAAAAACTGACAAAAAACGAATAAAGTTTGCATAATTGGCAGTTTTAGTCCCCCAACTTTCAAAACTTAACAAAACTAGTCCCTGAGCATTTGTTTTGAAAGAAAAGTCAACCCAAGTTCTTTTAAAGTCAAAAGTTATCACAAATGATCTTTGGGTGAAAAGTTTCAAAAGTTTACAATTTTGGTTCCTGGAGTTTGGAATTTGGCAATTTTGGTCCTCAGATATTTAGTCTTGGAAAGTAAACTTCAAAGGTCCTTGTATAATGGAAGTATGGCAGGAATGGTCCTTGATATTGGCAAGTGTGGTACTTAATTTTCAGGAAATTGCATTTATGGTCCTTGTGTTAAATCAAACCAAACGGACTTTTGTTATTATTACTATCCAAACTCAAACAAAAACAAAATCCACACAAAACCCAAAACCACCCTTTAATAAAGCCCAATCCAACCTCCTAATCCCAAAACCCAACCATCCCACGTTTTAATAATAACCAGTGTCAAAATGACCCTTTGACCTCCTCCCTTCTCCCTCACCTCGTTTGTCCACTGGCTAAACCACCACCATCACCACTGTCACACACCACCTCACCTCAAAAGCTCCCCAGCTCCAATTCCCCATCCCACTAACATTCCTCCTCCTCACATCCCCTACCTAACACCCTTTTCCAGGTCACCCATCCACATGATAAAATGGGCGCCAAACCTAAATTGAAGGCTGAGATTATTACACAACCAAATTGATGGTTGGATTTTGTTCACAAGAAACACAAGAGTGCTCATCAATCCAGCTCAACACAGAAGCATCCAAGAAAAGGAAGGAAACCCTAGTCATCAGTAGTATAAATTTAGTTGCTTGTAGCCATTGTTTGGCTGTAAGTAGTTTGGTTTTTAGTAGATTATAGTTTAATTTTAGCTTGTTGTTAGCTTTAAAATACTGTTTTATCCTCAAGTCTTGTACTCTTTAAATTTCAATAGAATTATAGTTTTGTTAAAATTCCTTGTTGAATTTACTCTAAATGTGCATTTAAGGTGTTACAACCTGTTATAAGCTATTTTACTCCTCAATTCAGTTCATCTAAGCCTCTGAAAGTATTTGTGAAATTGTTAGTGTTCTATTCTGTTGTAAACCATTTCAATTTCAAAAGTCAAATTAACTAGTGTTTGGCACAACTTCATTTCTAGCCTAAAACTAGTTTTTGCCATTTTTCTGAATTTCAACTAGCTTTATTTTGTTGTTTCTAATAGTTTCACAGTTATAATTTTCACTCTTAAGTAGTTTTGTAGGATTTTGATCGTTGTTTCAACCATTGTAGTCCATAATTGTTGGATAGAATAGCTTAGGTGCGATTATGTTTAAGACTATTGAAGATGTTCACTTTGCTTCAAATGTGCTTCATTTAAGTTATTATAAATGTAGGAAACTTGGGTATTGCCTTTCTGAGTCAATGCCCACCATTTGACCCACTGCATTCAGCAGCCTTGTCCCATATAAGCCCTTTTGCGCCTTAATTTTGGATGAGCTAGTCTAGGATTCGTGCCTTGATTTCTTTGTTACAAATAGTTTAAAGGTTATATGAATTAAGTTTGAGCTTATTTGAGCATTTGAGCACTATTTCCCTGCTTATTTGTGCCTGTCTATCCCCAGCCAAAATAGGCCTGCACCTTCTTTTGTCCCAAGAGCCTTAGATCAGGCATTTTTCATTTCTTTGTTTCTTATGCTTAGGTCCTGAAATTTGACATACACCTAATTTGTTAGCTTGTCTACAAGCTTGTATTTTTCTCTTATTTTTATGATTTTTTTTTGTAGCTTATTTCAACCCCCAAAGTTGCCCCTCAAGGCTGTTTTTGCATCAGTAACTTTTTTGTCTAGTGCACCATTTTCCATTCATTCTCTAGCCTTCAACTCTTGTTCAAATTGCATAATTCTGTGATCCTTTCTAGCTTATCTTTAGTTTTCAAAAGCTTATTTGCATTACCTTTTTCATTTGCGCACTTGAATCTTAGCCCCAAACCTTGCCCTTCAGCCACTTTTTCAACAGCCCCCTAGTTTTTTTTTTAGCCTAACTTAGTGCTTATTTAGGGTTAGTTAATTGCTTATTCGTGTTACTTGTAGCTTATTTAGGATCTCCCATTAGATAACTTTGCTTGTTCCCCTTAATTCAGCTTGTAGCAGCTTATTTCGTAGCTTTTAGTTTTCGAATGTCCTTTTATAAAAACCTCATTCTTAACTGCTTATCTTTTCTTTCTTATTTCTGTGCTTATTAGTAGGTTTCAATAAGAGTTGTAGTTTTAAAGTTTGCTTATTTTCATGAGTTTTATTAGTTTGTGTAAAAATTTTGAAAAAAAAATGTTTTGCAAAAAGTGGGAAAAGCAAGGGTCGAACCTGGGACCTCCTGCTCAAACACACAACACACACACCATGCACCACTTGCCCTAGGGTCTTTTTCAGGATTACTCTTGCAATTTTTATCTTTATAGTAGTGGTAGTCAAATAAGCTTATTTTCTTTGTTTAGCTTACTCACAGCTTATTAATAAGCTTGTGACCCTTTTCCCATTTTTCTTAGTTTCTTGTTAGTATAAAGTAATTTTAGAAAAAATTTGGTAATTTTCAAAATTAGTTTAGTATTTTTTATAATTAAATTTAGTTTATATAGTAATTAATTAATAATAATTAATTAAAAAGTCAAAAAATTATTTTTCTTTTTCCAAAAATTTTCTTTTATCATTAGGTTTGTAAAAAAGTAATTTTCACATCCGTAGGATTTTATTTGCTCCCGTTTCACTTTTTATCTTGCGCGTTGACGTTATTTTTAACGTAAACGCGCGTTTTTAATTTTAAATACGTTCTAGGGTAGCGTAGCTTTACGTTTTGGTTAATTTAGTTTCTTTAACTTGTTTTCACTTATATTTCCTTAGCGTAATCATTCAAACCCTATTAAACCCCTTTCCTGTTCAGAATCACCCGATCACAAGCCCGTTTTGATACCATCACACCTCGTCGAGACATAACGACCCGGGAAAACACTATACTATCCGGAAGCATTGGTCTAGGGTATTTGACTAGGTTGACCATACCTATGGTTGACTTTAGTTGACTGCTTTAGCACTCGAATCAATAATCATCTGTAATAACACTTTTTAAATTTTGCAAGAATGATCCAAGATACCTTTCTCCTTAAAGTAAGGAATCCGGAAACTTTCTCCTTGCAATTCTCGAACCACTTAGTATTTATGATCACTACACACACTCACTACATTCTTCCATCCCTAACTCATCCTTCATTCACTTATTTGGTGACTTGACAACTTCCTAACAAATCTGGACTCATTATTTGCAAAGATTACATACAATATCACAATCACAAGTCCAACTTATGACTATAGATATTGTCTTGTATCTACATATGTTACCTCACTTGGTTAAGATGAAAATAATGTGTCATCCTTCAAGACGATAAGGATTTACATCGAGTCATAACTTACTCTTAAGTTATAGATGTATTATCGAGTCTTTCTATCCTTTTATGCTATCAAATCTCAATTAAGTAGGATTGACAAATTAAGTATTTCATTCGAAATATTCAAGTAAACTTGACTTACTACCATAGTCAATAAAAGTCATATCCGAAATTCAACACCCAAGTAGTTTAACAATGTTTGTTAAAACACTCATCACAACTAGAACACTTATTATAGTACTCTCCCAATCAATAGGAACAAAAACAAATGTCAATAGGTTTTCATCCTTAAACATTTAGCACTTAAGTTCACTTGTTCTTTCACCATCATCTCATCACATTCACCTTGTGATATATCTCAGCCCATAAGCTTCACAAACATGAGCAAAACTTCAAGCATCTTCCTCATAACCTTTCATCACTCAAACCTCAAACAACCAATGTGAAATGAGAAACCGAGTTATCCTTTGTCCTATCAATATCGAGTCGTCCACCATTTCCATGCCCTCAAAGAAACCAAGAGTCAATATCATCTTCACCAATAACTCCACCTAGTTATCTTCACAAGAAGATTCCACAATGTAACCAAACAAGTGTGTCATCCCCACTACAACCTAACCCATTAAGATTAAACCACTTTTCATGATACATAGACCTATGTTAACCCTTGTGTCGCTCTTTGAAACCAAGGACAATTTTCATATCCATACACTCATTAACATACTTGTCTATGTCGTCAAAAGTCAAGTGAATTTGATTATCAAATGTGTCTTTTCCACTTTCTAGCAAGTGAAGAACACAAAGAAGATATCCAAGCTTCAAGTGTTGTCAAGCAATCACCACCTCATTTCACATATCCACTCTCGGTCGTCAACCATACTTTACCACCTATAGGATTAGAACCTTTACCATCAATTGAGCATGAAGCACACATTCAATTACACTAGGTTTAAGTAGTATCACTTTCATAAGTTATCAAAGTATTAGCAATAATTTTAACTTATGCATATGTATCATTAAACCTCAAATCAACATCTGCAAGTTCTAGCATCTAGAGCCTCCTCATCATTTCGTCATTCTTGTTTTCATAAGCATGGTGACTTTATTCCACGTGATAACCCTACTTATTGAAAGACACCATATGTGTCAATTTCCTTTCAAGCGTTCATCATAACCAAATCTTGCTCATAACCCAATTCAAACCCTATGCCTATTCTACTCATCTCTATAGCACACACAAGATCTATTGAATTCAGAAATTTCGCTTAGATTCCTGTTCCAATGAGCTTTCTTGAGAACGTTCTTAAAATATTCCATTATCACACACAAACACATCTCTTGGTCTTTGATTATTAAATCACTCTCATAATACATACTCAAACTCAACATAAAAGATGTCTCTCTTTAGATCATTCAACCATAGATTCCAAACACAAAGATTAAAATCTTTTTGCATTACACATACATTTGTCGATTACATGTTATTTGTTTGATATGATTGGACATCTTAACATAACCATGATAACTATTTGATTGATTCATGTGTAAATCTTGGTTATATCTTTATGATGCCTGCATGCTTATATGTTTCGTGTTACTATATATCAACATGATTTGCATGATATTATCATTCTTTATTTATATGATGTTTTGCATGATTAACATGTTACTTGTTAACTCATGATATGTCATTTTGGTACATGATGCTTTTATATGATATTCATATATTTGAAAGCTTGTATATGTTGTTGTCATTTATTAGATCGATGCTTAGGATGATCTATAAAATACTTGCTCCAAAATGTTATCGTTTAAACATGGGTTACATAAATTTTTCGCCTTGTCTCTTTCATAACTTTGTCACACTATTTGTTCACTTCGTGTGCACTTATTATTTGTAGAAATGATAAACATTCAGAAGACGTTTTATCATACAAATTTATAACATAGATTGTTATATTCTTAAGTGTCTAAGCTTTACAACAAAACAATTTCACAATTAAGTGTTTTAAATAATGTCATGCTATTGCTTAGTATAATTATTTGTTGCTATGTGGTAACTTTATGTCTAGTAGTCGAATGCGTTGTATGTATTAGATAATGTCTTTAGATTTTTATCTTGTTGACATCTTTTGTCACTAACAAATGTGTTTTAGTGGATTGAGAACTAATCACTTGCCATCTCACTTCATTCTAGCTTTTATATGCTCATCTCGCATAACTATAATCCCTTTATTGCTACGTGGATTAGTAATATGTTTTATGGAACCCATACACTTGCATATAGTTTTATAACTAATAGGATTAAGTCTTAGAGATTTGAAATTTGTGTTTGGATATCTTTTAATCAACCTCTTTCTAATTCGCATTAGTGCTTCTGCTTTCCAAAATCACCTCGATAACAATACTCTAATCCTTTCCACCTCCTTTGAGAAAACCACATGCCTCATCATACGATCATCTCGCATTGATAGAGAAGAGCTACAGGACTTTAAGGATAAAGTTCTTTGTATGCTAACCAACATCCGCAAAAATATTACCAAGCTCATCGTTTTCATTAACCTACAACCTCCTAAACACTTCATCATCATTCTTTATACAATGCACTAGGCAATATGTTGGATGTCCACCTATTGAGGAGGAGTTAATGTATTTTGTCAAATTATATTTAAAGAACATCTACTCATGTTTCTTACACCCTAAAATACCAACACATAGGTACACTCCATTTAGTTAAAGTCGGTTCACAAAACCACAAGTGCTTAAAGCCTTTGACCTTTTCTCCTTCTTAATAGTTCAAGCCTCTTTCACCCCCAATATCTCATCAAGTGAAAAACACATCATGTGTTTGTCAAATTTATTCACTTCCACAACCAAAAACTAAACAAAATGGAGTCTAGGATTCTTCTCTAAAAACTAAGACTTCAAAACCCCATTTTCAAGAACACCATCATAGGATCACATCCTCTTCTTCCTCGACACATATCATGCACGTCATTGTCAGCGCAAATGATATATTAATCAAAGCCATCATTCCCAACACTTTCTCAACACGTTGGTCTAACCAACACTCTCGCATCATATGCTGTCATTCTCATCCTCATATAGGTATTTAGCATTTTTTTTACTCTTTTCATATGGAATTCTTGTTCCTAGGTGCTTATTGTCCTCACTTCCTTTCAATTCCATTCAAGCATGTATTATGGCAAGATACATCATCTTTGGTAGATGATAAAGTCATATTCGTTGTTTATCCCTCGAGTTGTGAATTTTAGGATTGCATGAGTCGATATGTTCTATCTTTATCTTTCGTTAGAACATTTGCTATACACACGAGCTTCTAATTCTTGAAATAGTTGTCTACCCATCACAACCATTAGTACCATCCTCTTTAAGCATTTCAACCTCATGTCTTCCTTCTAGGCTTTGCTTAGTAGGTTCCTATCATATTATATTCACGTTTTTCTTATGATTGCATTTCTTTTTAGAAGTATACACCTCATGAGATTGTTTGGTTTCATGGTTCTCTACTTTGAGTCGCTTATATCATTTACATATTTACATCTTACTGTTCTTTGAGATGAAATATATTGCACTAACTCTTTCATTGTAGGTTCACCATTATATATGCTCGATCGTATATAGCATAATCATCTAAGGATGATGTTTGCATCGAATATTTTCCTTCTTTCATTATAGGTGCTTCTTGACGTAGGAGGAATATCCATCAAGCACTCATATTGCATCTTCTATACACGTTTTTGTAGAGGACATGCTTGTCTAACGACAAAACTTCCACTATACTAACTTTTGTTTTGTAGGTTCATATTGACACCCCAAAACAAGGGGAGCTTCCGTCAAGCATAGGAAAATTATTGTCTTATACTAACCTTTATTTTGTAGGATTCTTCATCCTTGCATCATATACGTTGGTACCCTAGCAATGGGGAGTATTGATCAAGGTGGAGTCGATCATACACTAACCTTTGTTTCTTTTGTAGCTTTCTTATCCTTGCATCATATACGTTGGTACCCTAGCAACGGGGAGTATTGATCAAGGGGGAGCTACAATCTAGGGGAAGCATCCATGCATTTATCTTTATTCTCATTCTTCGACACACTTTTGTGTATCAATAAAAAAAAGGAGATAAGTCAACATAGTCCAATATGCATTTTATTCATCATGCATTTTTCGTATAATTTTTATGTTTCACAACACTAACCTTGATGTAGGTCAAGGAACTTAATTTGATCCATGGATCCGCTAACAACCTAAGGGACGCAACAACCTTAGGAAATTGGAGTTGAAGAATTAACTTCACTAGGGATGATGCAAGCTCGCCATTTCGGGGAGAAATTAAGTTAACTCCAAGGACACACCCCTTTTTGTTTTGACAAAAGGGGGAGAAGAGTGTAAACGGAGAAAGAAATGTAGAAGGTGTTGCGGATACAAGTAAGTTATACGGACACAAGTAACTTTTTACATTTTGTGTTCAATCACGTTTACATATTTTGTCATCATAAAAAAGGGGGAGATTGTTAGTGCAAGTATTACGATATTTAATCTAAACAGTCTCGTTTGTTTTGATTGATGACAAACGTATAACTTGATACATCACGTAAAATGTACAAGTTACTTGTAATCATAGTTTGTCTCAACATACATTCAACACCTCTCAACGTCTCGAGTCGTCATATGCTACAACACAGGTTCGTACATGTTTGTTATGTAGCATTATGATTAAACCCCTTGACCAACCAGTTAGAATGACTAAAATACTTTAGGAATCTTTAAGTATTTTAGGTGTCAAAGTACACTTTAGGTGTTAAATAGAATAAGTGCCACATTAGGTGTCTAGATAATATTAGTAAGTTTACAATATATAAAAATGTGTCTTATAACAACGTAAGTACATAAAACATTTTTAGTAACTTACTAAATATTATATAGCTAGCTAATATATTTTTTATACAAGTAACTTACCTTTTTAAGTTAGTATATACATTTATCTAAATGTATTTTTCATAAAATGGAAAACCGAATTTGGAAAGATCTTGATTAGACTAGACATAAATATAGAAAGACATTGTGTCATACATCTTGTAAGAGATGTCATAGAATCTTGATTTGAAATATTGTTTGTTGACTTAGAAGATCTTGATTTGACATATTGTGTGTTGACTTGGAAGATTTTGATTTGACTAAAGATAAATATATTTGGAACATGGTTTTATCTTTGTTAGTTTTGGAACATGGTTTTGGAAAACCCCTTTGTAAGTTTGCCTATAAATAGGAGTTCATAGTTTACTTGCAAACTTGATGAAAAACTACACACACATAGATATATAGGAAACTATGTAGAAACACACATGAGTCACCCTTTCCATAATGATCATAATGCTTCTAACATTCATCATTGTTGTAAGCATATCATACTTCATGATCCACCAAGAAGGTCACAAGATCTTGAAGTCATCATTCATTAAAGCATTCCGACATATGAAGATTCAAGAGCACTTGACATCCTAAATGGTTGAAGACTTCTTATTCAAGAAGTTCATGTAGATTAGGCATGCATATCCATTAGACTTTTATGTCATGGATCATCATTGTATCATCACAATATATATTAGATGGTTTATGTGTTTGTGCCATAAAACACAAGGTTTTTATGTTGGGCCACAAAACATAGCGGGAGTGGTTGTACCCTTGGTAAAGAACTCGACATCTAGCTTTATGTGATAAATATTGTAAAAGCGACGATAGGAGTGGTTGTACCTTTTAAAAGAACTCGGTATCTAGCTTTGTACCGGATAAAGTGTAAGCAACGATTGTAAGGTTTTCTCCGCCGAGAAGGGAGGTTTTTGATCTAGCGAAGTAACTCTCGAGTTGGGTACTCGAGGAGTGGAGTAGGGCGGAGAGGAGATCCGTGACCGAACCACTATAAATCCTCGTGTTTGGTTTGCACTTTCCTTTTACTTATTGCTTTACTTTAATGTTTGCATTATGTGATTGTTTGTGTTGTGACTTGTTGATTGTACCTGTGTGATAACATGTTTTAAGTTATGTTAGTCATAAACTACAAGTAACATCTTTTATATTAGAACAAGCTAAAAATGGACATTTGATACAACAAGTTTAAAGTTTTTAAACGGTAAACTATTCAACCCCCCTTCTAGGTTTGCACAATTGGTACCAGAGCCTCGTAGCTCTTATTTTCAAGACAAATGGTTTTTAAAATAGAGTACGATCTATGTATCAAATTACCGTTGAAGCGGAATATAATATGAAGAATGTTTTGCAAAGTATAGTTAGAAATTGTGTGGTTAAATGTTACTTTGTATACAAGCTTGAAGGTGTCCTTGAAAAATAAAAGAAAACATTTATCATAATTTGTAAGAGTCAAATTATGTGGTTAGAGCTAATGTACGTTAAACGCGGTTTTAAAAGGAGTGTTTGGGATAACTAAAAATTTAGTTGAATAATCACCTCCGTAAATGATTAGATGAGTCACATAAGAAGAAATGATGTTAAAATAGTTGTACTAAATGTTTACTAACAAATCTAGTAAGTCCTACACATTTTCGCTATGCGAAATACATGTTTTTAGCATTATGTGACATTTTGTTACAGCAGACCTGTGGATCCCGCAGAACCCTCAGAAGGGTTCCTTGCCCTTTGGACGAGGGTTCCTTTGCTGCACAGTCAATTTTTTTTTAAACTTCAAAAATTCATAACTAATTAACCGTAAGTCCATAGGAGTCACGCCACCTATCAATTTGAAGGGAATTGTGTTTACTTTCTTTTAAAAATGATGTTATGTCCTAAATCTAATCTGAAGTCAAAAGATTAAAAAAAAATACTTCAATGTGCTCAAAATATCAAGTTTCGTTTTGTCGTAGAAACTCAAACTTTTGAGTTAGGCAATATAAGTTAGTATCCTTTGAACATTGACATTATTTTCTTTGAAACTAAAGAATTTTGTGACATTCATATATACAAAGGAAACTAATCAAGCTTGGCATACATCGTCATATTTAAACGCAAAGTGACGAAAGTATATTTCTTTTTATGTTATGCTAAATGACTACATGTTTTAGTTGTATGCATATATGGTATTTGCTTATTGAAAGTTGTGATTGCATTTGTTTATTTGTGATTCATGAGTGTCAATCTTGTCATGATATTCATTTGCATTTTTGTCTAATTCATGTTTATACACAATAGGATATTTGCTAGATTGTGTGTACTAAGTTGAAAATTTGTGTTTGTATTGCTTATTGATTTAGATATTATTCCTTGCATATGTTATGTGATTATTTTGCATAATTCACTTAGGAATGAGAATTAAGTAATACTAATTAGATATCTTGAAATATGGTCACGCGCCTAAATGAGTCACTACATTTTTAAACATGTAGTATTCTTGTAAAATGGTGTTTGATATACATGCTTTTACAATGATGTTTAAAGAATGTGTCGTGCTATAAGATAAAAACTTATCTTTGATTGATCATGTAAACTAACCGTATCATGTTTGGATGATAACACTTTGTTTTTATCAATTTTCCATGCTTGGCTTAATTTCCATTTATGGTAAGCTCATAATCATCGGCTTAATCTATATGCTAACATGGGTTAGAATATGTGTTTTTGGTTTTAATCTATCATATCTAACTAGGTGCATATGTTCCAAGTATTATTAGGATACTTGAATGGGTTTCGGGAGTCTATAAACATCCATTGTTAAGGAGTGTTTGGCACTACTTAAAATTTGAACTATTTGGTAGTTAAACAATGTGTTTTATGGATATATGTACTTCTAGGATCTTTTGTTATCTTTGTACATTGTCTTGTACAAACGGATATGCTGGTAGACAACATTTGGGATGTTGTCAAATTTTCAAGTTTATGGATATTTCACTAAGTATAGTGAAATTCGCTAGCCCCTGGTCAAAGTCTATCGGTAAGAGTGTTTCTACATCCATTTCTTGCATTTCCTAATCAGATATGGTATAAAGTTTTGTTTTTAGGATTTTTCGAAAAATTTGAAAATCGTCTCGAGGGTCAAAATAGTGGACTGCCACTTTTTTCAGACCTGGCGGAACTGGCGGAACCAAATATTGGGTTCCGCCAGTGCATTTTTTGGGTACTCCAGAATTTGGCCCAACGGACCAGGCGGAACCAAAATCTGGGTTCCGCCTGTGTATTCGTATGGTTCCGCCAATCCTGCATCTTCCTTCTTAAATTTTCATTTAAGACCCTCACTCAAGATCACTCAATTTCATCACTAGGATTCTTCTCACTGATGTTCACTCTTATTAGGATTAGGACTTCTCACTTGCACCTATAGGATAATTGATGAGTGCTCAAACACTCATCATTTTTGGTCAACCTAAACTGCAAATACATTTAAAAACAGCCAGAAATGCATAAAAATACTGAAAATATCCCAGGGATTGTGTTTTATATGTTTCAGATGCAAAATGAGTAAAAACAGATGAAAAATGAACAAAGTTTTCATAATTGGTAGTTTCAGTCCCCCAACTATCAAAACTTGACAAAACTAGTCCCTGAGCATTTGTTTTGAAAGAAAAGTCAACCCAAGTTCTTTTAAAGTCAAAAGTTATCAAAAATGATCTTTGGATGAAAAGTTTCAAAAGTTTACAATTTTAGTCCCTGGAGTTTGGAATTTGGCAATTTTGGTCCTCGGATATTTAATCTTGGAAAGTAAACTTCAAAGGTCCTTGTATAATGGAAGTATGGCAGGAATGGTCCTTGAAATGGGCAAGTGTGGTACTTAATTTTCAGGAAATTGCATTTATGGTCCTTGTGTTAAATCAAACCAAATGGACTTTTGTTATTATTACTATCCAAACTCAAACAAAAACAAAATCCACACCAAACCCAAAACCACCCTTTAATAAAGCCCAATCCAACCTCCTAAGCCCAAAACCCAACCATCCCACGTTTTAATAATAACCAGGGTCAAACTGACCCTTTGACCTCCTCCCTTCTCCCTCACCTCGTTTGTCCACTGGCTAAACCACCGCCATCACCACTGTCACACACCACCTCACCTCAAAAGCTCCCCAGCTCCAATTCCCCATCCTACTAACATTCCCCCTCCTCACATCCCCTACCTAACACCCTTTTCCAGGTCACCCATCCACATGATAAAATGGGTGCCAAACCTAAATTGAAGGCTGAGATTATTAGACAACCAAATTGATGCTTGGGATTTGTTCACAAGAAACACAAGAGTGCTCATCAATCCAAGTCAGCACAGAAGCATCCAAGAAAAGGAAGGAAACCCTAGTCATCAGTAGTATACATTTAGTTGCTTGTAGCCATTGTTTGGCAGTAGGTAGTTTGGTTTTTAGTAGATTATAGTTTAATTTTAGCTTGTTGTTAGCTTTAAAATACTGTTTTATCCTCAAGTCTTGTACTCTTTTAATTTCAATAGAATTCTAGTTTTGTTAAAATTCCTTGTTGAATTTACTCTAAATGTACATTTAAGGTTTTACAACCTGTTATAAGCTATTTTACTCCTCAATTCAGTTCATCTAAGCCTCTGAAAGTTTTTGTGAAATTGTTAGTGTTCTATTCTGTTGTAAACCATTTCAATTTCAAAAGTCAAATTAACTAGTGTTTGGGACAACTTCATTTCTAGCCTAAAACGAGTTTTTGCCATTTTTCTGAATTTCAACTAGCTTTATTTTGTTGTTTCTAATAGTTTCACAGTTATAATTTTAGTTATAATTTTCACTCTTAAGTAGTTTTGTAGGATTTTGATCTTTGTTTCAACCATTGTAGTCCATAACTGTTGGATAGAATAACTTAGGTGAGATTATGTTTAAGACCATGGAAGATGTTCACTTTGCTTCAAATGTGCTTCATTTAAGTTATTACAAATGTAGGAAACTTGGGTATTGCTTTTCTGAGTCAATGTCCACCATTTGACATACTGCATTCAGCAACCCTGTCCCATATAAGCCCTTTTGTGCCTTAATTTTGGATGAGCTAGTCTAGGATTCATGCCTTGATTTCTTTGTTACAAATAGTTTATAGGTTATATGAATTAAGTTTGAGCTTATTTGAGCATTTGAGCACTCCTGTCTATCCCCAGCCAAAACAGGACTGCACCTTCTTTTGTCCCAACAGCCTTAGATCAGGCATTTTTCATTTCTTTGTTTCTAATGGTTAGGTCCTGAAATTTGACATATACCTAATTTGTTAGCTTGTCTACAAGCTTGTATTTTTCTATTATTTTTATGATTTTTTTTTGTAGCTTATTTCAACCCTCAAAGTTGCCCCTCAAGGCTGTTTTTGCATCAGTAACTTTTTTGTCTAGTGCACCATTTTCCATTCATTCCCTAGCCTTCAACTTTTGTTCAAATTGCATAATTTTTAGCATTCTGTTATCCTTTCTAGCTTATCTTTAGTTTTCAAAAGCTTATTTGCATTACCTTTTTCATTTGCGCACTTGAATCTTAGCCCCAAACCTTGCCCTTCAGCCACTTTTTCAACAGCCCCCTAGTGTTTTTTTTAGCCTAGCTTAGTGCTTATTTAGGGTTAGTTAATTGCTTATTCTTGTTACTTGTAGCTTATTTAGGATCTCCCATTTGATAACTTTGCTTGTTCCCCTCAATTCAGCTTGTAGCAGCTTATTTCGTAGCTTTTAGTTTTCGAATGTCCTTTTATAAAAACCTCATTCTTAACTGCTTATCTTTTCTTTCTTATTTATGTGCTTATTAGTAGGTTTCAATAAGAGTTGTAATTTTAGATTTTGCTTATTTTCATGAGTTTTATTAGTTTGTGTAAAAATTTTGAAAAAAAAAATGTTTTGCAAAAAGTGGGAAAAGCAAGGGTCGAACTTGGGACCTCCTGCTCAAACACACAACACACACACCATGCACCACTTGCCCTAGGGTCTTTTACAGGATTACTCTTGCAATTTTTATCTTTATAGTAGTGGTAGTTAAATAAGCTTATTTTCTTTGTTTAGCTTACTCACAGCTTATTAATAAGCTTGTGACCCTTTCCCCATTTTTCTTAGTTTCCTGTTAGTATATAGTAATTTTGGAAAAAATTTGGTAATTCTCAAAATTAGTTTAGTAGTTTTTTATAATTAAATTTAGTTTATATAGTAATTAATTAATAATAATTAATTAAAAAGTCAAAAAATTATTTTTCTTTTTCCGAAAATTTTCTTTTATCATTAGGTTTGTAAAAAAGTAATTTTCACATTCGTAGGATTTTATTTGCTCCCGTTTCACTTTTTATCTTGCGCGTTGACGTTATTTTTAACGTAAACGCGCGTTTTTAATTTTAAATGTGTTCTAGGGTAGCGTAGCTTTAGGTTTTTGTTAATTTAGTTTCTTTAACTTGTTTTCACTTATATTTCCTTAGCGTAATCATTCAAACCCCTATTACCCCTTTCCTGTTCAGAATCACCCGATCACAAGCCCGTTTTGATACCATCACACCTCGACGGGACATAACGACCCGGGAAAACACTATACTATCCGGAAGCATTGGTCTAGGGTATTTGACTATATTGACCATACCTATGGTTGACTTTAGTTGACTGCTTTAGCACTCGAATCAATAATCATCTATAATAACACTTTTTAAATTTCGCAAGAATGATCCAAGATAACTTTCTCCTTAAAGGAAGGAATCCGGAAACTTTCTCCTTGCAATTCTCGAACCACTTAGTATTTATGATCACTACACACACTCATTACATTCTTCCATCCCTAACTCATCCTTCATTCACTTATTTGGTGACTTGACAACTTCCTAACAAATCCGGACTCATAATTTGCAAAGATTACATACAATATCACAATCACAAGTCCAACTTATGACTATAGATATTGTCTTGTATCTACATATGTTACCTCACTTGGTTAACATGAAAATAATGTGTCATCCTTCAAGTCGATAAGGATTTACATCGAGTCATAACTTAATCTTAAGTTATAGATGTATTATCGAGTCTTGCTATCCTTTTTTGCTATCCAATCTCAATTAAGTAGGATTGACAACTTAAGTATTTTGTTCGAAATATTCAAGTAAACTTGACTTACTACCATAGTCATTAAAAGTCATATCCGAAATTCAACACCCAAGTAGTTTAACAATGTTTGTTAAAACACTCATCACAACTAGAACACTTATTATAGTACTCTCCCAATCAATAGGAACAAAAACAAATGTCAATAAGTTTTCATCCTTAAACATTTAGCAATTAAGTTCACTTGTTCTTTCACCATCATCTCATCACATTCACCTTGTGATATATCTCAGCCCATAAGCTTTACAAACATGAGCAAAACTTCAAGCATCTTCCTCATAACCTTTCATCACTCAAACCTCAAACAACCAATGTGAAATGAGAAACCGAGTTATCCTTTGCCCTATCAATATCGAGTCATCCACCATTTCCATGCCCTCAAAGAAACCAAGAGTCAATATCATCTTCACCAATAACTCCACATAGTCATCTTCACAAGAAGATTCCACAATGTAACCAAACAAGTGTGTCATCCCCACTACAGCCTAACCCATTAAGATTAAACCACTTTTCATGATACATAAACCTATGTTAACCCTTGTGTCGCTCTTTGAAACAAAGGACAATTTTCATATCCATACACTCATTAACATACTTGTCTATGTCGTCAAAAGTCAAGTGAATTTCATTATCAAATGCGTCTTTTCCACTTTCTAGCAAGTGAAGAACACAAAGAAGATATCCAAGCTTCAAGTGTTGTCAAGCAATCACCACCTCATTTCACATATCCACTCTCGGTCGTCAACCATACTTTACCACCTATAGGATTAGAACCTTTACCATCAAATGAGCATGAAGCACACATTCAATTACACTAGGTTTAAGTAGTATCACTTTCATAAGTTATCAAAGTATTAGCAATAATTTTAACTTCTGCATATGTCTCATTAAACCTCAAATCAACATTTGCAAGTTCTAGCATCTAGAGCCTCCTCATCATCTCGTCATTCATGTTTTCATAAGCATGGTGACTTTATTCCACGTGATAACCCTACTTATTGAAAGACACCATATGTGTCAATTTCCTTTCAAGCGTTCATCATAACCAAATCTTGCTTATAACCCAATTCAAACCCTATGCCTATTCAACTCATCTCTATAGCACACACAAGATCTATTGAATTCAGAAATTTCGCTTAGATTCCTGTTCCAAAGAGCTTTCTTGAGAACGTTCTTACAATATTCTATTATCACACACAAACACATCTCTTGGTCTTTGATCATTAAATCACTCTCATAATACATACTCAAACTCAACATAAAAGATGTCTCTCTTTAGATCATTCAACCATAGATTCCAAACACAAAGATTAAAATCTTTTTGCATTACACATACATTTTTCGATTACATGTTATTTGTTTGATATGATTGGACATATTAACATAACCATGATAACTATTTGATTGATTCATGTGTAAATATTGGTTATATCTTTATGATGCCTGCATGCTTATATGTTTCGTGTTACTATATATCAACATGATTTGCATGATATTATCATTCTTTATTTATATGATGTTTTGCATGATTAACATGTTACTTGTTAACTCATGATATGTCATTTTGGTACATGATGCTTTTATATGATATTCATATATTTGAAAGCTTGTGTATATTGTTGTCATTTATTAGATCCATGCTTAGTATGATCTATATAATACTTGCTCCAAAATGTTATCGTTTAAACATGGGTTGCATAAATTTTTTATCTTGTCTCTGTGTGCACTTATTATTTGTAGAAGTACTCTTGGTATGATAAACATTCAGAAGACGTTTTATCATACAAATTTATCACATAGATTGTTATATGCTTAAGTGTCTAAGCTTAACAACAAAACAATTTCACAATGAAGTGTTTTAAATAATGTCATGCTATTGCTTAGTATAATTATTTGTTGCTATGTGGTAACTTTATGTCTAGTAGTCGAATGCGTTGTTTGTATTAGATAATGAATTTAGATTTTTATCTTGTTGACATCTTTTGTCACTAACAAATGTCTTTTAGTGGATTGAGAACTAAGCACTTGCCATCTCACTTCGTTCTAGCTTTTGTATGCTCATCTCGCATAACTATAATCCCTTTATTGCTACGTAGATTAGTAATATGTTTTATGGAACCCCTACACTTGCATATAGTTTTATAACTAATAGGATTGAGTCTTAGAGATTTGAAATTTGTGTTTGGATATCTTTCAATCTACCTCTTTCTAATTCGCATTAGTGCTTCTACTTTCCAAAATCACCTCGATAACAATACTCTAATCCTTTCCACCTCCTTTAAGGATAAAGTTCTTTGTATGCTAACTAACAGCCGCAAAAACATTACCAAGCTCATCGTTTTCATTAACCTACAACCTCCTAAACACTTCATCATCATTCTTTATACAATGCACTAGACAATATGTTGGATGTCCACCTATTGAGGAGGAGAGAAATTCATTCACATATTTGTATTTTGTCAAATTGTATTTAAAGAACATCTACTCATGTTTCTTACACCCTAAAATACCAACAAATAGGTACACTCCATTTAGTTAAAGTCGGTTCACAAAACCACAAGTGCTTCAAGCCTTTGACCTTTTCTCTTTCTTAAAAGTTCAGGCCTCTTTCACCCCCAATATCTCATCAAGTGAAAAACACATCATGTGTTTGGAAAATTTATTTACTTCCACAACCAAAAACTAAACAAAATGGAGTCTAGGATTCTTCTCTCAAAACTAGGACTTAAAAACCCCATTTTCAAGAACACCATCATAGGATATCATCCTCTTCTTCCTCGACACATATCATGCACGTCATTGTCAGCACAAACGATATATTAATCAAAGCCATCATTCCTAACACTTTCTCAACACGTTGGTCTAACCAACACTCTCGCATCATATGCTGTCATTTTCATCCTGTCATTTTCATCCTCATAGAGGTATTTAGCAATTTTTTTTACTCTTTTCATATGGAATTCTTTTCCAAGGTGCTTATTGTCCTCACTTCCTTTCAATTCCATTCAAGCATGTATTATGGCAAGATACATAATCTTTGGTAGATGATAAAGTCATATTCGTTGTTTATCCCTCGAGTTGTGAATTTTAGGATTGCGTGAGTCGATATGTTCTATCTTTATCTTTCGTTAAAACATTTGCTATACACACGAGCTTCTAATTCTTTAAATAGTTGTCTACCCATCACAACCATTAGCACCATCCTCTTTAAGCATTTCAACTTCATGTCTTCCTTTTAGGCTTTGTTTAGTAGGTTCCTATCATTTTATATTCAAATTTTTCTTATGATTGCATTTCTTTTTAGAAGCATACACCTCATGAGATTTTTTGGTTTCATGGTTCTCTACTTTGAGTTGCTTATATCATTTATATATTTACATCTTACTTTTCTTTGAGAAGAAATATATTGCACTAACTCTTTCATTGTAGGTTCACCATTATATACGCTCGATCGTATATAGCATAATCATCTAAGGATGATGTTTGCATCGAATATTTTCCTTCTTTCATTACAGGTGCTTCTTGACGTAGGAGGAATATCCATCAAGCACTCATATTGCATCTTCTATACACGTTGTTGTAGAGGACATGCTTGTCTAAAGACAAGGGGAGCTTCCGTCAAGCATAGGAAAATTATTGTCTTATACTAACCTTTATTTTGTAGGATTCTTCATCCTTGCATCATATACGTTGGTACCCTAGCAACGGGGAGTATTGATCAAGGGGGAGTCGATCATACACTAACCTTTGTTTCTTTTGTAGCTTTCTTATCCTTGTATCATATACGTTGGTTCCCTAGCAACGGGGAGTATTGATCAAGGGGGAGCTAATCATGCCCTAACCTTTGTTTTTGTAGCTTTCTTATTTCTTGTGTCATATACGTTGGGACCCTAGCAATGGGGAGTATTGATCAAGGGGGATCTACAATCTAGGGGAAGCATACACACATTTATCTTCATTCTCATTCTTCGACACACTTTTGTGTTTCAACAAAAAGAAGGAGATAAGTCAGCATAGTCCAACATGCATTTTATTCATCATGCATTTTTCGTATAATTTTTATGTTGTACAACACTAACCTTGATGTAGGTCAAGGAACTTAATTTGATCCATGGATCCGCTAACAACCTAAGGGACGCAACAACCTTCGGAAATATTGTTGGGATATAAAAGATCAAGGTACTTCTGTATGTCAAAGTACTGCTGCTTGAAGATTAAAGTCAAAGTGCTGCTTGAAGATCAAAGTCTAAGTACTGTTGTTTATTGAAGATTGTTCAAAGTACTTCGAAGAGTATAAGGACTTAATTGAAATATTGATTAAAGGATTATTATGTAATATTGAACGAATATTCTAGAATTAGTTAGGGATAATTACTTGTCGTTCAAGATATATGTTGTAAACCGACTTAAGGTTATCTATATAAGGAGCCTTATGATGGTATTAGGAATATATATGTTTTTAGTCGAAGTTCTAAGAGTCTTAGAGCTTTATAAGTCGATAATAGTTAGGGATTGTTAGTGAATCTGTGTAACAAAGCAGGTTCAAGTTTGGTTTAATATAAAAGTTCTTCTTAAGCTTTGTGTTAGTAGATTCCGCATACTTTATAAGGTCAAACAGTGTTTCAATATTAATAGTGTTGAGTTTACTTAATATTATTAAACCTTTACAAGCTACAAAGTAGTTTGGTCAGAGTATATCGATCCAACAAGTGGTATCAGAGCTTGTGTTGGAAACTCTGATTAAGAAGAAAAACCTTTAAACCGATTCTACTACAAACCCTTCAAGATGTCGACAGAGGCTGTACCTGCTCCATCAATCACTGCTGTTAGAATTCCTATTGTCAAGAAGGGAGAATATGACTTATGGGCCAAGAAGATGAGGCAGTACATTGCCATCACAGACCATGTACTATGGGATGTGATTATCAATGGTAATATGCAAATTGAAGAACCAGTGGAGATCCCTGGACAACCAACACCACCTAAGCCAACCATACTAGCTGCTACCAAAAGAAATCAAGACAAGGCTCTCAACATACTGCTCTCTGCCATTCCTGATGGGCACTTATTGAAGTTTCATGATGCCAAGGATGCAAAACAACTATGGGCTGCAATTAAGAAAAAGTTTGGAGGTAATGATGCTTCCAAGAAGATGCACAGGAACTTGTTGAAGCAACAATTTGAAACTTTCACTGTTGGTGAAAGAGAAGGTCTTGATTCTGCTTATGAAAGATTCCAAAATCTTCTAAATATGCTAGAACTATATGATGCTGAGGCATCAGTTGAAGATGCTAATTTGAAGTTTTGGAGAAGCTTGCCATCAGCATGGCATGTAGTTGCTACTATGATAAGAGGACAACCAGGTTGGACACAATGGACTTTGATGATCTCTACAACAATCTGAAGGTGTATGAGCATGAGATGAATGGTACTACAGGTTCAAGCACACATCATAAACCCCAAAACATTACTTTTGTATCTTATGAAAACAGAAGCAGTACTTCCAATAAAGGTACTGCTTATCCTGTCTAAAGTACTGTGACTGAAACTCAGGTTCCATGTACAACTATGGTCACTACCACTTCATCACCATCAAACACCCCCACCTCAGATGATGTTCTATGTTCATTCTTTGCTCAACAAGCATCTCTACCTGTAACCTATCAAGAAGATGTCTTGCAAATAGATGATGATGCTTTGGAGGAAATTGATATCAGATGGCAAGTTGCCATGCTCACTGCAAGGATCAAGAAGTCTGTGAATACGACAGGTAGAGGCATCAATTTCAAAGCTAAACAGGGAATAACATTTAATAAGTCCAAAATTGAGTGCTTCAATTGTCAGAGGACTGGTCACTTTGCAAGGGAATGCAAATTTGCAAAGTATCAAGCAAACAAGATGATTGAACAACCCAAGCCTGAAAGAAAAGAGGTTCCTATTACTGAACCAAAATCAAAAGCTTTGGTTGCTCAAGAGAATCTACCAGAGATTGATTGGTCCAATGAGTTTGATGATGAACCTGTAACCTATTCAATTGTTGCATTGGAAGACTAGAGCACAGCTTTTGATGAAGAGCCTGGATATGATGCTTTGGAGTCAAGAGATGGTCTAGGAAGCTTTGATTGGAGCATGAAGTTTGAAGAAGATCCTGTTCAGCTTGCTATGGTAGCTACTTAACCAAGTTCATCCACTATCTCTGAGGTATGCTCTAAGTGCAATAATATGTATCAAAAGTTACTTAGTGAATATGTAGCTGAAAGAGACAAATTTCAAAGGGCTAGGTCTGAGATAACTGGCTACCAGTTGACTTTAGAGTCAATGGAGGCCAAAATAATTACACATGAAAACAATGAAGTAGCATGGGCTGAAACATATAAGCAACAAGAGTACCAAGTAAAGTTGAGTGAATGGAAACTAGGATGTAAGGTGTCTGAACTAGAGAAAGTTACTACTGAGAGAGATAAGTTGTTAGAAAAACTTGCTGTTTGGAATGAATCAGGTCTGTCACATGTTCAATTTGTTGAAAAGCAAAGAACATCAAACATTAAAAATGGCCTAGATTATGATAATGATAGCACAGAAGGTATTCCATTTAAGAGTAAGGAACTAAATCTTACAGTAGATACCTCCACTAGTGATGAAGAATTCATAAGTTTGGATGAAAACACTTCTAGTGATGAGGAATACCCTAGTCCAACACCTCCTGAATATAAGAATGACAAGGGATACAATGCAGTTCCTAATCCCCCAGGTAGCTTTCAACCACCTAGGAAAGATGTCTCTTGTTATGGGGTACATAATCTAGAGTTTAGGAAAAAGCTTAAAAGTCAATCTAATCCTGAAACTTTAGAAAAATCTGTTGAAGCACCTAGGGTTGATGAGAAAAAGTTTTCAAAACAAGCAGTACCTTCAAACACTTTTCAAAGCACTGTTGATCACTCAGCAGTACCTCCAAGAAAATACTTTCAAAATACTGCTAATTTTAGAAAACCTTTTGGAAAGGGATTTGGGGATATTGGTCCAAAGGTCTGTTATGTATGTTATAGTCCTCATCATTTGATTAAGGACTGTGATTGTTAGGAATTATACTTAAGTTGATATTGACAAAATATGAAAGATAAAGGACTTATGATGACAAAGTGAAAAATGCAAAAGACAAAGGACTTGCTTTACAAAGAAGTTATTTCAATATAGTCCTTCGTAGTATTTTGTAACCCTAGTTCTCTATTATATAAAGAGAATACAGGGAATAGGTTTATTCATTCATGTGTGTCACGAAGTAAACCTAGAAAGGTGTGTGTGTGTAGAGACGTTTTATGGGAAAACGTCTAGGGTGATTAGTGTTAAGCCTCAACGATCTTAGATCGCTGTTAGAGTGTAACCGTGCTACACTTAATCATGTAGCATTGGGGCTTTGGTGTTTGTTAGAATAGAGATGATGACGAGAAACCTTGTTTATAATATTGTTCTTATTCTGCTATGTTTTATCTTATGAACATTATTATTCCTAGATTAAGACTTAACAAGTCTTGAGCCAAAACGGTCCTAGAAACTATCTTTATTATTGATGTTATTAGTTTCTAACATGTGGTATCAGAGCGGGGGCTCTTGATATCTAGGATTTACAAGGTTCGTTGTTGAAGGACGAAGAAAACAAGAAAAATTCGATTTTGGTTCAATTTTCGTAACTCACTGCAGGTCTGTTTTCAAGGCGCGATATCTCCTTCGTTTACCGTTGGATCGGGCTGAAATTCTTACTGGAGGCTCTCTACATGACAAAGAAGAGTTCCACTGGAGGGATCTTCAATCTGAGCTCCCGTAAAAAGATATGATTTTTCTAAATGGCTGCTGCAGAAAAGTTTGTAAGTTTTTCGTAACTCACTGCAGGTCTGTTTTAAGGTTTTATTGATCTCAACTTCTTTTAATTCGTGCATACTTGTGTTAATTCATTATGGATGTTGAATATCTACTATTTGGAGTTTATTAATCATGGAGGATAGCAGATTTGGTGAAGGTACGAATTGATTTTTTTTTTTGGGTTTTTGGATCTGCTATACGCTACTCTTAATAACCACTTGAAAGAAAACCCTAGCAAACCCTAGTTATTTAGGGTTTTCATTCATATACGCTGGTTTTACTCAGTACTTTGACGAGCTTTTGGGTATAATGATTTTGATCTAGTGCTTCTAATTGTGGTGAATGGTTTTCTATCTTGTTAATCAGATCGTGGGTACTATTAAAAGTTGTTTCTTGGATCAATGATGAACCCTAGTAGGACTAATAATGGATGCTACTGATTGGTTTATTGAGTAAAGGTCTGATGTTACTATACCATTAATGTTTTAGGGTTTCTTGATTTGTATTTATCAAGGAATAAAGTTGCGTATGTTTGAAACCCTAATGTAATGATGGAGACCACGAAAGCTACTGGTGATAATGAAGTGGTGTTAATGTTGTGTACCATGGAAAGTAAGGTACTGATGGTTGATTCGTGATTTTCTGGTGATTGCTTTGGTACTTTGATTCATATTATTCAGATCAGCAGGTGTTAGGAGTAGATATACTTGTGGATGAATCGATGTGGCTAGTTCTTCGTTTCCACTGCAAAGTGTATTCGTTTCCACTGCAAGTGTATACGTTTCCACCGATGCTTTATTCATTTCCACTGCTGTCTCGATATTACCACTGCTAGCTTTAGAGTGTTACCACTGCATGCTATACGTTTCCACTGCAGCTTCAGAGTTACCACTGCTAATGCAAATTTTACCACTGCGCATGTCCATCGTTTCCACTGCTAGTGAAAAGTTACCACTGCTATTCTTAATATTTTAAAAGGCTGTAATATGGGCATGAGTTACGAGCAGTGAGGGGAAGTATATGTTTAATTTGGAACAGGTTGGTTCTAATACACACACAGGGGAAGACACACACACAAGAGTTATGATTTTTGGTTTCGGTGCTTAATAGATTTATGGCTCGTTCTTATTTTGTTCTAATTGGTTACGAAGAAAAGTTTTTATCACTTATTTGACGATGAAGTGGAGTTTCACAAGATTGTGTTTTATCATACCTTTTCTGGTGAAGGTAACTTGTTTGTTCGTTTAGGTGACTACGATTTGACAAAACACTTGAAGGAGTTACGTTATTGTGCTCAGTGATTTTTTGTCAAGAGGTTGCGATCTCCCTATACGTTAAGTATACGTTCGAAGTTAATTTTAGTACAAGATATAAGGCACAAGTTTGGGTGGTTCTACTTCAACATCAAGTTGGTTATACTTAGTTTTCTTCATCCGTAATCATTACATAGAGCCTACATTCAACAAATGGTTAACATATGGGTTTCATGGGAAGCTTAAGTGTTTAAATGTTTAACCATTTATATGCTACATCGAGGTGAAGGTTTTTACTATTGCTAGTTATTATTACTACTGCTAGTTTTGATTTATATTGTTTCAAGTTCATTTAAAGATGCGGAGAACTTAATTGTGGGCGACTTTGAAACATTGAAAAGATGGATTGGTCGAGTAATATTGATTCGTGGTTGTGAAGATCAAGGTTGCATATATTTGTCCCCTATTTGATGATGACAAAAAGGGGAAGAAGAATATTTTGAAGATTGCAACTTGAAGAGCCTTGGTGATATAGCATGGTTTAAGGGGAAGTTCGTTTATCTTTCATATATATTAGCTTCAGGGGAAGTTCATGCTTACTTGGTTTTGTCATATCAACTAGGGGAAGATTGTTAGGAATTATACTTAAGTTGATATTGACAAAATATGAAAGATAAAGGACTTATGATGACAAAGTGAAGAATGCAAAAGACAAAGGACTTGCTTTACAAAGAAGTTATTTCAATATAGTCCTTCGTAGTATTTTGTAACCCTAGTTCTCTATTATATAAAGAGAATACAGGGAATAGGTTTATTCATTCATGTGTGTCACAATGTAAACCTAGAAAGGTGTGTGTGTGTAGAGACGTTTTATGGGAAAACGTCTAGGGTGATTAGTGTTAAGCCTCAACGATCTTAGATCGCTGTTAGAGTGTAACCGTGCTACACTTGATCACGTAGCATTGGGGCTTTGGTGTTTGTTAGAATAGAGATGATGACGAGAAACCTTGTTTATAATATTGTTCTTATTCCACTATGTTTTATCTTATGAACATTATTATTCCTAGATTAAGACTTAACAAGTCTTGAGCCAAAACGGTCCTAGAAACTATCTTTATTATAGCGTTATTAGTTTCTAACAGTGATTATCACTCAGAATACTTAAGCAAATACCCAAGGACCAGGTCTGCAAATCAAAGTCACAGGGAGAATAAGCCAAGGGATAACAAACCAGTTTGAAATTACACAAATAGGGTTAACCATAGCAATTTCTCAAAAGACTATAGGTACCCTCATCAGAAAAGATCATTCTCCAAACCCTCAGTACCTTCTCAAAGTACAGATAGAAAGTTCCCTAACCAAGGTACTGCTAGCAGAAACTCAAGTGTAAGACCTAGGAGATTTAATTACTACAAACCTAGAACGCCTTACAACACAAGAAAAGATGCTAGAACACAAAACCCAACTCCAAAAGTTACAATTAAATGGGTTAAGAAAGAAAGTATTGCTGGGGAAGAACCAGTACTTTCAGAGGTTAAGGGTGAAAAAGGGAAAATTGATCATAATAAACCAACAGTTTTGGAAACAAAAACTTTAATTCTTGATCATGTTTTCAAAGACCGTGGTGATTACATACTCAAAGAATTTGAGTATGTCACTCCACAAGGGGAACACAAGTCAGTAATGGCTTGGGTTCCTAAAAGAAACTAACATTTTTCATGTATATGCAGGGCAACCCAGAAGAGGAGCTTAAAGATCATCTTATTGTTGATAGTGGTTGCTCTGGAAGTATGACAGGAGAAAATGAGCTCTTGTCAGATTTTAAAGCTTATTTTGGAGGAAAAGTTGCATTTGGGAATGACCCTGATGGAGGAAGAATCACTGGCAAAAGAACTATCAAGGCAGGAAACATTGATTTTGAGAATGTTAGATATGTGAAGGAGCTTAAATTCAACCTTTTGTCAGTCTCTCAGATTTGTGATAAGAAGTATCCTGTGTTATTCTTAGACACAGAATGTCTTATACTTTCTCCTGATTTTAAGTTAGAAGATATAAACTTGGTGATGCTGAGAGCACCAAGAACTAATGATGTGTATAGCATAGACTTGAAGAATATCAATTCTGCTGAAAGAGCAACATGCTTGATTGCAAGAGCAACAATGGAAGAAGCACATCAATGGCACAGAAGATTGGGGCATGTAAATTTCAAAAACATCAATAAGCTGGTCAAAGGAAATTTAGTTAGAGATTTACCTTCTAAAACATTCAAGAATGATCACTCATGTCTTGCTTGTAAAAAGGGTAAACAACATAAGGCTTCTTGTAAGAAGATTGAAGAGAAGAACATTAGAGAGCCTTTGGAATTGCTGCACATGGATCTGTTTGGACCTGTTTCAGTTGTCAGTCTGAACAAGAAGAAGTATTGTTTGGTTATAACAGATGACTGTAGCAGATTTAGTTGGGTCTTTTTCTTATGTTTTAAAGATGAAACTTTTGAGGTGCTTATGAAGCAGAAAAGAAGAAGGCTAAAGGCACTGACAGTACTTTACCCCAAAGTACTGCTGATCCATTTGAAAGTACTTTTCAACCTTTAGATACTTCCAATTGGATAAATACTGATGCTGTGATTGATCCTAACATGCCTGACTTAGAAGATACTGATGACTTGAATGATTCAAACAAGATTACCTTAGAAGACACTGATGATGAATTGGATCAAAAAGGCATTTTCTCAAATTCTAATGAAGATCCTGATTTAACTAATTTGGAAGATAATATTGAAGTCTCACCAACTCCTACTCTAAGAATTTACAAAAATCATCCTGTTAACAACATAATTGGACCCTCAACTTCAGGAGTGCTCACAAGAACTAAAGCTAAGAATATGTCTCAACAACATACTTCTTTACTTAGCTTTATTTAGAAACAAAACAGGGTGAATCACAAGAATAAGAAATTGTGTTTATTTGCTTGTTTTCTGTCTCAAGAATAACCTAAGAATATAAAACAAGCATTAGCCAAGGAGAGTTGGGTTGAAGCTATGCAAGAAGAACTCTTACAGTTTAAACTTCAAGAAGTATGGGTATTATGTGATTTACCTGATGGTAAGAGACTGATTGGCACAAAATGGGTCTTCAGGGTAAAAAGAGATGAAAGAGGGAATGTTATTAAGAATAAGGCAAGGTTAGTGGCTCAAGGATATAGACAGGAAGAAGGAGTAGACTATGATGAAGTCTTTGCTCCTGTGGCAAGGATTGAAGCCATAAGGCTATTTTTGGCTTTTGCATCTTATATGGGATTTCCTGTATACCAAATGGATATTAAAAGTGCTTTTCTATATGGCACTATCATAGAAGAAGTTTATGTCAAACAACCTCCTGGTTTTGAAGATCCTGCAAACCCAAACAAAGTCTACAAAGTTATCAATGCTCTGTATGGCCTTCATCAAGCTCCAAGAGCATGGTATGAAAGACTTTCAAATTTTCTATTACATCATGGTTATAGGAGAGGAGCTATTGACAAGACTTTGGTCATCAAGAGAGATAAGAAGGATATCATGCTTGTCCAAGTTTATGTAGATGATATTATTTTTGGAGCTACTAAGCAATCTATGGTGAAGGAATTTGAAGATCTTATGCAAAAATAGTTTCAAATGAGTTCAGTGGGAGAATTAACATTCTTCTTGGGACTTTAAGTGCAACAATCAAGCAGTGGAATCTATATTTTTCAAGATAAGTACGTTGCAGATATTCTTAAGAGATTCAATTTCACAACTGTCAAGCCTACATCTACACCTATGGATACTAACAAACCTTTGGGAAAAGATGAATAAGGAGAAGCTGTTGATGTCACATTGTACAGGTCTATGATTGGATGTCTCATGTATTTAACTGCATCTAGGCCTGATATTACTTTTGCTGTGTGTTTATGTGCAAGACATTAGGTTAATGAAGGTATCACACTTGAATGCTATCAAAAGGATTTTTAGGTACCTTAGGCAACAACCTACGCTAGGATTATGGTATCCTAGGGAGTCACCTTTCCATCTACGAGCCTTTTCAGATAGTGATTATGTTGGAGATAACTATGATAGAAGATCTACAACTGGAGGATGTCAGTACCTTGGAAGTAGATTAGTCTCATGGCAATGCAAAAAGCAAACTATTGCAGCAACATCTTCCACAGAAGCAGAGTATGTAGCTGCTGCAAGTTGTTGTGCACAAGTACTTTGGTTGCAAAATCAGCTTTTGGATTATGGATTCAACTTCAAAAATACTCCTATCAACATTGATAATGAGAGTACTATCTGTATTGTGAAGAATCCAGTTTATCACTCCAAGACAAAGCACATTCAGATTAGGCATCATTTTATTAGAGACTGCTATGAGCATAGGCTTATCAATGTGGTTAAAGTCCAACTGATGATAATGTAGCAGACCTACTCACAAAGGGCTTTGATGTTTCAAGATTTACTTTTTTAGTTGTGAGTATTGGTATGATTAATAATTAAGCTACTTTTGAGGGGAGGCATTAGTAGTTAGTCATTATTTGAGGGGAGGCTACATGTATCATTCAAAAGGAAAGTATTTTATTTATTATTCAATGATGGGTTACATCAAACAGTTCCACAAGATACATCATGACACAGACAAAGTTGAACCACAGACACTGACAAGACAGACTAACAACTACCACAACGCAACCTACTACCAAGCTCCACACACCCTACTCCATAGGCCTTTTTCCCTTGCCCTCATTGCTCTGCTTTCCCTTTTGAGCAGTCTTTCTTTTATCATCAAAAGAAGCTTGCTTCCTTGGGCAAGCCAGACCAAGAACTTGCTTAGGTGGTTTCTCTTTTCTTGGAGCAGGCCACTTCATGTTCTATATTACTGATTCCAGGGCTTGAGTCAAAGCATGTGGAAGCTCATTAGCCAGAGATGAACCAGGAACAGACTTTTTCTTCTTGGGCTTTGGGTTGGTAGTACTTGCTGCATCAGTTATGGTAGAATTTGCTACACTCATAGATGAGGATGATACAGTTGGAGGAAAGTACCCCATCCATCTTGGATCCTCAAACTCTGAATCAGAATAGTAGCTTATTTCTGAGTCTGTGGAGCCATCTGAGTCAGAAGAAATGTACACAAGTGGGAAGTGACTCATTGTTATTACTAGGGTTTTTGTGATGTATTAATGAAAGAGGAGATGAATAAAGTATATTAGTGGAAGAGTTCCTTTTATAGACAAGGCAAGGTATAAGGGTCTTAAATGAAGTTCATTGAATTCTACTTGCCTTGGTAGTTTTGGGAATTAATTTGGGGAAGTATTAATTACTTCGGGTTGACTTTCAAAGATATTTTGGTCAAACAGTCAACTATCAAGATATTTTGCTTGGGAAGTACTTTGGTCAACATACTGCTTGGGTTTATAACTGAAAGTACTGCTCCATAATCTATGGAAAGTACTGCTTGGTGATATAAAGGGTACGCTGACGTGTCAGAATACTGTTCCAATGGTCAGATTTGCGGGTAACAAACTTTCGAAAGATATGGGGATGATCATTTCCAAAAATAACGGTAAAATAATTAATTAACCGTGATTTTTTGTATATTATCCTTTTATAACTCATATCTTTTTATTATTCACCCGTATCCATTCGCCATTCTTATTCATCAAACCCACTCACATCATCACCGATTACCACTCTTCTCTCAAATACTTATCATAATGGCAAACCGCCCAACCAACAACAAATACAACATGATAGCCAATCTTGAGGAAACGCAAAGCAACATTGACTTTCATGGCATTATTGATTTTCTCACCGGAACCACCATCTGTTACTCACTTTTAGTCAACCCAGAGATTATTGGACCTTGGATACAGGAGTTTTGGGCTACGGCAAGGTCTGCGGTTGAAGATGGAGAGGATGTTATACATGCTACAGTTGCTGGGAGAGCTGTTCGTGTTACAGAAGAAACAATCAGGGAGGCTCTCTTGTTTAAAGATGAAGGAGGCTCTGTTTTGTTTGCTAAACAAGAGATTTGGAATGCATTAAGAGACATTGGGTATGAAGGACCTTTGGATAAGCTTACTTTTCAGAAAGCAATGGTAAGTCCTCATTGGAAGTTTCTCATTCATGTTTTACTTCATTGCTTAAGTCCAAAGAGAACTGCTTGGGATCAATTTAGCCATGCTATAGCTTCTGCATTTGTTGGCCTCATTACCAATCAACCCTTCAATTTTTCTTACATGATCCTTGATGGTATGATCACACATATTAAGGCTGGATCCCCTTTTCTAATGTATCCTAGATTTGTTCAACTTCTCTTAGAGAATCCACTTGATGGGATACAAAAACCTCAGGATTATGTACCCACTATTAGGATGCCACCTAAGGTGTTCACCTTTATGTCTCACAAGCGAGTAAATTTTTTGGGTAAAAATACACCTCTCAATGCTTACATGTTAGAGGTAGCACAGGCTGTTAGGGATGATATTAGTGGTTCTGCTAATTCTGATGATGCTGATCAACCTGATCCTTCTGAGCATTCTGCATCAGTACATACACCTACACCACCTATTGTTTCACCTCAGCATGATGATTTAAGTGAGAGAACTCCCTCAGTAGCAGCTTCTTTGGAAAAACCTATTTCTGCTGAAGGTACTTCTACATAAAGTACTTCTTCTAAAGGTACTGCTTCAGAGCATACTCCAGTACCTTCTCCCGATGATTATACTTCCACAGGTGGGCTTCAAATACCTGGAGGAGATGAGGGAGTTGGAGGTTCTATGAATAATTATGCTTTGACTAGAGAGTTGGAGAGGATGAAGAAAACTATGGATGATCAAGCTACAGAAATCAAGAAGTTAAGGAAGAAGTTCAGAAGGTTAAAGAAGTTTGTGTGGCCTCTTGTCCAAAATTTTAGGCTTTATGTGAAGCAAAAGAAACAGTCTCAGAAGCACAAGTCTAAATCTTCCAAGAAGCCATCTAAATTCAAGAAGAAATATAAGAGGTCATCATCTATCAAATTGGGGAGGAGTCAAGATGATAATTTGGATAGGGATGATGCTGAGATTCAATATTCAGAAGATGCTCACCTTTGGCAATATCCAGAAGAACTAAAGACTTTTGTGCCAGAAAAACAGGTTGAAGAAGATGTGAATATTGTACAAGAAGAAGCTATTGAGCAAGAAGTTGTTGAGCAAGAAGCTGTTGAGCAAGATGTTGATGCACAAAATATTCAAAGCACTCAAACTCAAAGTACTGGTGTTCAAAGTACAGTTGCTGAAGATACAGGTCTGCAAGGTACTGCTGCTATGAATATTGATGAAAGTGGAACCTCTGCAGCTGGACCTTCTACAATAAATTTTGAAGATGAAGCTGGTCCTTCTACTTTTATACAGCAAGAATAAGTGAAGGTGCATACAGCAAGTGATGATGAAACTATAGCTCAGATTATGATCAATTTGAATAGACCTTCAGGAGGTATACATATTTCTTAGCCTGCACAACAAGTTTCTGAAAGTACTTCTGAATCTGAAGAACTTGATCCCAAAGACAAAGGGAAAGGGATCATGAAACAGAAGAATATTAAGAAAAAGAAGAAATTTAATCTCTCACAGATAAGAGAATTAAAGATAGCAGAGGATGCAGAGCTTGCTAGAAAGCAACAAGCTGAGTATGATGCAGAGTATTTGGCAGAGATAAGTAAGCCAATTACAAAGAAGCCAATGACTATTGCTCAGGAAAGAAACTGATGATTAGTTTCTTGAAAGGAAGAGGATACAAGAATTTACAAAGATTGAGGTATCCAGAAGTGAAAGCTCTATGGGAACAAGTACAAGATTCTATTAGGAAAGAGGTAGAAAATTTTGTACCCATGGATACTGATAAGGAGAAAAAGTTAGAAGATGAAAGGAAGGAACAAGCTGAGCGAAGAAAATTGAAAAGAAAGAAAACAGTTCAAGATGATCAATTGTCAAAAAGACTTAAGATGATACATGAAGATACAATTGATGAACTGAGAAACTATTTCAGAGTAGTTGATTTTGAGAATAAGAAGATAGAAGAATCTGGAAAGAAGTCCAAGATAATCTCATTCTCTATGGTTGAATGTTGGGTTTTGAGTTCTGCTGCTGAGTGAAACTACTGCTGTGATGAAACTGCTGCTAGTATAAATGATTCTTCTGCTGATGACAAAGTGCTGCTAAGGAAAATACTGCTGAAGGAAACTACTGCTGAAGTGATAAGCATGTATCCGTAGTAGATAATTATAGAATAAATTGTGTATATATCTTATATGTCTAGAATATTCTTATCTTGTGTAGAAAGGTATTGTAAACCTAGTAGGATTCCTTGGTCTATAAAAGGAGGATCCTAGGGTTAGATTACGTACGCATTGTTTAGTTTTCGTTTACACTTCAAGGTTGTAAAACCCTAGCATTATCGAGTGCTCGTATTAATAATATTGAAGTGTTGATAGTGAATTGTTCTTCTTAAGTTAAGCTTTTACATTCCGTATTCAAGCTTAAGTGTTTACTTTATGTCAACTTCTATATAAGATCGTTTGCTCAACTGGGATCAACAAGTGGTATCAGAGCTTGTGATCTAGAAGTTGTAATCAAAGAAATTGTTCTTTGCAAGTTTGCTGTTCCTAATCAACTGCTAAAGATGGGTGATGACACACATATGGTGACTGCTTCAAAGGTACCCATGCTCAATCCTGGAGAGTATGAACTGTGGAAGATGAGAATTCGACAATACATTCGCATGATTGACTATAACATGTGGAATGTTATCATGAATGGAGACTCTTTACCAAAGAAGGGTACTGATGGTAAAGAGATACCAATCAAGACTGCTGAAGATAACTCAGTGAGGAAGATGGAGATCAAGACACACAGTATTCTCTTAATGGGAATACCTAATGAATTTCAGTTGGACTTTGATAGCTGTGAGACTGCTAAATATTTGATGGATGCTATTGAATTTAGGTTTGGAGGGAATGATGCTACTAAGAAGTCAAGGAAAAACATGTTGAAGCATCAGTTTGAGAACTTTATTGCTGAAAGTGGAGAGAAGATTAATGGCACCTACAATAGGCTCAATCAACTTGTCAGTCATTTAAAGCTTGTTGGCTATGTGGTTCCACAAGAAGATGTAAATCTCAAGTTTCTCAGAAGTCTTGCACCTGAATGGAGTATGCACACTGTTGTTTAGAGGAATAAGCCTGACTTTGAAACCATGAAGTTGGAAAGCCTCTATAACAACTTAAGAGTGTATGAACCAGAATTATCTACTTCATCTACTACTGGTTCACAAAATCTTGCCTTTGTATCTTCAAAGTCAAAGGGGTCTAAAGAATCTCACTCTGCTGCTTATGGAGTATCTACTGCTGATGGATCTGCTGCTAGTTCTCATGATAATAACTCCACCAGTGATATGGCTTTATGTGCATTCTTGGATGATCTAACAACAAGTATAAGGTCACAGGCATTTAATCAAGATCTGGATCACCTAGATCAAGATGATCTTGAAGAGATGGATCTTAAATGGCAAATGGCCATGTTGACCTTGAGGGCAAGAAATTCTGGAAGAGAACTGGAAGAGAAGTCAAGTACAAACCTAAAGAAAATGTTGGCTTTGAAAAGTCAAAGATAGAGTGTTACAACAGTAACAGGAAGGGTCACTTTGCCAGAGAATGTAGAGCTCCAAAGAAAAATGGTGAAACATCAAAGAAGACTGAAGAGACAAAGAATACTACTACTGCATTGGTGTCTTGTGATGGATTGGGAGAGTATGATTGGAGTGATTTGGCTGATGAAGAACCAAATTATTCCTTGGTGGCTCAAGTCAAGCCTGAAGTGCATAACTTTGCACTTATGGCTTATTCATCATCATCTTCTGGATCTGACTCTGAGGTATCTAATGATTCTGATTTATCTGTGTGTTCTTTTAAGTCTTGTGCTGACACTGTAGAAGAACTTAAGTCTAGGAATGAGAGTCTAAATAGAGAAGTTAAAAGCCTAAAACTTGATAACTTAGGTTACAAAGTAGGAATTCAAAATGTTGAAAGAAGACTTGAGTACTTAAAAGAGTGTGAGATGGAATATGTAGATAGGATTAACCAACAAGATGTTGAGATTTTTAAGAAAAACAGTGAAATTGAGTTTCTTAAAAATAAATTAGAAGAAGCAGAAAAAGATAAAGATGCAGCTCTTGCTGAAAAGGAAAAACACATAGTAAGAGTAAACAAACAACAATATGCTTCTGATTTGGTTCATAAATCTATTGAGAGTACAATAATGAGGAAAGGAAGTGGAATAGGTTACAATGAGGTTGCTCCTACTGTTAAGAGTGCCTATGCTCCACCAGGAAAAGAATTATCCTTCATTAGTGAGCTAAACATAGAAAAACCATTAGGTGAGTCTAGTACAAGTGTCTTAGAAACACCTAAGGTAGAGGGTAGAAAATTTGCTGATGCTCCCATTATTGAAGATTGGTACTCAGATAGTGATGAGGAACAAGAACAAGTTGAACTAGAACATAATGTAGTAAAGGAAGAAATTCCTGCTAAAGTTGAAAAAGTTGAACCTAAAATTGAACAAGTGAAGTTTGTGAAACCTGTGCTAGGTCAAGGTATCTCTAGGAAAATGGTTGAGTATAAAGAGATTTCTAGAGAAAGAATGAATGGTTTCAATAATAAGCCTAGGGTTAATCAGAGAAACTTTAATAACCTAGTTTCAAACAAATTAGGTAGTGAGTTTCAATTGAAGAAAAAGGCTTGTTATAAGTGTGGTAGCTTTGAACATTTGATTAATAGCTGTCTTGACCATAAGAAACCTGTTTGGAATCAATATACTAGGGTGAATCACAAATATGTTAATTAAAACACTCTCCCTCATCCTAATAGAAACATGATTCCTAGGGCTGTGTTGTTAAGATCTGGTGCAACTAGATCCATTTATGCTGCTAAATCAAATGGTGCTTTTAAAACCACAACTGGTTCTGTTGTTGGCTCTACTGCTAGTATGCACTCTGCTGCTAGTAAGCATTTTGCTGCTAGTAAGCAATCTGCTGCTAGTACAAAACTTTCTACTTCTGGGCCAAAAGTTTTATCAAATACAGTTGTTGGAAATCATTTTTATGCTATTAAGGCCTCAGCTTGTTGGGTATGGAAACCAAAAACTAATGCTTCAAATAATGTTTCCAAAACCAGCAGTGCATTAAGTGACTTAAAGAAATTTAACTATGTTGATGTACAAGGCAGATCCAAGTCAGTAATGGCTTGGGTCCCCAAGAGAAACTAATTTCTCTATTTTCATGTGCAGGGTAATCTACTGGATGAGCTTAAAGACATGTTTATAGTTGATAGTGGATGCTCTGGACATATGACAGGGGACGAGTCTCAGCTTGAAGACTTTGAGGCTTTTGATGGTGGCTATGTTGCTTTTGGGAATGATCCAAAAGGTGGAAAGATTATTGGTAGAGGCACTTTAAAGACTAGGAATTTGGACTTTGAGAATGTGTTTCTTGTGAAAGGGCTTAAGTTTAATCTTTTTAGTGTTTCACAAATGTGTGACAAAAGGAATTTTGTTCTTTTTACAGACACTGAATGTATGATCCTTTCTCCAGACTTTTAGTTGCCAAATGATAAATTTGTGCTATTGAAGATCTCTAGAAACGAAAATATATACAGTGACCATATTAAGAACATAGTTCCCAAAAGAGCTTTAACTTGTCTGATTGCAAAAGCCACTGTTGATGAGTCCAAATTATGGCATAGAAGACTTGGGCACTTGAACTACAAGACAATGAATAAGTTGGTGAAAGGAAATCTTGTAAGAGGCATGCCCACAAAGTTGTTTGAAAACTGTGAGACTTGTATTGCTTGTCAGAAGGGAAAACAACACAGAGTCTCATTCAAGTCAAAGACTGTGAATACAAATACAGAGCCCTTGCATTTGCTACACATGGATTTATTTGGGTCTGTTTTTGTGAAAAGTTTGAATAAGAAGTCATATTTCCTAGTTGTCACAGATGACTTCAGCAGGTTCACTTGGGTGTTCTTCTTAGCCACTAAAGATGAAACCCTAGAGATACTTAAAGAATTCATTACAAGAGTTGAAAAGCTGCACAACCACAAAGTGAAAATTATCAGATGTGACAATGGTACTGAGTTCAAGAATAGTGTGATGAATCAATTCTGTGTGGGGAAAGGAATTCTAAGATAGTATAGTGTTGCAAGAACTCCACAGCAGAATGGTGTTGCAGAGAGAAGAAATAGGACACTTATTGAGGCTGCAAGAACAATGTTAGCTGATTCTAAACTACCTATACCTTTTTGAGCTGAAGCTGTAAACACTGCATGTTTTGTGCAGAACAGGAGTAAGGTAGTGAAGCCTCACAACAAAACTCCATATGAGCTCTTTCATGGGAAGAAACCAATGATTGATTTTCTTAAGCCATTTGGATGTCCTGTCACTATTTTAAACACTAAAGATCAGTTAGGCAAGTTTGAAGAGAAGGCTGATGAAGGGAATTTGGTTGGTTACTCTGTACATAGTAAAGCTTTCAGAGTATATAACAAGAGAACCAAACATGTAGAGGAGAATTTGCATATCAAGTTTAGTGAGAACACATCTAATGCCGTTGGAAAAGGACCTGAATGGATGTTTGATGTTGACATCCTCACCAAGACAATGAATTATGTACCTGTTATTGCTAGTGTTGACACTAACAAATCACAAGAAGAAATTTTTTTGATTGAGAAACTAAAGGTTGGTCCTACTTTCATACCTTTACAGAAAGATAAAGATACACAAGAAGATGATGTTCCTCCAGAGAAACCTAAGGAAGCTCAAGCAGATGTTGTACCTCCTATTGATGCAGAAAAGATACCAAATGAAGCTCCAAAAGAAGTTGTTGCTGACTCTCCAATTAGGCCAGAAGACTCTACTGCTGACTCAGAAGACTCTACTGCTAGACCAAAACAAGCAACTACTGCTTCTATCTATTCTGCTGCTAAGCCTACTCACTCTGCTTCTACATCACAGTTTCCTTCTTTGAATACTCAGGATAGACCTTTTGATGATACAAATTATCCTGAAGATCCAAATATGCCTCCTCTAAAGAATATCTATGATGACACAGATGATGAAGCTCTTGATGGTACATTATTTGGAGCTGAAGTAGACTATACTAATTTGGAACTCAATATTCCTGTCAGTCCCACTACTACTACAAGAGTTCACAAGAATCATCCAAAAGAACAAATTCTAAGTGATCCTCAAAGATACATTATTTGGGTTTTGAGTTCTGCTGCTGAGTGAAACTGCTGCTGTGATGAAACTGCTGCTAGTATAAATGATTCTGCTCTTGATGACAAAGTGCTGCTAAGGAAAATACTGCTGAAGGAAACTACTGCTGAAGTGATAAGCATGTATCCGTAGTAGATAATTATAGAATAAATTGTGTGTATATCTTATATGTCTAGAATATTCATATCTTGTGTAGAAAGGTATTGTAAACCTAGTAGGATTCCTTGGTCTATAAAAGGAGGATCCTAGGGTTAGATTACGTACGCATTGTTTAGTTTTCGTTTATACTTCAAGGTTGTAAAACCCTAGCATTGTCGAGTGCTCGTATTAATAATATTGAAGTGTTGATAGTGAATTGTTCTTCTTAAGTTAAGCTTTTACATTCCGCATTCAAGCTTAAGTGTTTACTTTAAGTCAACTTCTATATAAGATCGTTTGCTCAACTGGGATCAACATTGAATCAAAAGAAGGGAACTATCTTATGTTCAACAGAGAAGATGAAAGCTTCACAGTATTCAATATGCTATGGGATGTTCTGCATTTTATTACCAGAGAAGATTTATATGACTTATACATGCAAGTGCAGACATGCTATGAAGAGATTGAAGCATCAGGAGTGGGATTAATTTTGCTTGGAGATCTAATTACCATCTGGGAAACAGAAGAAACAAGTGTTGATACTCTGTGGAATGATCAAGAAAATTGGGAAATTACAAGATGGAGTTTCTTTGAGTCATCAGGAGTTCATTCACTAGAGATGGAAGATGGTACCATGATTCACATGCTTGCTGAGAGAAGATATCCATTGATTAGAGAAATTATGCTCAGAATGATGGATCATGGAATGGAACTTGAAGATGAATCTGATGTAGCTTTGGATGTGATTAAGCTATTTATCAGATGGACTAAGTCTGAAGAATGATATTGCAAAATACTGGTATGATTTGTTTTGTATAATAACTATTTTTTCAAAGTAGTACAAAGACAAACAATACTTTATCAAAGTACTGCTTGCTGCATTAAACCAGTGTAAGTCCTTTGTAAAATAAAATAAAAAGTTTTTGAGGTTTAAAAGTGAAGTCAATAAAAGGATTTGAAAAGAAACACATGGTGTTAGTATTAATACTACACAGCAAATGGTAATCAACTCACCATGTTTAACAAACAAGAAAGAGTTGACTCATCATGAGGGTACGGCTCTGATGTGATAATCAAATCCGTTTTTAGTGGACAATTTACTAAAAATTATATGGTTTTCAACTCACCATATCTGTAAAAGAAAAGAGTTGGCTAGCCCACAAGGAAAAATGGCTTGTGGTAAAGGCTGTGGAAAATCCATTTTTGGTAATTAGTTCACCATGGTTGATATCAAGAACTAACTAGTCCAAAAGCAAACGGCTCTTGGTAAAGACTACTCAAATCCGTTGATAGCTGATGATTTTCTAAAAATCATATAGTTATCAATGTACCATGGTTGTTCTAACTTAAACATTGGCTACTCCAGAGTTAATGGCTTTGGTAAAGAGACATCAAAATCCATTAATTTTCAATGATTCACCTCTCACAGGAGTTTACATACCTGGAAGTGATGAGAATAGTATGAAACTTTAAAAGATTTGATGACTATTGTACCAAAATGTTGCTGAGTAGCTAAGGAGGTTTATTGCAGAGATAATATTAACTGGTGCTGATAAAGAGTACATTGACAAATAAAGATAAAGAGATAAAGCAACAATCTTTCTGAATGATTAAAGATTTTGAAGATCAAAGATAACAAAGAAACTTGAAATCAAGCAAGTGGAGTTCAAGTTAGGGGAGGATTGTTTGGATATAAAAGATCAAGGTACTTCTGTATGTCAAAGTACTGCTGCTTGAAGATTAAAGTCAAAGTGTTGCTTGAAGATCAAAGTCTAAGTACTGCTGTTTATTGAAGATTGTTCAAAGTACTTCGAAGAGTATAAGGACTTAATTGCAATATTGATTAAAGGATTATTATGTAATATTGAACGAATATTCTAGAATTAGTTAGGGATAATTACTTGTCGTTCAAGATATACGTTGTAAACCGACTTAAGGTTATCTATATAAGGAGCCTTATGATGGTATTAGGAATATATATGTTTTTAGTCGAAGTTCTAAGAGTCTTAGAGCTTTATAAGTCGATAATAGTTAGGGATTGTTAGTGAAAATGTGTCACAAAGCAGGTTCAAGTTTGGTTTAATATAAAAGTTCTTCTTAAGCTTTGTGTTAGTTGATTCCGCATACTTTACAAGGTCAAACAGTGTTTCAATATTAATAGTGTTGAGTTTACTTAATATTATTAAACCTTTACAAGCTACAAAGTAGTTTGGTCAGAGTATATCGATCCAACAAATTGGAGTTGAAGAATTAACTTCACTAGGGATGATGCAAGCTTGCCATTTCGGGGAGAAATTAAGTTAACTCCAAGGACACACCCCTTTTTGTTTCGACAAAGAACAAAAAGAGTGTAAACGGAGAAGGAAATGTAGAAGGTGTTGCGGATACAAGTAAGTTATACGGACACAAGTAACTTTTTACATTTTACGTTCTATCACGTTTACATATTTTGTCATCATCAAAAAGGGGGAAATTGTTAGTGCAAATATTACGATATTTAATATATACAGTCTCGTTTGTTTTGATTGATGACAAACGTATAACTTGATACATAACGTAAAATGTACAAGTTACTTGTAATCATACTTTGTCTCAACATACATTCAACACCTCTCAACGTCTCGAGTCGTCGTATGCAACAACACAGGTTCGTACATGTTTATTATGTAGCATTATGATCAAACCCCTTGACCAACCATTTAGAATGACTTAAATACTTTAGGAGTCTTTAAGTATTTTAGGTGTCAAATTACACTTTAGGTGTTAAATAGAATACGTGCCACATTAGGTGTCTAGATAATATTAGTAAGTTTACAATATATAAAAATGTGTCTTATAACAACATAAGTACATAAAACATTTTTAGTAACTTACTAAATATTATATAGCTAGCTAACATATTTTTTATACAAGTAACTTACCTTTTTAAGTTAGTATATACATTTGTCTAAATGTATTTTTCATAAAATGGAAAACCAAATTTGGAAAGATCATGATTAGACTAGACATAAATATAGAAAGACATTGTGTCATACATCTTGTGTCATAGAATCTTGATTTGACATATTGTGTGTTGACTTAGAAGATCTTGATTTGACATATTGTGTGTTGACTTGGAAGATTTTGATTTGACTAAAGATAAATATATTTGGAACATAGTTTAGGAACATGGTTTTATCTTTGTTAGTTCTGGAACATGGTTTTGGAAAACCCCTTTGTAAGTTTGCCTATAAATAGGAGTTCATAGTTTACTTGCAAACTTGTTAAAAAACTACACACACATAGATATATAGGAAACCATGTAGAAATACACGTGAGTCACCCTTTCCATAATGATCATAATGCTTCTAATATTCATCATTGTTGTAAGCATATCATACTTCATGATCCACCAAGAAGGTCACAAGATCTTGAAGTCATCATTCATTAAAGCATTCTAACATATGAAGATTCAAGGGCACTTGACATCCTCAATGGTTGAAGACTTCTTATTCAAGAAGTTCATGTAGATTAGGCATGCATATCCATTAGACTTTTATGTCATGGATCATCATTGTATCATCACAATATAGATTAGATGGTTTATGTGTTTGTGCCATAAAACACAAGGTTTTTATGTTGGGCCACAAAACATAGCGGGAGTGGTTGTACCCTTGGTAAAGAACTTGACATCTAGCTTAGTGTCGGAAATATTGTATAAGCGACGATAGGAGTGGTTGTACCTTGTTGATGCGTGGGAATCGCAACAGGCTTTACCTCTCGAGGGATCTCGAGAAGCTTACAACCCCCACCAGGCAGTGTACCTGATCGTTGTAGTATAGTATAGTGACAAGTACCGGGGGATTGATCGTTCAGCTTAGGAATAGTGTCGCTAGGATTAGAAAACCTAATTACTAGTGCTAAAGATGACGGAAGATTATTTTTGTGTTTTTATATTTTTTAGAAAGCAAATAAAATCTCGGGTTTTGGAAGAGTGGGCGGAATTAGTTACTATTCAACTAACCCAAAACTAATATGCAATCAAAATTAAATACTAAAAATGAAAATAAGCTAATTTATACTAAAGTTGTGAGCAGTAATTGGAGAAAATGTGTTTACTTAGACTTCACTACTCCCTAGATATCTTTTACACGTTAATTACTTGTCATAATTGTATGGATGACGGATTGTATTCCTTAATACCATTCATGGGGTGGCATACATAACTCCCCAATTCTATGAGCTCTTATCTCCTCCTACACCATGACCCAGCACAACTATAGGGATTGTAAACAGTGGCTCATGCATTAAATACAACCAATAAAGACCTAGTACGCCTCGGTTCATGTTTCTTAAGACGTTCAAGCATGTTACCATTTGGAGATCTGCCAGTTTTCTTAAGCCTAACATATAAAATCATTCATCCAAGACAAGAATAAACAAGTAATCAACACATAATCAATATCTAGGTTTCATTAGATCTAAGCAAACACAAAAGAGATCTAGCCTAGCATAATGGAATTGAGACAAGAACAAGATATAGACAACCAACACATAGACATATTGATTGAATTAGAAGAACACTTATCTCAATTACAATGCAAGGTATCAAGGGTTTGGAACCCTTGAAAAACCTGTAAAAGTTGCACCAAATTCGTCTTTAGGGTTTCTCCAAAACTTCTCTCTTTAAATGTGAAAAGAAAACTATATATAGGAAAATAGGGCTGACGGCGTCAAGACAACAATGTGACGCCGTCACCTCGCCGCCAAATACTTCCTCAGACGGCCTTGATCTACTTCTGACGCCCTGTGTGACGCCGTCATCAACTACGGATTTTTATTCTTGGGCTTTTGACGCCGTCAGGACAACTCTTGACGCCTTCATGAACTACGGATTTTAATTCTTGAGGTTTGACGCCGTCATGGCATTACTCTTGACGCCGTCACCTACTGTTTCCAGCATGGAAAATTGAGACTTTGCCGTTTTCTTCACTTTTATGCTCCAAAAACGTCCAAAATGGCTTTTTTTTCAGAATTCACTCTCCAAGTACCTAAAATCACAAAAGGAACAATTTAGGGCAATATTTGATCAAATAAAGTCGGATTCGGGCTTAAATGACCCCCTAAAAACGGATCATTTTTCACCTCATCATATACCCTTACACTTGAGATTTGCTTGTCCTCAAGCAAATGCGCTTTTATTCTACTCAAAAGACAAGTTAGGGGTCATTTAACACTAATATAAAAGTAATTACAACAAATAATCGTTCCACTAAAGACCAATAGACAAGCACGGAGGTCATACACTAGCACCTCACAAATAGTGTTTAGATACTCACATCTCTCGGGTGTAATAAAGTAATATAACATTATGGAAATGGAAGATATCTCTCACTACCTGTCATAGCAAAATAGATTACCATAGGCTTGGAAAAGGATCAAACCTCCACCACATGGCGTAAGCACCTAGGATAAACTATCAAAGAGGTCTTTTAAAGGGTTGTAACGTTAGGTATAGGGATATGAATTACACGGTTTTGTTGGATAAAGGAAGTTTTACTGGTGGCGAGTTAACAATCTTGGTTAATTACATGTACAATATGGCGTTGCTAAGCCAAGACTAGACTCGACTTAAGCTAACAAATGAAAAATAACTAAAAACATAAAATGAAACGGGATGGTAGTCCGTATGTTTTTTTCTCTCTTTTTTTATTTATTTATTTATTTATTTTTTCTTTTTTTTTTTTGCATACACTCTTACCCTACCATCCAAAATAATACATCATAGGGGTATGAACATTCCCCTTACACTTGAATGTTTACATACTTTACATTCAACTATTCTAATGACTCGAATTAAGAAAATCAAAACACTTGGAGCACTTTTAAGATTAACGCACATATGGGGGTAATAATATTATGTTCTTCCCTATTACTCCATAAAATAAGTACTTACCCGTGAGTCCCAATCGTCCCAAAACAATATGTACAAGGATATGACTCGACTTAGCAACCATGTAATCAATTAGAAAGTTAACTTAGGGTTTAACAAATAACAATAATGCACTAAAATTGAGCGCATACACGGAAGGCTAAGGCGATTTGGGTGTACATTTAAGTGGGGTGTAACAAATTCTTCGTTTAAGTAAGATGCTTAAAGTTAGAAACGAAAAGATAGGCTCGGAGGGGTGTACTAGGGGTATCGTGTACTAAAAATGAGTACAACGCTAAAGGTGTGGGAAAAATTAGTTGACTTAACTAGCCAAGTAATATGACTTAAATGGTCAAGTAATTATAATACGGGTTTAACACAAGGGTGATCCTAATGCCTCTTATCATGTAGTAAATCCTACCACACGAATGTAGTCTCACTAGCGGTCTCGGAATGCATCACTAACGCAAGTTCTAGAATCTAAATGCTACCGGTACACTCATAAGCACTAATAATAAATGCTTTTCCTATCAAATCTAAAGGCGAACCTCACATATTTGGGTGGAAAATTTTTCTGAATATACGGTTTTGTGCTAGTCATACAATCTCCTATCCATGAGACGCTTGCTATGGCTAAAGTTTCACTCCTAAATGTTGTAAAAAATTTTAAATTTGGCGCTAAAATTGCACTAGCAAGTATTTTTCATAGTTTTATTACACATCTACTATCAAACAAAACAAACTCAAGCGAAAGTGCATATGTAAGGTATCATCTTTTTACCCTCCCCTTACACTTAAGATGAACATTGTCCCCAATGTTCAAGTAAAGAATGTAAAAGTGAAAAAGTAAAGAGAATGAAATCAAATACTCCCCGGATTCGCTCGGTATGGATTATAGGTTGGCCAGGTTAAATCTTCTTCCAAGAAAACGAACAATCAAAGCTTCCCTTCCAGAATATAAATCATCTCCTTGTCGAACATAACCTGTAAAACCTGACAAAATAGACAAGACAACCTCGCATAAAATCGGCGGCATCCTATATAAGTTACTAAATCCTAGAAAACAAGATAAGATATAATGCTTGTGGAATGAAGTTTGCAGATTTCCTGGAGATTATAAAACTTAATAATTCACAAAAACCATAAGACTCCGTTAGAAAAACAAAACCGGTAAAATTTCCAGATTTTAACTCCTGACGCCGTCAAGAGTAAACCCATGACGCCGTCAGAATGGACCTGCAGAAATTCTTATGTTAAGTTTCCAGAAAATTTCTGGAAAAACTTGGTCCTACTTCCTGGAAAATCCTGCAAAACTTCATTATGACTCAATACAAGCATTTGACTCTAACAAATACGAATATACATGCTCACTTAAAATTGTGGAGAATCATGATCGTGTGTTTCTTAAAAACATATTTGGGGTTTCCCCTTACACTTATCTTTTGCAAAAATACTTTTAGGCTGGAGTTAAGACTAGGCCAAACAACATAGTAAAGCATTTCCACATTTTAATTTAGAGATATGATCAACCAACAATAAAAATAAAACATGCATACGGAAGCAAATAACAATCAAACAAATAAAATCACACAAAACATGGGTTGCCTCCCAAGAAGCACTTTTCTTTATTTACGAGTCTTGTAGCTAGACTCAAGGTCATGGGTTACTACGTGACCTCATCATTGGTTCCACTTTCCGATTGTAGATATTCCTTGTAGAAACCAATCACCTTTTTCTCAACCGCCCCCATAATCATTTGGGCAAATTCTTCATCGACTTTATACCTTGGTCCAAGGGCCAAGCAATCTTTGTAGTAAAGACTCCTTTTTTCCCATACATAGTCCATGCCCTTTTTCTTATCCTTCTCATCAATATCCTCAAAAGCACCAACGTTGTCCTTATCAAAACGAGATATAAAGCGAAATTCTTTCATCCTATTGGGCATCCTATAAGTGATACTATCGGTGTTACTTGAAAATCAGATCGTGCCTTCTACCTCATCATATTCTAACTTAGACTCCTCAACAAATGGTTTGCCAAACACAACATTGGATAATCGACAATCAATAACATTAGCAAGATCCTCCACAATCATAAAGTCGGTGACAAAAGTGAAATTACCAACAAAGACACGTAAACCTTTAACTCTCCAGACAAAGTTACAAACTCCACCGGGGTACTTGGGATCCCTTCTAGGTTCAAGTCTTGTTTTCACTATATCATTATAAACTGTTGAGGACATAATGTTGATTGGAGATTTAAAGTCAATGTAAGCATTGCTAATGTGCCTATATCCAATCATACATGGTATCTTAGCATTCTTAGGATCGCCTTTCTTGATCTTTGGTTCAATTATGGTGAAAGGAGATCGCGGGTTATCAATAAGATTATTATAATATGCAATCTCCTCCTTAGTGGGGTATAGATTAAAGTAGTCGTTAAGCTTCGGATCCATTTCCTCCTCTTCTAGTCCCTCAACAACATTCACAAAGTCATTAGGCCCTAGGTCCTTATTTGAATACAAGGCGATTGCTAGGTCACTAAATGTATGTTCGAGTTCAATCTTAATCAACCTATTAAGCTCTCTAAGCTCCCTAATCTCACTCTCAATTCGTTCACGTAACACAGCCACTTCTTTAGGGGACAGGGGTGGATTCGCGTTTTCCATAATGGTCAACGGAATAGTCAATGAGGTTAAATTACTAACAAAGGCATAAAGAAATGAGATAGACTAAAGAAGACCTAAAAATAAAAAATAAAAATCTTACTAGAAAGGAATCTAGCAAGTAGACCTAATAAAAAGAAATCCTAACCTAGACAATAACTATTCCCCGGGCTGCGGCGCCAAAAACTTGATGCGTGGGAATCGCAACAGGCTTTACCTCTCGAGGGATCTCGAGAAGCTTACAACCCCCACCAGGCAGTGTACCTGATCGTTGTAGTATAGTATAGTGACAAGTACCGGGGGATTGATCGTTCAGCTTAGGAATAGTGTCGCTAGGATTAGAAAACCTAATTACTAGTGCTAAAGATGACGGAAGATTATTTTTGTGTTTTTATATTTTTTAGAAAGCAAATAAAATCTTGGGTTTTAGAAGAGTGGGCGGAATTAGTTGCTATTCAACTAACCCAAAACTAATATGCAATCAAAATTAAATACTAAAAATGAAAATAAGCTAATTTATACTAAAGTTGTGAGGAGTAATTGGAGAAAATGTGTTTACTTAGAATTCACTACTCCCTAGATATCTTTTACACGTTAATTACTTGTTATAATTGTATGGATGACGGATTGTATTCCTTAATACCATTCATGGGGTGGCATACATAACTCCCCAATTCTATGAGCTCTTATGTCCTCCTACACCATGACCCAGCACAACTATAGGGATTGTAAACAGTGGCTCATGCATTAAATACAACCAATAAAGACCTAGTACGCCTCGGTTCATGTTTCTTAAGACGTTCAAGCATGTTACCATTTGGAGATCTGCCAGTTTTCTTAAGCCTAACATATAAAATCATTCATCCAAGACAAGAATAAACAAGTAATCAACACATAATCAATATCTAGGTTTCATTAGATCTAAGCAAACACAAAAGAGATCTAGCCTAGCATAATGGAATTGAGACAAGAACAAGATATAGACAACCAACACATAGACATATTGATTGAATTAGAAGAACACTTATCTCAATTACAATGCAAGGTATCAAGGGTTTGGAACCCTTGAAAAACCTGTAAAAGTTGCACCAAATTCGTCTTTAGGGTTTCTCCAAAACTTCTCTCTTTAAATGTGAAAAACAAGAAAACTATATATAGGAAAATAGGGCTGACGGCGTCAAGACAACAATGTGACGCCGTCACCTCGCCGCCAAATACTTCCTCGGACGGCCTTGATCTACTTCTGATGCCCTGTGTGACGCCGTCATCAACTACGGATTTTTATTCTTGGGCTTTTGACGCCGTCAGGACAACTCTTGACGCCTTCATGAACTACGGATTTTAATTCTTGAGGTTTGACGCCGTCATGGCATTACTCTTGACGCCGTTACCTACTGTTTCCAGCATGGAAAATTGAGACTTTGCCGTTTTCTTCACTTTTATGCTCCAAAAACGTCCAAAATGGCTTCTTTTCCAGAATTCACTCTCCAAGTACCTAAAATCACAAAAGGAACGATTTAGGGCAATATTTGATCAAATAAAGTCGGATTCGGGCTTAAATGACCCCCTAAAAACGGATCATTTTTCGCCTCATCACTTGTAAAAGAACTCGGTATCTAGCTTTGTACCGGATAAAGTGTAAGCGACGATTGTAAGGTTTTCTCCGCCGAGAAGGGAGGTTGTTGATCTAGTTAAGTAACTCTCGAGTTGGGTACTCGATGAGTGGAGTAGGGCGGAGAGGAGATCCGTGACCGAACCACTTAAAATCCTCGTGTTCGGTTTGCACTTTCCTTTTATTTATTGCTTTACTTTAATGTTTGCATTATGTGATTGTTTGTGTTGTGACTTGTTGATTGTACTTGTGTGATAACATGTTTTAAGTTATGTTAGTCATAAACTACAAGTAACATCTTTCATATTAGAACAAGCTAAAAATGGACATTTGATACAACAAGTTTAAAGTTTTTAAACGGTAAACTATTCAACCCCCCTTCTAGTTTTCCACAATATATATATATATATATATATATATATATATATATATATATATATATATATATATATATATATATATATATAGGGTGAGGATCCGGTACATTTTTGGATTTTAGTGCGGATGTACGGACGAATCTCAACCTTCCATCTAGTCAACCATCTGAAAAAGGCAGAGTGGCAAAATCGTAAATATCTTGTCTTTTTTTAAAAACGTTAATATCACAGTGGTTTTTTTTCTTGAAAAAATTTCAAAAAAATCTGAAAAAATTAAAAAAAGAAAGAGGATAACAAATAATTAAGAATCGCTGAAAAAAATTTCAAAAAAAAAATCATTTTCATCATTAATGGTATTGTGATATTAGCGTTTAATTTTGACCTTTTTACAAAACTCAAGATCTGATCTTGACAAAGTCGAGATCTGATCTTGACTTTTGTAAAAAAGTCGAAATCAGATTTTGATATCACATAAACCTGTTTTTTTTAATAAAAATTTTAATATCATAATAACTTTTTTGATATCATAGAATATTTTTTTAATATCACGCTTCATTTTACATGTAAAAAAATTAGTATCACGGTTGGTTTATAATATCACCGTATCATAATATTGTTAATATCATCGTTAATTATCATGTTATCTTAATATCAAAGTTAAAATTTTTAAATATCAGCCTAAATTTTCTTAATATCGCAATAAAAAAATAGTGATATTAAGTTTTTTACTAATATCAAAGTAACTTTTTAAGTAAAATATCGTTAGTATCATAGTAGGACTCCTAAATATCCTTAATATCACGGTACTACTAATAATCACAAAACAAAAAAATGCTCAGAAAAATATGAAAAAATAAAAAAAGTAAAGAAAACAACAATAATAAGGAGCGCTTAAAAGGAAAAAAATTAGAAAAATCATTTGCATGGTTAATTTGTACCGTGAAGATAGCGTTAGATCTTGACTTTTTACAAAAGTCAAGATCAGATCTGGAAATGGGTGGTCCAGATTCATCCGTACGTCCGCACAAAAAATAAAAATCCGCATGTGATCCTCACTCTCTCTCTCTCGCTCGCTCTCTCTCTCTCTCTCTCTCTCTCTCTCTCTCTCTCTATATATATATATATATATATATATATATATATATATATATATATATATATATATATATATATATATATATATATATATATATAACAGGAGGCGTTTGAAGAATATGTCACCTCATTGCCCAGTCAATGCACAGTAATTCATTATCAGCCATGTCATCAACCATGTCATCATGTAAGCAATTTTTTAATTCATAAAATCCGAATTTAAAAAATGACCATAGTAAGATTCGAACATAGGGTGTCCCTTATATTTGTCATGAATCTCAACCACTAGAGCTACACAACATTTGTTTTACAATTTGAAAATCGAAAATAATAAAGTTATGCAATGCCCTACAACTTAGGTAAACCCTAATCAAACATATACGGAAAAAAATACAGTCCATTCAAAATATAATTTTTTCTCAAAACCCTAATATCCTTTTTTTCCTCACAATCATCCGTTTCAGATTTCTGTGTTTACTATTCAAAAAACCCTATGTAAAACATGTATTTTTTTTATTGTTTCATGCTTGTATTTCCCATAAGTTTTTTTTTTAACAAACGAACATCATGTATCAGGTCTATCGTCTATGCTGTTGCTTCTGAAGATATGGATGCACTGAATTTTCTACGCCATTTAATGGATGTCAAAGGTGCTCAATATACAAATTATATCAAAATAATTGTTTTTCTGTGAGCTTTCTTAACGTACATGACTGTTTTATGTCAGGTTTTGGAGGAACTCAATCTCACGATGGATCAATTTATTGATCAGTGCATTCTATGTGGGTGTGATTATTGTGAAAGCATTAAAGGTAAAACGTGAGTTTCACAACAAGTATTTTATTTATGTGCTAATTTTTGATCTTTTGATCAGCATGGCTCAATAGAAACCATTTTGGAAAATATTACAGTAATATATAATGGTTATTAATTGGCTGGATGTACGAAGGTACATTAAATTACTTTCGAATTCTATTGTCATTGATGCAAAAGCTATGCATAAATATTTTATGTGCACGAAGGTACATCAAATTACTTTCGAATTCTATTGTCATGGATGCAAAAGCTATGCATAAATATTTTATATCCTTTTATTTGTTTGTATGAATATGTTTTTTATGTTTTTTATTTATTTATTCGTTTATATATGTATATAGGTGCTACGTACAAAAGTAATTAACTTGAATTAGCAGAATTAGTAGCAACAGAATCATTGTCTACAGGTACTTATTAACTTTACCAAATTGTTTCTTTTTTCATTGTATTCACACCAGCAATAATTTTCAGCAAGAGTATGAAGCAATCGTTTGGCCGTTATAATGTCTTTAAACCAAAAAGGTTAGAATCATAAGATCACGTTTTCATTAGTATAATATGTTGTTAAATTGTTCTCTTAATCATGTATAACCAAAAAGGGTTGAATCATAAGATCATGTTTTTATTAGTATTTCATGCTGTTAAATTGTTCTCTTAATTCAGAGTTTGATTTTTTACTTTTAGATTATTGATTCAAATGATAGTTGTTGGAGCTGGGCAACAACAGTAGGAAACAATCGTTTGGCTATAATAATGTCTTCAAACCAAAAAGGTTAGAATCATAAGATTTTGTTAGTATAATATGTTGTAAAATTGTTTTATTAATCATGTATATCTACTGCCATATTTTCATGCATGCTGATGTCCGTGTTTTATTTTCTCATGTATACTGTCATGTTTAACGTTTAGGTGATGTTGATCTCATGATTTGATTTTACTGATATTTATAATTTTATTGTTTTTAATTGATACAAGTGTTATTAGGTATAAGTGTTATTCAACCGTGTGTTTTCAGAAAGACGTTTGAAAAATAGCGTCCTCATTCTTCGTAACAAAATGACCCTTTTTTTACCTTACAAAATCAGCTAACACTCCCTTATAAAATACTAGATTTTTAACGAACACTTCCTTAAACCCACAAAATAGACTTTTGACAAACAGTCCTTTACAAAATCTGCCAACAGCCTTGATTAAGTAGTTGTTGATTGACTGAGGATGGTTAGTTAGTGATAGAATTGATATTTAATCACTCTTTTTTTTTTTTTTTATGTCTAAAGATACATCGCCTGGGATCGTGCTTAGAATCACGCGTATGACGAAAAGGACAACTTTCACCTCAATTTCAGGTAAAGACACTTTTGTCGAAGAACCCCATTATCATTTTTCATTTACTTTCCTGTATACCTACCCATGATGCTGATACTCTTCTGGTAACAGCCAATGACCCGTGCCCATCTGCTGCTCACAAAAGGAGTATTAACCGATTATGCACAAGTTGTTTATGATGTTCACACGCATACACTTAAAAACAGTCATACGTTCTTTGTAAAAGCCTTATTAAACATCTCATGCTCTTATCATTTTAGGTAACCCTGACCTGGCCACACGGGATACAATGGCGGATAGGACGACACCAAAAACAGCAAACGGCTAACCACCAAGGTCAGCCCCATATAGTTACTTAAGCTACTGTGTCCATCTCATTTGGTAGCCCATATTCTAATATGAAAACTCTTTATTTTGTCCTTACTTAATGCAAAATAGATGGCCATCAAAAACTGTTTCTATGCTTGGGATACCATTTATTTTTGAATACATATTGGATAGTTTTTTTTACCTGACAGTCTTATTGTTATGCAGGTATAACGTTGGAAGTTGTAGATGCTTGGGTTATAATCTCTTTCTATAACCCATCTTTCAAACTTCATATGTAGTTCCAAGATATGATTTCATGGTCGTGCAGGAGTATTTCAATCCCATTTTTGTTATGAATAATGTTTTTTTTTTTTATGCATCTCATTGTGCTTTTTTGCAATTTTGCTACTTCTCACCAACTCTACAAAAATATGACTTGTGTTTCCAAATATTAGTATAGTTATGGCAGATTGGTATGCATATCTATGGCCATCCCACTTATTGTAAGTAATTTTCTCATCTCAAGTATATGATCATGAATAGTTTGCTTTTAGCTAAAGTTCCCAGTGCACTTAAGTACCATGCGGTTGTCAATGAATTCTGTATCTTATTTCAAACTTTATTTACTACAGATTTCATGCCTATGAGTGACATGGCGACTACAGTGTGGCCATTGCAATGGTTCAAGAGATAGAGTCTGTAGATTCTCATACAAATAATTAAGTTCGATCATGAAGTTACCTGCAGTGATGGGAATACAAAATCCACTTTCAGCTCAGACTGATTAAAAGCAAGATTGCATACTTTTGCACGCTTCCTCAAGGACCAAATGTTTTCAACTCCGCCAAGTTAGCCAGATGTCTATTGTTGTAATACAGGTTCAATACCTTCACTGAATTTGACTTGCGAGCATCATGAACATTCATGGTCACGCTATGAATGGTGTAGCTCCCAGAGGTGATGTTCAGGTTTAATTTTGAAGGCGGTTAATATGCCTAGTCTCGAGCATTTGGTTGATTATTTGATATTTCTTCAGAAGGGAGACCGATCACCCATATATATGAAGCTTCAGGAAGTGATCTCGATGGTGATCTTTATTTTGTTACATGGGATGAGCATCTTATTCCGCCTAGCAAACGAAAGTGTTGGTATATCGTTATCCAACTTGGTATATTATTCATGTATGATCCTTACAGTTATTCATCAAGTGCTTTTCGATTTCAGTCGGGCTCTTAAATATTGTTATGTGGATTCATATATTATATCACACTTAAATTTATTTCAGGGGTGATGTAGTTCAAGTGGAAACGTGGGTAGCTTCTTCTGGAAAAAACGGGATGATGACTTTATCGGCAGTAGAAATTAATTGCTTCTTCTCTTCTTTTATTATTTTTTGTGTCTGCTGTTATTGGTTTATTCATGGTTTGTAATGATTAAACTGATAATTTTCTATTGTTTCTTGTGGTCTATAGGGTCCAATTAGCTAAGGTTCTTTCTTGTGCATACGATGATAGCTCCTGGTCACTATAGACTAAAACTAGCAGGTAAGTGTTCTATTGCAAGAACTATTGTCTTTTTGATAGTAGACTGGTTTGAAACTTCAGTGTGACATCGGTCACAATAAAATTAAAAAAGTTACGCTTTTCAGCACACAATTGAGCCAAATTACTTTATTACATGTTCTGTTTGCTGATTGATACATGAGTAATTAACCATCAGTGATGTGACACTTGAAGACATGGGACATGGAAGATATGTGGCCTCTTTTTTTAGTCAAGCTGCTACATAAAATGGTGTTTGACAAATGCAAAGACAAAACATAATACTAAGAGTCGACTTGCCCAGGTAATTCTCCATATTGAGTTATGTTTGCATGTCTTAGGATTTAGATGTTGATGGTTTAAAATAAATTTCACTTCAGTTTTAATCTGCTCATGGTGGAAAATAACGCTACAAACACCACCAAGAATCCTTGCAACAACCTTAATTTTTATCTAACTTTAACTCATTCAAGTGATCATGACCAAGGTGTAAAAAAAATGTAAGCATGCATGTATAGGTGGTGGTGGTGACTATTATGGTGGGTTGTATAGATAAGATAGTGTTAGTGGTGGCGGTTCATCATTTTCGGTCGCAAATGTGAGTGTTAAGAGGGAAAAAGAGGTTAAAAGTGAAGAATCAGAAAGAGTGATTAGTGCAACAAGTGTTGAAGAAGAAGATGACGGTATTATTAATGGTAGGAAGAAGCTTAGGCTTACTAAATCTCAATCTGCACTTCTTGAACAAGCCTTCAAACATCATAGCACTTTGAATTCTGTATGCATCTTATATCTTTCTCATAAACGTACCTATTTTTACCACTATAAATACTATTATTATCGTTATCTTTACCTATTTGTTTCTTTTAACGTGATTAATCAAAGAGTGATTACTAAAACTAATGTTGATTGACTATTAGCAGAAGCAAAAGCAAGAACTTGCAAGGGAGCTAAAGTTGATGCCAAGGCAAGTTGAAGTTTGTTTCCAGAACAGAAGAGCCAGGTAAAATTCGACTAAATAAATTTGGTCCCCATTTATTATAGCTATAATTATATAGATTTTAATCATACTTAATATCATATCGTCTGTATCGAAAGCAAAAAAAGAAATTTTGATATTTATAGAACAAAACAAGCGAAACTATTAACCTGATTGATCCATGAGAATTATGAAAGTCCACTTAATAGTCTTTTTCGTTGATCATTTTTCATTGTCATCTACTACCCATTTTTAAGCTATCTCAATAGAGCAAAATGGTTTTAGTAGCAATATCTGAAATATCAGAAGTGAGCTGAATATCTACATTTTTTTTTGCAACCTTAAAGGAAGGATCAAGATTCTGGATTCAGGTAGGCATTTTCTGGTCTTCATATTATTTAGTTTTAATACATGAAGCAGGCCCTTCAGATGCATTATCCCAGTGCTAATGTATGTACAATTATGTTTAGTGTTTCCATTTTACAAGTAATTTAGGTCCAGTTGCTTTTCTCAATTTTTGGTTTTTGGGTCTAATTCCAAAAATGTTTTGATGGTACCCACAAATCAGTGGCTAACTATTTTTTTCTCATTTATTTACATAACTCGGCAAAAAGTTATGCGCCACCAGCTACAACATATGGTGCATCAAGTGCACCCTATTCCTCTGTACTCTGCACCACCACCAGCTTCATCCATGTCATATTTATCGACCATGAGCGGGGCTTATTCTTTACCAAACCATACTCATATCCACCAAATATAAATACTTATCCACCATCCGCATATCCAACTAATTTAAGTGTTTATCCACCACCCCCATACCTACCTCAGGCAGCCCCTTATCCACCTCAGCCATATGGCTCCCACTATCCTCCTAAATCAGTCTATCCACCACAACCATATGGCTCTCATTATCTTCTGGTAACTCCTCATCCTAATTCATCATTTTATTTGAACTAAAAAAAATCTTATGTAGGTAGCAATTTCAACCCATTTATATATGAATAAGTCTATTCGAGCTAAGCTAAAAGATTTAACTATATATATAAAAGGGGTCAAATCGTCGAGATTTAAGGGGTCAAACGGGTTGAAAATTGCCGAAATGTTTAAAAATGCGTTAAGCCTTTTCAATCCTTTTTTTTTTTGTACTAATATCCAATTGCAATCATAAGCTGCTTTTGAATGTGTAGATACATTGCTTGATAATTGCCTCGATCAACTGAACCCTTCATCTTTTATTGTGCCTTACCTTAAGTCTGGTCTTGATGGTAACCTCATTGTGATCACAAACTCTCTGTTATTTAGTTTTCGAATTTAGAGGTGGCAAGTTGATCGGGTCAGGTGAGTACATCTCAAAATGGGTTGTGGTTGAAATGTGCCAATTATTTGGTAGAGGGTCAAAATGGGGTTGGCATGATATGGATTAGGAGGTTGTATGCATCAAAGGGGTCTCTTGGAAACTTCGAACCTTTTCCACACATCCCCCATTTACCTATTTTATTATTTGACCCGGGTGAAATTAAACACAGCCCAAATGAAGCCACTGGAAATTAAATGGGTTGAAGTTTCCACATCTACATTGTAGTGTTTGAACCAAGATCTTGTCATTAACCTGTACTTAAGAATTTCTTTATGATAGTGTTTTTTTTACCCGAGACTGTTTCAGTAACTATGATATTTTTTCATGAGAGATCATTAAGATGCCTTGCCATCTTATCCTCTAAAAACTTGCCGATAAGTGTCCTTCGTCCGTCTTAGCTGGTTAGTATGCCTCGTCCTTCATTGCTGGACACTTTATCCATCCAAACACTTCAGTCATAGCTAATGTAGTTGTTTGAACCTTTACAGTTTTAGATTCGTTGGTGGACTCCCTCCAAAAAATTGTTAACTTCAGGCCGAAACAAGATGCTGTGAAGCAAGAAGTTGATCGCAATGAAAACATGATCCGGAGTGCACTTAGAGCTGTCTCATCATTAAATCGTATCAGGTGTGTTTTTAATCTCTTCTTATTGTCCCTTTATTTTATTAAGTCCATGATATTTAACACATCTAGCCTAATAACCTGCAGGATCAATACAAAACGCTCATTCCATATTGCTAATGAGGGGTTCCATCTTGGCACAACTATACATGTTTGGCAATTTTCAGCCTTTATGGCCAGCAATAGTGATATTAAATAATTAATAGCACACAACTGACGTCACAAGGAATTGATAGCACCCAAGTGTCTTAGCCGATGGGCGAAGTCCTTGGTGTTTACTCTTTCGCTTCTTTTAGTAACACTCTTCTTTTCCAGGTGACCCAACTCGACTCATTACTAAACCGACCCATTTTACTGCCTTTATTTTGTAAACCTCCACATGCCCTACTCCTTTACCAAATATAGATGTTGTTTTCACTATTAGGTACTTCATAGCTGGGAGTGTATCCTCTACCTTATTAAGGTAAAGTTCCTGCCTGTAAAAGGAAGATGCAGTGGAGCAATGTATAGAAGGCAAATATGTGCAGTGGTTGGTTTAACAACTAGGGACCTTTAGACCGTTATTGCATAGAGTTGGGTTGTGATTTGGAATTATTCAAATGTTGATTTAAGAAATGCATTTTAGGTGTGGAAATCACTCAAAATACGTATCTTAAAACACCATATGAATACTTGATACAGTAGAAACTTTGTACTGATTCTTTCTCTATTTAATGATGGAATGTATTCTTTTATTGGTTATAAAAAATTCTTCTTATGGAGCCATTTTGGTCACGTGATGGTTAAAAATATGCATACCACTCTGAAAATTTGTTTTTCAAATATAAAGCTTTCTTTCAACATGTCTACTTTTCCATCCAACGTTATAGAAAAATATACCAACGATAATTAAAAGTCATGTAATAACTTCATATACTTTGGATTTTTGTGTACAATAATAAATGCTTAGTAATGTTATTGACTTTTTTAAATGGTTGTAACAGGAGCAAAAGGTTTTGACAATTTTTACTGCACAAAATTATTCTTATCGGTGTGGGAATATGGCTTCCATTCTTGAAGTAGATGACAGTAAGGATCACACCTTCATTCAGGTCTCTTTTTTTTTTCTATGAATTGGAACTATATTATAAGAAAAAGTATTTAATTATTTTATGGAACGTGTCGAGGTGTATATAATTTATAACAAGGTGATGAGTCTGAACCAAGGATGGTTATCTGACCAAGACACTAAACACCTCATTTATTCAATTATATATGTTATGTATTCTGTAATGTAGTAAAATCATTTGACTTTTAATATGGTAGATTTACCAACAAAGAAGGTCAAAAACTGTGTCAGCAAATCGCTAACCTTCAGAACCAAAATTGGTAACATTTAAATGTCCAGTATAAATTTGGTTAAGCCTTCATGCGATTCATTGATATCAATATCATAACCTTTTGTGAAAAGCCAATTTTACAGGAACATCATGGGTGAATCGCTTGGGAACATGCAAGCAAAAGACCTCAAGAATCTTGAAACCAAGTTAGAAAAACGCATTAGTAGAATCAGATAAAAAAATATGTATAGACCTCCTCATTTGTAATTCATATTTATATATGGTATTCAGAAATCTAAAATCAATCTTTCAATGGGCAGTTTGGGTAACGGGTGAACGGGTCAGTTTTTGTTCAATTGTTAACATGGCTGGGGTCTCAAAAATAAGCTCACCCAAACACCCCCTTAATGTATGTAAACTTTGGAAATATATAAGTTCTTCTTTTAAAATCGGGTCAAGTAAGAACAGCTCAAGACAACTCAGGATGAAAGCTTTGATCTTAAATCTGAAATCATAGTGGCCACTATAAGCAGACTATTGAATGCACAAGGTTGCAAAACTGAATCCATATTTAAGAGGTTAACAAGTAGGTATACTGAACCAAGATCCTGAAAGCTATAGCATCAAATTAAAGATTGAACTTTTTACTAATGTCCCACCAAGGGAACCTATATTCCAAAAAATTATAGTGTGAAAAAACATCTATGGATGTTATCTAGTGGTACAATCTTCGAAATTTATTTTTAAAAATCGATTATGAGCTAGGATTGGTGCATTGCCGGAAAAGGAACCCTTAGTCTACGTTGTGCATTCCTTCAGTTGGATAAGTTTATGCCAACTATTGCTACAGCAGTCATAAAGTCTCCGGAGGTAAATAGATGAGTATGATGGAAAGATATATGGGATGCTTGCTGGTGCTTCTACAGTCATTTTCTCATACATACGGTCTGATTCAGTTACCAGTACAGCAGAAGAGGTAAAAAAATCCTCAGCGAGATTTGCCCTTAGGTATTGGGGCTGCACTATCAATTTGCTACATGTTATATATGTTGGTGTCGGCCGTTATTGTTGGTTTAGTACCTTATTATGCAATGGATCTTGACACCCCTATCTCTTCTGCATTTTCAAGTCATGGTATTCAATGGCCATGTAAGTAACTCATTATTCGTTTAATCAAATTTTAATTGTGTCTTTTGAATGAGATAAAGAAAAAGATATTCAGTTAGACACATTATTGCAGCAGGTCTAGAACAATAGATCCAATCACACACCTCAACAAAAAATGCTATTGAAGAGGGAGTTTATGTAAAGGTACGTGTTTTGAACTTTGATTAACAAAGTTTGAGCACCAACCGACGTAACCTCATGTCAACTAAGGGTGCAGGTAACGAAACAAGGTAGGCATTTTCTGGTCTTCATATTATTTAGTTTTAATACATGATAGCTTAATTAGTACATGAATACAACATATATATCACTTTATGATTATATATCAACCATGATGCTGGGATATTGTGTTTTGCAGGATTGATACCCATGGCTTAAGACCAGGCCAAGGAATCCGGGGGAGGTGCTAGGATGTGCTTAGGAAAATGTGGTGGCCAAGTACATATGTGGTTTAAACCTGTAAGATTTTGTATGCAGCATTGCAGCTCTTGTAAAAGGTCCATGAAAATAAATGGCGGTGTTATATAGTGTGTGTTGGTTAAACCTTTCACAATATGCACCATCACCTTCCACTGGGTTTTGTCACTTTTACATTTGCGTTGATTAAACATTTTGACTTCACCTTTAACTTTTTAGTCTGCTGACAAAAATACTCGAATACATCAAGTACAACCAACACTCGGCAATTTGAGATAACAACATTGTATAGGTTGCAGGTACATTATGTGCTTCTTCTCGCTCTAATTAAGTCATTTTTATATATTGTCGAAATAGTTTCTAAATTATGTAGGTTGAAGATTTGCAGGTACATTTTGTAATAGAGAAGCAAACAATAGATGCCAAACAATAGGTTCGCTTTTATGCAAGTTGTTGCTAATCTTTGTTTTTTACTATGGATGTTATCATTTTTTTTTCTTTTTTGGTTATATGATCATTACTGGCGTTGAGATATTTAGATTGTTAACCGTATAATTCAGCATTGAACATCAAATACTTTCACCATTGTCAACTTTTTTTTTGTAGTATGCTGAATAATATTTTACCTTGTGTTGTATATATAACTGATGTACCAGATGCAAAACGCAAAATACTCATTCACCTTAAGAAAGAGAGCCATTTGTTGAGGTTGATCAGCTACCACAAAAATAAAATTGACTTTCACATAATCATACGCTCTAATAATATGAGGCCTTAAAGGATCAGTAAGTTACACAGCAAAAAACCACCATTGAAATGTTCAAAATTTGAAACTTGGAAGCTTTCGGAGATTAAAAGGTTCACAAAAAAGAATAGGGTGGGAGATTACAATAGAAGAAGGACGAGATAATTACAGTTGTATCGTTTTTTCTATGTCATCTTTTGCATATCGATGCCAAACAGCCAAAAGATGCCATTAACAAGCTGTTGGAGCCATTTCAAGAACACTTCATTTTTTTGATTCAACAGCCTTTCAAGAACACACCTTTACAAGAACACTATAGCTTTTCAGGTGTGTTCTTGAACTTAGTAACCTATATTTGCTTCAAAAATATTCAAAGCAAGAACACTACATGTTTTTGTTTTACTTCTTCTCAAGAACACCACAACCAATCTGCTATACCTGAAGGAGGTAATAAAATATTTCTAGATTTTTTCGAAAGAGAAGTCGAGGTACATGCTAAATCCATAACTTATGTTAACGGCCATATGTTCAAATATCATCTTAACTACCATTTTACCTATGATAATTTTTTATGATACTTTAACTTGACTTGCTTAAATTTAGATTTTACATATGAGACATGTATATATCATCTCATCATCTAAATGCCCATTTAGTAGTTCAATGCAAGAAATAGTAAAAAAACCATGAATTTAGTACACCATTACCAAGTAAAGGCATCATTTACATAGCTACTTCATCTTATTTTGTTTTCTAAAACATTGCATATAATAAGTTTGAGTTATAATTGATTTTCTTAGTATATGAATAGTGTCATTGCCATAAGATATTTATTTTTATTTACAATTGTTAGAATTTGATTCGGAAAAAATAAAAGTTAATTCTATACTTACTTTCTAATAAATAAAGTCGGAGTATATTCGTTGGTGCATGTTGGATAGCAAAATTACATTTTAATGTGATTTGTGTGGTGGTAAAGGTTTCCCTCTTATCTCAATGAGTTCCCCCAACGACTTAGTAGCAAACTCTTAGTTACATCTGATGCGTGGGAATTGCACCAGGCTTTACCTCTCGAGGGATCTCGAGAAACTTACAACCCCCACCAGGCAGTTGTAACAAATCACAATTTCAGGTTAATTTCTATTTTCGGAAAATTTTACTATTCATGTTACTATTCATTTTTACTATTCATTTCTTTCTGAATTTTTCCCGAAAGTTGATTTTTATTTCATATTCTCGAGTGATAAATCATTTCCATGACAAATTAAATGTTTGACACTCGTCAGATCATTTTCGTGAAAGTTATTAAGGAATGACACGACATTACACGTTTTAGGGTAAAACGGCAATCAGAAATTCTACGCACAACGAAATTTGATCCCGTCAGGTGACCCCACATCAGAAAAATGTTTAACACATTCATGATTTATTTGAGAATAAATCATAACTGAGAAAAATCATGGCCCAAATAAACTTCGGCCGTGAAAAACTGGAATTTTCAGTTTTACGCGTTTTTACTCAGCCGTAACCCTAGCCTTTACCTGCACCGCATTTCTAAGATGATTTGAGCTTTCAACTTATTTAAATAAGTCAACATATTTTTCCCTCCTCCATTGACTAAAAATCATTCCTTGATTTTATAAATCATTCCTTGATTTTTAGGCTTCCGGTTTGATGTCTAAAAGACATTTAACACCAACCGACACCAGACTGAGCCCAGTCTTGACATTATAAATCATTTTAAATCATTTTTAGCATATAAGAAAAGTAACATTTTACTTTTCTCAATTTTACGCAATATTCGTACATTTTACGTATTACGCGTTTTAGACCCGTGTTTCCAGCTTTTAGCAGGTTTTACCACCCAAATGGAACTTATCACCCATTTTATATTTTATTATGGGACTTATGAACATTTCTAACAATACTTTAAAGTTTCATAATTTTACGACACCCGGTTTTACGTTTTGAGGCCTAATCATTTACGGTTGGCATTTCCCGGAGTCAAAATGCATCTTTTAACCAAGGATAATACCAAGCCAAGCCACCTCCCCTCCTTATCTGTTTTGGAACCGCCTCTAGGGGGGGGAGTCACACCCTTGGTGGCTTGATCTTGTGCCTTGTGATCTAGGATGCATACATGTGTTCTTTTTGGCAAAATATCTCTTGAAAACTAACCTCCTCAAAGTCATATATATACCCCCTCCCCTCTCCATATGGCCGGCCATCCCAACACACCTAAATCATCTCACACTTAGCTTATCTCTTCTAATTTGTTGCAAGGTTCAAGTGAAGTTCAAGTATAGAAACCCTAGTTAGCTTATTTCTTACCAAAAATCTTCCAAACCCTAACATACTTGGTGTTTTCTCTTGAGTTTAAATCCACTCAATACACCTCAACCTTTATCATCTATCTTTCAAGAATACTAAGAGTAGAAAGGTTGCTTGAAGTGAAAAGGGGTTGAAGCTTGTCTATCAAAGTCCATTTCCTTACTAGTTACTCCTTTCTTTAATTAGAAAGCCTAAAGTTGTAAGCCTAAACCTAACATGCTTCTTGTTTATTTATCATGTTCATCTCATTGATATGTTATTCTTGCTATATTATGTGTTGTAATTATGTCCATGATGAATCATGATGAGTAAAAGATGTTGTTGTAATGACTTATTGAAACAAATTACTAAAACAAGCAAACTAGTGAATATCTTGGTATAACCTGATCAAAATGGTAAAAATTTTATATTGGATTATTACATATTACAGTAGAGGACTTAAAAAGCAAACCATAGCAATTTGAACCACTTAAAAAGAGTAAACGAGTCAAAAGTTATGGCGATTTGAAGTTACCAAAGATTTCCGGCAAAACTGCCTAAATGTTTCTGTGATTTCTGTGACAGAACCTAAAACACGCAAAAAGAGGCATTTCTGGTCCGATTCATGAAAAAGTTAAAACACGAAAGTTGTCCGGAATCATGTTTTCATTCAGGAACAAAGAGGCTCAAGCCTTGAAAACGCCTTCTGAGTGAGATATTTCTCAGTTTTCTTAACAGCTATTTACATATTTTAAGTTACTAAGTTATTGTCATACTTTCAAAGGAATAAAAGGTATTATGACCTATAACCAAGACCACCACCATGATTAGAACCAAGGTAGTGTCTCATGACTATGGAACAAGGACCAAAGGTCATGGCTAGGCCATGACGAATGACCAAACCAACTTACCAAGGCGTAAACATGAAACAATGAAATTGGCGATATATGGAACAAGCAATTTGTATCTACTTCACCTAAAAGGAAACCATGAGATTTTACCAAGACAAATGGTCATACAAGACTTATAAAACTACCCCTAATAATAATCTTCATGTACTATAAACTTTCCTAAGTTTATACAAATATCGGACATGTAACTTTTTCGGATCAAAACTTATATCTATATACTTTATCAACTACTACAATAGTAGGGAGCTTCATGTGAGGAGTTCATTATGTAAGCCGTCGAGATGAGTTGTGGATTTACGAGTTAAAGTGTCCTGGCTCCTCGAACGCTTACTAACATGACTTCTGAAATATGTTAGCCCGAACGGTAGTAAACGATATACCAAAACATACATGTTCATAAATCTTTCTTTCAAAGACTTACAAATATACATCATACCTCATCATGGACTAAATGCAAAACATATATATAGGCACTCCGTTATATTCTTTACACAAATCCTAAGTCGCAACATTCTATTCTAGGTTGCTCGTAGAAACCTACACGATCCGATCATCACCATCATTATTTGCTATCATACTTGAGGTGAGTTCATAGCCCCGCTTACATTACTTTAATGTTTTACAAACCCTTGGGGGAAATACATGCTACTTTTAAACCGAACACAATGCTTTGAAACTGTATGCTGCCTGATTGTTTTATTATTACTAAGTACCTACCTTGCCAATCCTAGGCCCCATCATGAACCATTTAATCACTAGTATTAGTGAGCGCGAGTATTGTGAATAGGCCTATTGGGATTGACGAATCCCATTTGTTTGAGCAGTTAGTTCAAACGAATGCACTATATTTGAAACATTAAGTATGACGGCAAAGTACTTACCGGGGCAACATAACCGCCGATTGATATTGGTACCCGTTAACGTATTGGTTGCATGAGCTTAGTACATAATAATAACTGTTTTGTTTTCTAACATGAGTATGAGTCTAATTAACTCATTACTACCAACATATTGTGTTCAACCTTAAACAAACTCTATGAATTTCACTCAACCTTTGTGTTGACCTCTTAAGCATGTATTTCAGGTCCATGATAATCAAGAATGGAGCGGGAAGGGCACGTACCGAAGGAAGAAGGCTATAAACAATTATGTCATTCTATAAAAACATCATAGACTTTATATTGATGTGTTTTGAAACAATGTAACATTTTGGGACCTCACTATGTAAACTTTGATATATTTGAATAATATGAATGACAACTCTTTTTATTACGATTCGTTTAGAGATCGTTTTCTATTATTATGACTGTTGTGCCATCGAGTAACACCCAAGTTGAATTCCGCTGCAACATGAATTGGGGGTGTTACAGATTGGTACCAGAGCCATGGTTATAGAGAAACGGGTCTAAGTGAGACCCAAACTATAACTACAATAACAAGCAAAAACATTTTTATAGCCTTCCGCTCTTCGTGCCTTCCGTCCTCCAGAAGATTATGGACTTATTACACATGTTATCCTACATGAACATATTTGTATATTGTTATATGCACATTGACATAGTTTGAGCATTTTTCCATAAGCATTTGATTTATCTTAACATCGAAATACTAATTGTAGACATCATGTCCGCACCTCCATCTCCCGATCATCTTCATGCTATGCCCGAGTATTTACCAATTCTTCCCGGACCCGATGATCCTTACTTTGAACAAATTGACTATGACGATGAGGAAATACCTTATGAGGATCTAGAAAATGAAATAGATTCGGACGAAGATCCTGAAATGGATTTGGACATAAATATCGATGAGTACGAAGAGGATCCTGAAATGGATGTTGACATCGAAGGCATCGAGGAGGAAGTGGAGGAACTATTAGTGGTGCCACATTTATCACCATTGACATCTCCACCTCCGGTTTCACCAATTTCATCCGAATCTAACCGTACCACTCCAGCTCAAGTTCCGAATTCTACTCACCAAACCGGCGGTACATCTACATCTACACATATGTTCGCGAACTCAGCTCAATACGAAATCTACTCTTTGAAACAAGCTCTCAACCTAACCCAACTCAAAGTTAAATGTATGGCAAGTCAAATGCATGAATGTATGTCCAAGGTAAATTCTGCTAGAATGGATGCCATGAATGCTCGAGACGACCTATATTGGTTTAAGCTTGACATGAGCTACGTTAAGAGTGACTCGGATCATGTTGGGGAAGTAGTCTTAAATCCTTTGACTGGCTTGGATGATGTCAAGGATAGACTCACTTTGGTTGAGAGGGCCCAAGAACAGGACGCGGTTCAAATTCACAAACTACTTCACCGCCTAAATACCGCCGAAATCAGGTTAGATGTGGCAAACTTTGACAGGTATCAACTTAGGAATGATTTGTGTGGGATGCAAACTCAAATGAGTTCCATACAACAAAGGATATACCGAAAGGAGGTCAAAGAATACCGTCCAAACGAAAGCGTAGATGTGTTAGCAACACGCGGAAATAATAATCCAACCGGACCACAACAACCTCCCAACCAACGTTAGACTAGTGTTATAGTACTAGTTAGCTTTTGTACAACGTTGTAATTACTAACTGAAAGTATCAGTTAGTAAGTTTTGAATGAACTTGTAATAAGTTCGATTTTGTAATCAACGTTATATAAATATAACTTTGTTTTATATACTACCATGTGTTGCTTTTAAGTTTCAAACATTATCATCCTATCATTCTTATCAAACATTGTGCTCATCTCACAACTCTCTAACTACAATGTATCTTTTGAACAATAGAACCATGGCGCCCAAGAAAAAGACCCCACCAACGATGACACAAGCCGCCATCCGCAAACTGGTGAAGGATAGTGTCAATGCAGCACTTATCGCTGAACGAGCAGCCGTAGCTGCAGCAGCTGCCGATGCCACCACAGCTGCTGGTGCTGCTGATGCTGCAGCAGCTGCTGATGCTGCAGCAGCCGCAGAAGCCGCCACTGCTGCGGAAGCTGCAATAGCTGCAGAGACTGCCAGACTTGCCAGTCTTAACCTTGGAGGACCTACCCCTCCAGTGACCAATGTTACTACAGTACCAAAGGGTTGCTCGTTCATTTCCTACCTGAAATGTGAACCCCTCAAATTCAAGGGTACTGAAGGGGCTGTAGGTTTGACCCGTTGGTTCGAAAAGGCGGAGTCGGTGTTCATTGTTAGTAAATGTACTGAGGTTGACAAAGTTCAGTATGCCACAAGTACTTTGTTGAATGAGGCGTTGTCCTGGTGGAACTCAATTGCTCAACCCATGGGCATTGAGAATGCCTACAAAATTACTTGGGCTAATTTGAAACAAATGATGATTAAGGAATACTGTCCACGCAGTGAGATACAAAAGTTGGAAGTTGAGTTCTGGGATCATACGGTTAAGGGAAATGATATCATGACCTACAACCGTAGATTCCAGGAACTGAGGATACTTTGTCCATCAATGGTTTCCCCAAAGGAAAAGATGTTGGAAAGGTATATTTGGGGACTTCCCTCAAGCATACAGGGGAATGTGACTTCGGCAAATCCCAAAGAACTTGATGAGGCTATGCGGATGTCCCGTAGTCTCATGGATCTAGTGGTACGTATGTCGGAAACCCGCAGGCAAAACAACCTCAACATCAACAACAACAACAGCAATGCCAACAATCCCAACAACTCCAACTACCGTAACAACAACAACAACAAGAACAACAACAATAAACGACCATATGATGGTAACCGTGGGAACAACAACAATAACAACAACAACAACCAAACCCGAAACAACAACCACCACAATCAGCAGAACAGGAGACGAGAAGCCGCGACGGCTTATGTTGCTGCACCTGCTGGTGGTAGGTACGTGGGAAATCAACCACAATGTACCAAGTGCAATTACCATCACGAAGGTCCTTGCCCGGCCAAATGCCACAAGTGCCAAAAGCCCGGACATCTTACCAAGGATTGTAGGGGCAAGGGTATAGCTACTGGGGCTAACTCACAGCCCATAGTTACATGTTTCGGGTGTGGTGAAAGGGGACACTACAAAAACAACTGTCCTCAAAACCAAGGGCCCCAAGGAGGAGGTGCTCGTGCTAGGGCCTATGTCATAGGAAAGGAAGAACCACACCAGGACCCGAACGTGGTTACCGGTACGTTCCTACTCAATAATATTCCTGTTAAAGTATTATTCGATTCTGGTGCTGATATGAGCTTTATATCTACTAGAATTGCGCCCTTACTTGATATTCCATCAATTACTTTAACCACTAGTTATAATGTTGAGCTAGCTACCGGTGACTTAGTAAATACCAATACCGTAATCCCAAACTGTACCCTTAATCTCTTAGATCACCCCTTTAACATCAATCTTATGCCAATCGAACTCGGAAGTTTCGATGTTGTTATTGGCATGGATTGGTTGTCTAAACATCAAGCTAACATTATTTGTGGTGAAAGAGTTGTGCACATTCCATGTGACAATGAAACTTTGATCATTCGTGGTGATCAAAGTGGAACCCGAATAAACATCATCTCATGTATCAAAACCATGAAGTACATTGAGAAAGGATGTTATGCTTTCTTAGCCCACGTAACAGAAAAGAAAACCGACGAAAAACGTCTCGAAGATGTTCCTATTGCCCGTGAGTTTCCTGAAGTCTTTCCAGAAGACTTACCCGGACTACCACCACATCGACAAATAGAGTTCAGAATTGATTTAATACCAGGAGTGGCGCCAGTTGCCCGCGCACCATACCGGCTAGCACCTTCAGAGATGCAAGAGCTATCAAATCAATTACAAGAACTTGCGGACAAGGGATTTATTCGACCCAGTTCCTCACCTTGGGGAGCTCCAGTTTTATTCGTGAAAAAGAAAGACGGGTCATTACGCATGTGTATTGACTATCGTGAACTAAACAAATTAACCATAAAGAACCGATACCCACTACCAAGAATTGATGATTTATTCGATCAATTGCAAGGCTCAACCTATTACTCAAAAATTGACCTACGTTCAGGTTACCACCAAGTTAGAGTTCGTGATGAAGACATTCCAAAAACAGCCTTTAGGACACGATATGGTCACCACGAATTCCAAGTGATGCCATTTGGGTTAACAAATGCACCGGCAGTATTCATGGATCTCATGAATCGTGTGTGTAAGCCATATTTGGACAAATTTGTGATCGTATTCATAGACGACATTCTCATTTATTCCAAAAACGAAGAGGAACACAAAGAACACCTTAGAACAATTTTAGCACTACTCAAGGAAGAGAAATTGTATGCAAAGTTTTCCAAATGCGAATTTTGGATTCAATCCGTACAATTCCTTGGGCATGTGATTGACAAGACCGGTTTACATGTCGATCCCGCTAAAATTGAAGCTATCAAAAACTGGCCAACACCTACCACACCTACAGAAATTCGTCAATTTCTGGGTTTAGCCGGGTATTACCGAAGGTTTATTGAAGGATTTTCTTCAATAGCAAAATCTTTGACCAAGCTAACTCAGAAAAACAAGAAATACGTGTGGGATGAAGACGAAGAAAATGCTTTCCAAACCCTTAAACAAAAACTTTGTAGTGCTCCTATCCTAGCATTGCCAGATGGGATCGAAGATTTTGTAGTCTATTGTGATGCATCGTACCAAGGTTTAGGTGCCGTGTTGATGCAACGTGATAAGGTCATGGCTTATGCTTCGCGACAACTCAAGGTTCATGAAGAAAATTACACCACTCATGACTTAGAGTTAGGAGCTGTGGTCTTTGCACTAAAAATCTGGAGGCACTATCTATACGGTACTAGATGTACTGTGTACACCGATCATAAAAGCCTACAACACATTTTGAACCAAAAAGAACTAAACATGCGACAACGTCGTTGGTTGGAATTACTAAGTGATTATGACTGCGACATTCGTTACCACCCAGGGAAAGCAAACGTAGTAGCTGACGCCCTAAGCCGAAAGGAACGAGTTAAACCATTACGAGTCCGAGCCTTAGTTTTAACCATAAATTCCAACTTTCCTACCCAAATCCTTCACGCTCAAGCTGAGGCGGTGAAACAAGAAGACATCCAAAAGGAGAGGTTGGATGGCATGATACAAAAGAAATTCGAAACCCGTTCAGATGGAACTCTATGCTTCCAAGGTCGAAGTTGGTTACCACTTTATGGTGGCCTACGAGACTTGATCATGCATGAATCACATAAGTCTAAATACTCCATACATCCAGGATCTGATAAAATGTATCATGATCTTAAGTTACTCTATTGGTGGCCGAACATGAAAGCCGACATTGCAACATACGTTAGCAAATGTCTTACCTGCTCCAAAGTAAAAGCCGAACACCAAAAACCATCCGGTCCATTGCAACAACCAGAAATTCCTACCTGGAAATGGGAAAGAATTACTATGGACTTCATTACCAAGCTCCCAAAAACATCAAGCGGTTATGACTCCATCTGGGTCATAGTTGATCGTCTTACAAAATCAGCACACTTTATACCAATCAAAGAGACTTACAAAATGGAACAACTAACCCGACTGTACGTCAAAGAAATAGTCTCAAGACATGGTGCACCGATATCCATCATATCCGACAGAGATGGTAGATTTACTTCCAATTTCTGGCAGTCACTCCAAGACGCCTTTGGAACAAATCTAGACATGAGTACAGCATATCACCCTCAGACCGATGGTCAGAGTGAACGAACCATCCAAACTCTTGAAGACATGCTTCGAGCATGTATAATAGATTTTGGAAAAGGATGGGATACTCATTTACCATTAGTCGAATTTTCCTACAACAACAGCTATCATACAAGTATTAAAGCAGCCCCATTTGAAGCACTTTACGGTCGAAAGTGTCGTTCACCTGCTTGTTGGGCTGAAGTGGGAGAAGTTCAACTCACTGGACCAGAACTCATCCGTGAAACAACGGATAAAATTGTACAAATCAAAAATCGGTTACAAGCCGCAAGAGATCGACAGAAAAGTTATGCCGACACACGACGCAGACCCCTAGAATTCCAAGTTGGAGATAGGGTTATGCTAAAGGTATCGCCTTGGAAAGGCTTGATACGATTCGGTAAACGAGGAAAACTAAACCCAAGATACATCGGACCATTCAAAATCCTAGCCAGGGTTGGTCCTGTGGCGTACAGACTTGAGCTTCCGTCAGAACTCAGTAGTGTACACCCCACTTTCCATGTATCTAACCTAAAGAAATGCTTATCGGATGAATCACTTGTGATTCCACTCGATGAAATTCAACTCAATGACGATCTTCAATTTGTTGAGGAACCCGTAGAAATCATGGACCGAGAGGTCAAACAACTCAAACAAAGCCGTATACCAATTGTTAAGGTTCGTTGGAACTCACGACGTGGTCCTGAATACACATGGGAACGAGAGGACCAGATACGTAAGAAATACCCACATCTTTTTACCAACGAAGCTTCTACCTCCAACGTAAATTGATCTCCGGGACGGAGCTCTCATATGGGGTGGAGACTGTAACAAATCACAATTTCAGGTTAATTTCTATTTTCGGAAAATTTTACTATTCATGTTACTATTCATTTTTACTATTCATTTCTTTCTGAATTTTTCCCGAAAGTTGATTTTTATTTCATATTCTCGAGTGATAAATCATTTCCATGACAAATTAAATGTTTGACACTCGTCAGATCATTTTCGTGAAAGTTATTAAGGAATGACACGACATTACACGTTTTAGGGTAAAACGGCAATCAGAAATTCTACGCACAACGAAATTTGATCCCGTCAGGTGACCCCACATCAGAAAAATGTTTAACACATTCATGATTTATTTGAGAATAAATCATAACTGAGAAAAATCATGGCCCAAATAAACTTCGGCCGTGAAAAACTGGAATTTTCAGTTTTACGCGTTTTTACTCAGCCGTAACCCTAGCCTTTACCTGCACCGCATTTCTAAGATGATTTGAGCTTTCAACTTATTTAAATAAGTCAACATATTTTTCCCTCCTCCATTGACTAAAAATCATTCCTTGATTTTATAAATCATTCCTTGATTTTTAGGCTTCCGGTTTGATGTCTAAAAGACATTTAACACCAACCGACACCAGACTGAGCCCAGTCTTGACATTATAAATCATTTTAAATCATTTTTAGCATATAAGAAAAGTAACATTTTACTTTTCTCAATTTTACGCAATATTCGTACATTTTACGTATTACGCGTTTTAGACCCGTGTTTCCAGCTTTTAGCAGGTTTTACCACCCAAATGGAACTTATCACCCATTTTATATTTTATTATGGGACTTATGAACATTTCTAACAATACTTTAAAGTTTCATAATTTTACGACACCCGGTTTTACGTTTTGAGGCCTAATCATTTACGGTTGGCATTTCCCGGAGTCAAAATGCATCTTTTAACCAAGGATAATACCAAGCCAAGCCACCTCCCCTCCTTATCTGTTTTGGAACCGCCTCTAGGGGGGGGAGTCACACCCTTGGTGGCTTGATCTTGTGCCTTGTGATCTAGGATGCATACATGTGTTCTTTTTGGCAAAATATCTCTTGAAAACTAACCTCCTCAAAGTCATATATATACCCCCTCCCCTCTCCATATGGCCGGCCATCCCAACACACCTAAATCATCTCACACTTAGCTTATCTCTTCTAATTTGTTGCAAGGTTCAAGTGAAGTTCAAGTATAGAAACCCTAGTTAGCTTATTTCTTACCAAAAATCTTCCAAACCCTAACATACTTGGTGTTTTCTCTTGAGTTTAAATCCACTCAATACACCTCAACCTTTATCATCTATCTTTCAAGAATACTAAGAGTAGAAAGGTTGCTTGAAGTGAAAAGGGGTTGAAGCTTGTCTATCAAAGTCCATTTCCTTACTAGTTACTCCTTTCTTTAATTAGAAAGCCTAAAGTTGTAAGCCTAAACCTAACATGCTTCTTGTTTATTTATCATGTTCATCTCATTGATATGTTATTCTTGCTATATTATGTGTTGTAATTATGTCCATGATGAATCATGATGAGTAAAAGATGTTGTTGTAATGACTTATTGAAACAAATTACTAAAACAAGCAAACTAGTGAATATCTTGGTATAACCTGATCAAAATGGTAAAAATTTTATATTGGATTATTACATATTACAGTAGAGGACTTAAAAAGCAAACCATAGCAATTTGAACCACTTAAAAAGAGTAAACGAGTCAAAAGTTATGGCGATTTGAAGTTACCAAAGATTTCCGGCAAAACTGCCTAAATGTTTCTGTGATTTCTGTGACAGAACCTAAAACACGCAAAAAGAGGCATTTCTGGTCCGATTCATGAAAAAGTTAAAACACGAAAGTTGTCCGGAATCATGTTTTCATTCAGGAACAAAGAGGCTCAAGCCTTGAAAACGCCTTCTGAGTGAGATATTTCTCAGTTTTCTTAACAGCTATTTACATATTTTAAGTTACTAAGTTATTGTCATACTTTCAAAGGAATAAAAGGTATTATGACCTATAACCAAGACCACCACCATGATTAGAACCAAGGTAGTGTCTCATGACTATGGAACAAGGACCAAAGGTCATGGCTAGGCCATGACGAATGACCAAACCAACTTACCAAGGCGTAAACATGAAACAATGAAATTGGCGATATATGGAACAAGCAATTTGTATCTACTTCACCTAAAAGGAAACCATGAGATTTTACCAAGACAAATGGTCATACAAGACTTATAAAACTACCCCTAATAATAATCTTCATGTACTATAAACTTTCCTAAGTTTATACAAATATCGGACATGTAACTTTTTCGGATCAAAACTTATATCTATATACTTTATCAACTACTACAATAGTAGGGAGCTTCATGTGAGGAGTTCATTATGTAAGCCGTCGAGATGAGTTGTGGATTTACGAGTTAAAGTGTCCTGGCTCCTCGAACGCTTACTAACATGACTTCTGAAATATGTTAGCCCGAACGGTAGTAAACGATATACCAAAACATACATGTTCATAAATCTTTCTTTCAAAGACTTACAAATATACATCATACCTCATCATGGACTAAATGCAAAACATATATATAGGCACTCCGTTATATTCTTTACACAAATCCTAAGTCGCAACATTCTATTCTAGGTTGCTCGTAGAAACCTACACGATCCGATCATCACCATCATTATTTGCTATCATACTTGAGGTGAGTTCATAGCCCCGCTTACATTACTTTAATGTTTTACAAACCCTTGGGGGAAATACATGCTACTTTTAAACCGAACACAATGCTTTGAAACTGTATGCTGCCTGATTGTTTTATTATTACTAAGTACCTACCTTGCCAATCCTAGGCCCCATCATGAACCATTTAATCACTAGTATTAGTGAGCGCGAGTATTGTGAATAGGCCTATTGGGATTGACGAATCCCATTTGTTTGAGCAGTTAGTTCAAACGAATGCACTATATTTGAAACATTAAGTATGACGGCAAAGTACTTACCGGGGCAACATAACCGCCGATTGATATTGGTACCCGTTAACGTATTGGTTGCATGAGCTTAGTACATAATAATAACTGTTTTGTTTTCTAACATGAGTATGAGTCTAATTAACTCATTACTACCAACATATTGTGTTCAACCTTAAACAAACTCTATGAATTTCACTCAACCTTTGTGTTGACCTCTTAAGCATGTATTTCAGGTCCATGATAATCAAGAATGGAGCGGGAAGGGCACGTACCGAAGGAAGAAGGCTATAAACAATTATGTCATTCTATAAAAACATCACAGACTTTATATTGATGTGTTTTGAAACAATGCAACATTTTGGGACCTCACTATGTAAACTTTGATATATTTGAATAATATGAATGACAACTCTTTTTATTACGATTCGTTTAGAGATCGTTTTCTATTATTATGACTGTTGTGCCATCGAGTAACACCCAAGTTGAATTCCGCTGCAACATGAATTGGGGGTGTTACAGCAGTGTACCTGATCGTTGTAGTATAGTATAGTGACAAGTACCGGGGGATTGATCGTTCAACTTAGGAATAGTGTCGCTAGGATTAGAAAACCTAAAAACTAGGTCTAGAGGTGAGGGATAATTCTTTTTGTATTTTTTATATTTTAGAAAAGCAAATAAAAATCTCGGGTATTGGAAGAGTGGGCGGAATTAGTTGCAAATCAACTAACCCAATAACTACAGATGCAATCAAACTAAAATAATAAAAATGAAAATAAGCTAAATTAAACTAGTGGTGTGAGCAATATATAGGAGAATTGTGTTTACTTAGATTTCACTACTCCCTAGATATCTTTTACAGGTTAATTACTTGTTACAGTTGCGTGGATGACGAATTGTATTCCTTAATACCATTCATGGGGTGGCGTACTTACTTCCCCAATCCTATAAGCTCCTACTTCACTCCTATGTCGAGCCGGCTAAGAAGCTCCTAACATGGGATCACTAGAATTCGCTCATGCATTAAATACAATCATAAAAACCTAGTACACATCGGTTCATGTTTCTTAAGATGTTCAAGCAAGTTACACAATGGAGATCTGCCAGTTTTCTTAAGCCTAACATTGAAATCATTCATCCATTACAACTATAAACAAGCAATCAACCTATAATTAACATCTAGGTTTCATTACATCTAAGCAAACACATGAAAGATCTAGCCTAGCATATTAAAATCAAGACAAGCATAAGATATATTCAAACAACACATAAACATATTGAATGAATTGAAAGAAAACTTATCTCAATTGAACATGAAAGGTTTCAAGGGGTGAAAACCCTTGAAAATACTGTTACAAACGACCTAGGGTTTATTAGGTTCGACCCTAGTATTCTCCACACAAGTTCCTATCTTAATGAATGAAAAATAGAAAAGTATATATAGATTTTGTGAGGTAACGGCGTCAAGAGTAAATTTCTGACGCCGTCATCTCGCCGCCAATAAAGTTCTCAGACTGCCTAGATCTGGGTCTGACGCCGTCATGTGTAATCCTTCTTCAGGCCATCACCAAAATGACTCTTGACGCCCTACTTCTGACGCCGTCAGGTTTTCTCGGGTCGTCATGCATTTTGCTCTTGTCGCCATCATATTTTCATTCTTGACGCCGTCAGGTACTGTTCCCAGCATGGAAAATTAAGTCTTTGCCGTTTTCTTCACTTTTATGCTCCAAAAACGACCAAAATGCTTCCTTTTCCAGAATTCACTCCCAAAGTACCTAAAATCACAAAAGAAACGATTTAGGGCAATATTTGATCAAATAAATTCAATTCCGGGCTTAAATGACCCCCTAAAAACGGTTCATTTTTTGACTCATCAACATCCCATCATGAAACGTAATTCAAATCAATAAAACTTTTTATTTTTATAGTTTATTGCCTATAAGTTTTTATTATTTTCTGCTATTGTAACAGAATGACCCCTACTTATGTACTCATTAAACCTGACGTGCCATGATCAATTAAGAAGGGGACTATTGGTTACAAGGAACGTGGCTTGAAGACAGTGAAAGGGTAAATCAATTCATAAAATCAAATTTGGTGTAGGCAAAATAGAATGCTTATTTATTGTTTAAAGGCCATATTATCAATTTTAATTAGCAATCCCAAACATTCCATTAATATACAAGTATGTCAATTTTGTTTGAAGTCAATTACTTCGTTAAAGAAAAATATGCCAAGGATATTCCTAAGTCATGCTTATTTGTTATTTAAATTTCATATCTTCATTCTTCTCATATTCAATTAACCGTTACTTAAATTATTTATTGGTCACTTTTCCAGCCATTTTTTACCCGTCTTCTTTCGCTATAGTAAAATATGTCAACGATAATTATAAGTCATGCCCGCCCATCGGGCGGGCTTTCCAACTGGTATACATATATATATATATATATATATATATATATATATATATATATATATATATATATATATATACACTACTATATAATGCATTTGGGACTATTCTATAATTAGAAAGGCTTAAAATTCAGACTTTTACTTGCTTATTATGGAAGGATTTCAAAATTAATTGGTTAGGAAGCAGGTTTGTTAGGAAGCTGGTTAGGAAGCAAGTTAGTTAGGATGTTTGTTAGGAAGCACGTTGGTTTTTCAAACTAAAATTATTTTGATTAACCATCTCTACCATCTCTATTTATAATGCATAAAAACAACTAAATATGTAACAGAATAATTAAATAACGCAAAATATAGTCACAGGTACCCGCCGCTGCATTGTGGGGGTACCAATCTAGCATATATATATATATATATATATATATATATATATATATATATATATATATATATATATATATATATATATATATATATATATATATATATATATATATATATATATGTGGAAAACTAGAAGGGGGGTTGAATAGTTTTACGTCAATACTATGTGATATCAAGTCTTGCACAATATGAACAAATATATATATATATATATATATATATATATATATATATATATATATATATATATATATATATATATATATATATATATATATACTATAAAGCAATAATAACATAAGTAAAGAAATAAATAAAAGATGGAAAGATCGAACCGCGAGACAAGAGATTTGTAGTGGTTCGGCTACAAGGTCACCTTCCTTGCTCTACTCCACTCCCCGAGCACCTAACTCGAGAGTTTTCTTCACTATGTCAACAAGCTCCCTTATGGCGGAGAAAACCTGACACACCAATTAACACACCACAACTTAGTCACAACTTCTACACTACTTCTTCACACCAATCTACTTCACACCTTTCTACTTCACACCTATCTTCTTCACACCTTTCTACTTCCTAACTCTTTTTCTTCACAACAAACTACTAACCTATCACACTACTTATTTACCTAGCTAAACTATCATCTAACAAATATTCACAACTAATTACACAATGAGATAGAAACAATGGATGATGCTCTAACAACTTAGATGTGGAGATCACAACAAGTTGTAATACTTCTTGTCTTGAGGGATAGAAGTATTCTTCTCTTGCACTTGATAGGATGATGTTTGGATCACTTTGAAACAAAGATTTATGAATGTATGATCAAAGGATTAAGAGAATGGAAATGGAGATCTAGAACAGAAAGTTTAGGAGTGCAAAAGGTGAGAAAAATTCCAGGTTTAAGGTAGTATTTATAGGCAACAAATTCTGACAACATGAGCGTGCCGGTCCCCTTAAATCATGGCCGGCCCCCTTAAAATTAAGGGGACCGCCCCTTATAATTAAGGGGGCCGCCCAGCTGTAACGGCCAGAATTATTGTCTTTTAGTGGGGAAAGTTTATTTGGTGAAAAACTAACTGATTTTGGTTAAAAATTTGAATTCATATATTTAGTATGAATAAAACATTTTTCTTTATTACCAAAAGTGGTTTTCAAAAATATATAATATGTTTATATAATTAAATATACTTTGTAATGATAAATTAAATATCCCTTTGATCATAAATTGCACAAAACACTTTGTTTATTCATACCTTAAGTGATTTGGATGTAAAGAGAATGTTAATTACCAAATACTTGTTTATGTCATAAATTTTAGTTCATTGAGTTTTATGTTTTGTAATAATTAAAACATAGAGGTATTGATAATATGTTAATAATGTTTTTAGGCATTATTTATGTCAACAATCTCCCCCTTTTTGATTATTACAAAACCTTAAACTCAATAGGTCTAAAATTTATTTTTAGACAAGTATTTTAGAGTTTACTATTCTCTTCTCCCCCTTTTTGTAAAATCAAAAAGGTTAAACCGAGTAAGCTTCATAGATGAAGTTAAACGGGTAGAATGCTCCCCTTGATGTATGCTCCCCTCATTTGAGAGCACTAAGGGAAAATCTTGGCTACAAAAAATATGTGAAGAGAACAAAACACATATACATGCAAAGCAACAATTATGCAAATAAAAATAGATTCATTCAAGCATCATAGAAATGATAAGAATTACAACAATCAGTATGCTTGAAGCATATTGATTACAATAAAACAAAAGAAGAGACATAGTCCTATATTGCCTAAGATAGCACTTGGACTTGCTTGCAACCCATGGTTGATCGTTTTATTTGCTTGAAGGGGAACATAAGCATAGAGCTTAGTTGTTAGATGGAGAGGGATATGGAGTGGGGTATGGAGCGGAAGAGGTGGATCTTACGATGTTGTATCGGGTTAAGGGGGTATTGGATGAGGACGAGTGAGAAGATATTCAATCCAAGAAATATCTTCACTCAAGTAGAGAATTTGTTTTTGAAGGAAGATGCAACAAGGGCAATAGTGAGTGTGGTTTGTAACTTGATCCAAGTTGAGAGAGTGGGGTAGGCAATTGTCATAGGGTGATGATGGAGGTTGCCCTTTGTTGCGTTGTGCACGATGCATAGCAAGGAGATCACTAAGATCATGGATTTGGGTTATTTCATCACGGAACTTTTGCCTTTCCGTGGCAATGTGGAGAGAATCATTGTGTTGATATGGATGAATAGGGTTTGTGAAGTTGGAATTAAAGTTTTATGGTTGATTAAACTTGTATGGATCATTATAAGTGGTTGGTGGATGAGATGTGTAGTTTGGCATGAAAGACGATGTTTGGCCAATGTTGTATGGTTTGTAAAGAGGATCAAATGAATGTCCTTGTGAATTTGGTGTAAAGTTTAGGAAGTAAGTGGTTGGAGGTGTTGAGTGATTTCCAACTTCATTAGTTATGATGGATTTGTTTCGAGGGATTTTTCTTCGCCAAATGGGTTTTTCCGTCATCCTTGCTAACTTTGAGGCTTTTGGTTTTGGTTTGTTTGGAGTAGTCATGAAGGAATGAATGGAGAGTGTTGAAGATTGGGGATATTTATAGTGTAAGATTTGAGTGTTTATGGATGGATAAAGTTTGTTTGGGAGATAAGAACAAAATATGTTGGTGAAAATTGGGAAATGTAGGTTGAAATGGGCTAAAAAGCAGAAAAGATTCTGTAAACCCGTCCAGCAGATGGCCGGTCCCCTTAAAATTAAGGGGGCCGCCTTACATAATTAAGGGGGCCGCCCATCTGATGATTCCCAGATTGCCAGAATTGGGTTTTTGGCAGAAAATTTGCAGAAAGGTTGTGTTTTTGGATTTGGATTCAAGCAAGTTCAATTCCTTTAGGCAATATAGCATCTAATCTAATCAAGATATAGCATGTATGTAAAAACACTTAAGTAAAAGAGCAAATAAGCAACAAATAATAAGCTAAAGGATACAAATAAAGGCCAGAGCACTTAATCTTCCTAAGGCACCTATCTTAGATCAAAGGCAAAGGCAACTAGTGAGTCAAAAATCTAGTGATGAAACAAGATGACAATGTTATGAGTGATTTTGTCCTAGTGTGTGCCTATATGCAGCAAATGTGGAGTTGTGATTGTTTCGACTCCTAAATGCAAAAAAAAAAAAAAAAAAAAAAAAAAAAAAAAAAAAAAAAAAAAAAAAATCTTAAAAAACAATCCAAAATCTCCTTGATTCGATTTTTGCTCGATCATGAATGTCAAAGATATATATTAGATTATATACCTTGACAATTTATGTGAGAGTTTATGCATGATTTTGGAAAAATGTTTTTAGCATTAGTCAATAATGCAAGGAAAATGATGTTCATGTAATTCCTAGATGTGAGAATAATAAAAAAAAAATTGATTGGGTTTTGCAAAAGAGTATATGCAAAGAAAATAATATTTCCCAATCTTTAATTTTGTGTGAAATAGATTCCTAGACTCATAAATGGAGAAGTGGAAGAAAAGTAAATCTTATGCAAATTTAAAAAAAAAAAATTGTCTAAATGCAATAGAATTTAGTCAACTTGTTCCATCATTCCTAATCCTAAACGCAAGTGATTGAATAATTCACGCTTAAGGGGTTTAGTGAATATATCCGCAATGTTATCTTCCGATGCAACTTTTTCTATAGATATGTTCCCTTTTTGTACATTATCCCTAAGAAAGTGGTGGCGTATTTCTATATGTTTAGTCCTAGAGTGTTGCACCAGATTTTTACTTAAATCTATCGCACCTTTGTTATCGCACATAATGGGAACATTTTCTAACCTAATGCCATAGTCTATAAGAGCTTGTTTCATCCATAGTGCTTGTTGACATGCCTTTCCAGCGCTTACATATTCGGCTTCGGTGGTAGAAATAGCAAGAGCGGTTTGCTTCTTCGAAAACCAAGATGTTAGACAACATCCCATAAACGTGCAAATACCGCTAGTGCTTTTTCTATCTACGTAGTCTCCTGCATGATCCGAATCCGCATAGACGATGGTTTCTATGTCGGATCCCTTAGGATACCATAATCCTAAGTGTATAGTGCCTTTAATGTATCGGGAGATACGTTTGACCGCTTCTAGGTGAGAGGTTTTGGGATCCTCTTGAAAACGTACACAAAGGCAGACACTAAACATGATATCGGGTCTACTTGCCATCAAGTATAGTAAACTACCTATCATTCCTCTATACTTGGTGTTATCTACGGACTCACCTTCATCATCCTTTGTGAGTTTCACTTCCGTAGACATAGGAGTTTTCATGGGTTTTGAGTCTTCTAGGCCAAATTTCTTAAGCATTTCCTTAATGTACTTAGATTGGTTAAAGAATATTCCATCTTCTAATTGTTTTATTTGTAATCCTGGGAAGAAGTTAAGTTCACCCATCATACTCATCTCAAATTCATCATGCATGATTTTGGCAAATTCATCACACATGTCTTGACAAGTCGATCCAAATATGATGTCATGAACATATTTTTGAACACTGATGAGATTTGGGTCTTTCCTTTTAGTGAAAAGAGTGTTATCTACCATTCCCATGGAATAATCATGTTTAATAAGGAAAGCTTTTAATCGATCATACCAAGCTTTGGGAGCTTGTTTGAGTCCATACAAAGCTTTCTTTAACTTATAAACATAATCAGGTTTTGCGAAGTCAATGAATCCTGGAGGTTGTGCCACATATACCTCCTCATTGATAAAACCGTTAAGGAATGCACTTTTCACGTCCATTTGGAATAACTTAAAATCTAGGGCGCATGCATAGGCAAGTAATATCCTAATAGATTCTAGTCTAGCTACGGGGGCATAAGTTTCGTCATAATCAATTCCTTCTTGTTAATTATAACCTTGGGCAACTAACCTAGATTTATTCCTAGTAACTATTCCATTTTCATCTAACTTATTCCTATATACCCATTTAGTTCCTATGATAGTCATATTCATTGGATTTGGGACTAATTCCCAAACATCATTTGCCTTAAATTGATTTAATACTTCTTGCATAGCTATAACCCAACTTTCATCTTTTAAAGCCTCATTAATATTCTTAGGTTCTATTGCTGAGAGGAAACAAAAGAAATTATTTTTATCTTGGGCTTGTGACCTAAGGGTTCTTTGGTTAAGATGTCCTATTATATTATCTAATGGATGTGATCTAGATTCTTTAACATTTACAATTTTGTTATTTTCTAAGTTAATGTCTTCATTATCATTTCCTATGGGTTTTGTTTTACTAACCTCAATAGCTTCATCTTCGACTAAGTCATCATCTTCTAAAGGTAAAGTTTTAGGAGGTGGTGGTGTTTCATCAAATGTTACATTTAGTGATTCTTCTACTTTCATGGAGTGTTTGTTAAGTATTATATATGCTTTACTATTTTGTGAGTATCCTAAAAATATTCCTTCATAAGATTTTGGATCAAACTTAGTGAGGTAATCCTTAGTGTTTAGAATGTAACATTTACTTCCAAATACCCTAAAGTAGCTTAAGTTTGGTTTTCTACCTCTTAGTAACTCATAAGGAGTTTTTCCTAGAATCCTCCTAATTGATACTCTATTAATAATATATGTTGATGTATCTACAGCGTGACACCAAAATTTTTGTGGGATGGATTGTTCATTTAACACTGTTCTACTCATTTCTTGTAGTGTCCTATTTTTTTTCTACTACGCCATTTGATTGAGGAGTACGAGGAGCGGAGAAATTGTGAGATATTCCATTTAAATCACAATATTTTCCGAATTGTACTTCGTTGTCAAATTCCGTACCATGGTCTGTCCTAATGGCTAATATTGTGCATCCTAATTTATTTTGAATCATTTTAAAGGCTTGGGTCTTGTTACTTAAAAACCTAGTCCACGTGTATCGTGAGTAGTCATCTACTATTACTAAGGTATATTTGTTTCCTCCATAGCTCCGCACAGCGGATGGACCAAAAAGATCCATATGTAATAGTTCTAGGTACCTAGTAGTGGATACTATATTCTTAGCTTTGTGACTAGCATGAACTTGTTTTCCAATTTTACATGCATCACAAAAATGCTTGTCATATTTTAGATTAGGCAAGTTTCTAACTAGTTCTTTAGAGGCCAAAGATTGTATTTGTTGCATGTTAGCGTGTCCTAATCTCGTATGCCACAATGTGGAGTTTTCGTCTAGGGTCGTTAGGCATATCCTATCCTCAGGTTTGTTTCCTAGTTTCATAACATATATGCCTCCTTTCCTAATTCCTCTACCTATAATTTTTCCATTCTTAACTATTTCGCTATCCTCTTCGGTAAAGGTAACTCTACATTTATTATCGCATATTTGTCCTATACTAGGCAAGTTATATGTTAAATTATCTACATGCTCTACATTTTCAATTGTAAGTGAGTCTTGAGAAATCGTACCTTTGCCAATGATTTTTCCACGTAAGTCACTACCGAAAATAACGTTACCTCCATTGTATGCCTTGTATGTAGAAAATAGCTTGCGGTTCCCCATCATGTGCCTCGAACATCCGCTATCCTTGATCCATTCGTCAGGCTCCAAGTCAATTCCCAAACATATTTCGTCGGTTCCTTTTGCCATAAAACACTTTTCATCTCTTGGTTTTTCCACTTCTTCTTTGTCACTATAACTCCATGTTCCGCTAACAAAGGCGCCTTGATTTTCATAACCCGGCGGCTTTAGAAATTCGCCAATGAGATGATTTGGACTTCCACATCTAAAGCACTTTCTTTTCCTGTAGTTATCACTTCTAATTCTTTGGAACGGTTTTCTTTGGTCTCGTGGTGATCTAGTGAATCTCCTCGTCTCTTGAAGAATTTCTTGAATTCTCTTACGGCCATTGCATATTCTTCGTCTTCACTCTCATCACTTGAATCATCATCATCACTAGGTTCCTTTTGGCTTTTAGAGCAATGGATTTGGTTTTTTCTTTCTTGACTTTGACCGTTTCCGAATCTCTTCTTATAATTTCTTCATGGACCTTCAAGTTGCAAATTAGTTCATCTAGTGACAACGTCATCAAATTCTTTGATTCTTCAATAGCCGTGACCTTAGCTCGCCATTTCGGATGCAATGCCCTAAGAAATTTCCTAACACAATTTTTACTAGAAAATGTCTCATCAAGTGCTTTTAAACTTGTGATAATAGTGTTAAATTTAGCAAAAGCATTATCAATTGATTCCTCTTCCGGAATCGTAAATTGTTCATATTGTTGTACAAGAAGATCTATTTTGTTATCTTTAACTTGACTATTACCTTGGTGAGTAATTAGTAAAGAATCCCAAATTTCTTTTGCGGTTTTACACATAAAAATTCTTTCATATTCTTTCCGTGGTAACGCATTATAAATAACCATTTTAGCATCATTATTTTTTGCTAGTTTCTTTTTCAAATCATCATTTTGTTTTTCAAAAGATACAATTTCATCCATCTTAGTTTCAACATTATATTGAATAGGGGGAAAATCACCAAAGGTACTGACATGCCAAAGATCAAGATCTTTTAATTTCACATAAGTTTCGAATCTATTTTCCAATATAAAAATCCATCACTTTCAAATAGTGGTGGTCTTTGCATAGATTGCCCTTCTAAATATTTTAAAGATCCCATAGATCGTTACAAGTTTTAAAATACAATATATTTTAAAAAATCTTGCTAGACGTGGCTCTTAATACCAATTGAGGAAAACTAGAAGGGAGGTTGAATAGTTTTACGTCTTTTTAATTTGTTACAAAAGATTGTTTGAAAGTTTTCTTTGTTTTCAAAAATTTAGATTCAATACTATTTGATATCAAGTCTTGCACAATATGAACAACAATATATATATATATATATATGTGTACTATAAAGCAATAATAACGTAAGTAAAGAAATAAATAAGAGATGGAAAGATCGAACCGCGAGACAAGAGATTTATAGTGGTTCGGCTACAAGGTCACCTTCCTTGCCCTACTCCACTCCCCGAGCACCTTACTTGAGAGTTTTCTTCACTATGTCAACAAGCTCCCTTATGGCGGAGAAAACCTTACACACCAATTAACACACCACAACTTCGTCACAACTTCTACACTACTTCTTCACACCAATTGATTGGCTCCAAACGGTCAACTAAGTTTTCCAATGTGATTGGTCAACTAGGTCAAACAGCCTAAGAGTCAATCTCCATGGAAGTACAGGGTTTCCCCGGGTCGTTATGTCCAGACAAGGTGTGATAGTAATCAAAACGGGTTTGTGATCGGGTGAATTTGGACAGGAAAGGGGTAATGAAGGTTTTGAATGTAAAAAGTGATATTTGAGCTACACTAACCCTACGGACATAAAAATTATATTTTTACGAACCTAATGATAAAAGAAAATTTTAGAAAAAAGAAAATTATTTTTTTGACTTTTTAATTATTTATTATTAATTAATTACTAATATCACTAAATCTAATTATTAAAAATACTAAACTACTTTTGAAAATTACCAAATTTTTTCTAAAATTACTTTATACTAACAGTTAGCTAGGAAAAATAAGAAAAGCCTAAAGTGCTTATTAATAAGCAGTACAATAAGCAAAGTATCAAAATAAGCTAAAATAAACTAAACTACTTTATAAATAAAATATGCATGGTTTAAACTGAAAAAGACGCTAGGGCGCTTGGTAGTGAGGTGTGTGTTATGTATGTTCAGTTGTGAGCCAAGGGACACAGGTTCGAATCCTGCCCTTGGCATTTTTGCAAAACTATTTTCTTTTTTTTTTTTTTTTTTTTTTTTTTTTTTTTTTTTTTTACAACTCTACTAAACAACTGAAAATAATCAACTTTAAAAAAGACAACTTTTTTGAAATTTAAAAATAAGCTGTGTGTGAGCTTTATGGCTCAACAGTTAAGCAAAATGGATCAAAATAAGATTTTGAGTCGTGAAAAGCTTTCTAATGAGCTACAAGCTAAACCTAAAGTGAAATAAGCTACTAACAGAATTAAGGGCAACCTAAATAATCTAAAATGAGCTAGATGAAAAGATCTAAATAAGCTAAAAATCTGAAAGGAGCAAATAAGCAACAATGAAATGAGTGAAAACCAAACAGGCTTAGGGGGACAATTGTAGGCCTGTACAAGCTTGTACAACAAGCTTAGAAGGGCAAAATGAGCTGGTAACGCTCAAGCCCACCCTGTGAGCTTTCCAAAAAGCTCACAGGCTCAGAAAAAACTTAAAAGATAAGCCCATAAAGAGCTTATGAACACACTAAGTATACTGAAGGATCAGTGTAGTGGTGGAAATCATGCAATTACAAGGGGTACAATAAGCTCATAAATAAGCTATTGAAGGCCAACAAAGAATGAATCCAACAAGATAGCATGCACAGCTTCCCAAAAATCCAAATTACACAAGATGGGCCCCACAGATAAGCACTTGAAGAGCTTATGAAAATCAGGCAATAAGCCTAGTGTAGGGCAACAGATGGCCAATGGGTCAACTTGGGAATCAAATTTCCATGGGCAAATGAGCTCCAAATTAAAATTTTCTTTTTGATCTAGATTCACAAGCAACCAAGGATTCCAAAACAACAATTTATATCCATTTCCAAACAAAATCAAACCCTACAGAAGCTTTTGAATTTTGTCCCATTTTTAAGTATGCAACTTTGACTTTTTCCTATTGTGCAAAAGATTTGACTAAAATGAATTTTGACAGACACTAGATGATTACTGGTGATTTTTTAACTTAATGTTAAACTACTTCAACTAAACTTAACAACTTTTCAAGCTAAAATGATGAATGGTACACCCTAACTCCTAACAGTGAACAAGTTCAAGGGGTAGAGATGGATTTTTGACTTTTACTTAAAAACTACCACCATTAAGCTTTGACTGTTTCAGTTTACCACTAAGCAAGATGTCAGAGTTGCTATTAACAAATAAAAGCCACAAAACCTTAGCTAAACAGATAGATCCAAACACCCCTTAATAACTGATGCTACACTACATCTATTATTTTTAAACTTATGCCTACTGGTTTTATGATTGAAACAGATTAACTAAACACTTTTATAGCTAATGGAACCGGGATCAAGTAGAAAGAATACCAAGAACACACAAAGGCACTTTAGCCTAATATGAGCAGTGGGCATGCAATCTTAAGCTAACATACATAAAAGTTACTCAGAAGCATTTACACAACTATAATAAGCAATGTTAAACAAAAATAAGTTATTAACTACAATAACTAGGCTACTTTAAAGGAAGGTGCATAAATGTAAATGGAGACTTACGTAAAAAATGAAATTGCAACTGAAAATGGATACAAGCTAATGAGATAGATTCATCCAAGCTACCAGGAAGCTTGATGAACTTATCCAGAGGAATTCTGAGCTTATACAAGCTTATGATTCCTCAGTTATTCTACTTTTTATTTTTTCAAAGATTTTAAAATTATTTCTGGATTTTTTTAGCGAAATGCATCACAAGCTAAAATTAAACTAACAAAAGCTTTTAACAACTTTAAATTAACTTAATGAAGCAGAAACTTAAGAACTTGAAAATGAAATGAGCTTTGAACATGAAACTTAAAATTTTCATTACATTTGAATACTAGAGAACAAACTCAGAATCTGAGTACAAGAAATTTGAAACAATTGTAAACTTAACAATAACTGAGCTTCAAAGATGAAATTGTGCTTACATAAATTTAACTAATTTCCTACTTAGCTACTCTACTACTAACAACTACTAAAATCTACTCTAACTAGCTACCTCCTTCCCCAGCTTTCTTATTTTCTCTTTTAGACTGACGTTTAGGGTTTGGAACCCACTAAGCTTTTCCACATCCATTTTGCACCCTTAGATGAAGATAGGATGATCACAGCCATTGGTGATGTTTTGGCGGGAAAAGGGTAATTGACACGTTGGGGGTCTGATAACTAGTAGCAGGGGTTGGTTTTGTTGTTATATGGTGGAAAGTGATAAAAGGGTGTGGAGTGTGGCAGGATAGGTGATGATGGTGTTGGCTATGGCAGGTTTTGGCAGGGAGAAGTCACGGGGGAGGGAAAGGGATTAGGGTTTGACCAATTTTGACCAATGGTGGGATTTATTAACAAAAACGGGATTGGGTAATTTTATTAGTGGGCTAGGATGGGAATTGGGCCAAGGGTTTGGTTTGGGCTTTGGGTGTGGATCAGGGAGGATAATGGACTGGATTTGGTGGATGGGTTTAGAATTGGTGGGTGTTTATTGATAGGTTAAAATAAACAAGGATGGCCCGGTTTGGTTTAGTAATAACACAAGGACTAACATTGTAATTTCTGAAAAACCCATGGACTGAAAATGTAATCTTCCAAAGTTATCATGAGGGTAATTCCTGCCAAGTATTAATAACCAAAGGACCATAACTTGTATTTTCCAAAATTTTAAATCCCAAGGACCATAAATGCCAATTTTGAAACTGCGGGGACCAAACTTGTAAGTTTTCCAAACTTTTCACCCAAGGGCCATATTTGGTAACTTTTGAGTTTTAAATGCCTTGGGTTGACTTTTCTTTCAAAATAAATGCTCAGGGACTAATTTTGTCAAATTTTGAAAGTTGAGGGACTGAAACTGCCAATTATGCAAACTTTGTTCGCTTTTCATTTGTTTTTAAACATTTTGCATCTAAAACATATAAAACACATTTTTGGGATAATTTATGTATTTTTATGCATTTCTGAGTGTTTTTGGATATTTTGGCAGTTCAGATACGATATAAATGATGTGTATTTACACACTCATCAATCCTCCACACTAAACTATTGCTAGTCCCTAGCAATCTTTTGAGAAAACTTAATGGATTTTAAACTCTTTACCAAAAGCCATCACTTCTTGAGTAGCCAGATGTATCGATTCAAGTAAGAACTATGGTCCATCTGATAATCATGTGATTTTGAGCAAACCACCAGCTGTCAACGGATTTGATTTGTCTTTACCAAAAGCCGTTTGCTTCTGGACTAGCCAACTCTTGATGGACACAGTCGACATCTTGGTGAGCTGATTACCAATTATGGTTTTTCCACTGCCTTTACCACAAGCCATAATCTTGCGGGCTAGCTAACTCATTCACTTTTTTGGATATGGCGAGTTGAGATACCATACAATTTTGGGCAAATTACAAGCCATCAACGGATTTGAGATATCTTTACCAAGAGCCGTTTGCTCCTGGATTAGCCAATCCTTTTGTCAGTTAGACATGGCGGACTGATAACCACAAAAATTTTGAAACTCAAGTGAAAATTTTTTTAAATTTTTGGTCAAAAACGGGGGTACTAGATAGTAAAATGTGTAAAATGTGATAAAATTCGCTAGAATACCCCCCCCCCCCCCCTCCCCCTCACACTTAGAATGAATATTGTCCTCAATATTCAAAGTCCCGGCTATTATGCCGACTCTTTGAACGTAAAAGGGCAACATTACAAACTAAATGTGGAAACACCAATTTGTATTTTCACTTTATTTGTAACCACCGTAGGGGTAACTCCCCCACACTTAGGGTGAAAACCCTATAAGTATGCTACTGTTTTTGTTTACCGAGTCGCTAGCTTGACTCGACCCCGAATTCATTTGTCCTTGGGGAAGCATGATGTGGAAGAAACAATCTCCATCGGACTTTCATTCAAGATGTTTGGACAAACATTTGAAGCACGTGAAAGTTCCACACTGATGAGATAAGTACCCGGCTCAAGATAATGGTAAATGAAAATGCCGGGATCAAAGATGGTATCCTCATTCCCGAAGGAGTGAAGAACAAGAGAAGTCACCCTGTAGGTGAAGAAAAGGAAGAAAACCATGATGAAAATCATGGTAAGATCGTCTTCCTCGAGAGCAGGCTCATTAGCCTGAATTTGGATTTCAAGGGTTAAGCTCTTTGGTTTGGACAACATATCGGGAGGGAGGGTGGGAAAATTTGTCATAGAAATACAAACTCTCATGATTGAGACTCTATCCCCCCGATCATGGTTTTTCTTATCATCCAAGTAATCACACTCCGGAGGAGTCATGATATGAGTGAGTTCACTAGAGAACTCATGAAGGATATACGGAGGTGGGACATGTGCGGTACTTTGTGGGCTATGAATATGCACCTTGTCCATTATAGTCTCCGTTTCAGACTCATCACTATCAAAGATTGGATTAACTGAATTTAGAGTAAATTCAGAATCGAATTCAAACAAGGGATTTGTGATAGTCGTATTAAATGTTGTGGAAACAAGGTGGTCAACATCCTCTTCTTGGTTGACGATCTCGGAACGGGGAAGTGATGCATCAATAAATTCGATGTCTTTAGGATATAAAGAATCGACATCACTATAATCACTGTCAGAATCGGAGAAAGTCTGAACAAGATCATTTGGAAAGATAAGAGGAGGAGGTATATCACACACATGATCAAGAATACCCTCGGACTCACTTGGGATTGGGATAAGGTTCTCAACAGTAGACTTTATGAATTCGTCCGATTCCTTTTCAGGAATAGTGCCAAGATGCTCATCCCCCATTATGGGAGAGTTTGTGGAATATTCGGGTGTGAGCTGAGGGAGTTGAGAAGGACTAGCACACATGGAATTTTCAATTTCCATTTGTTCTTTTGCAAATAAATCTATCCCACGCTTTTCTCCCTGTGTTTCCACAGATGCAGTTTCAACTGAAGTCAAATCACAAGGTTTCTCAAATACCTTTGGGATTGGAACAAGGTCATCAATTTCCTCAAGAGGATTGACTTTGACTTCCTTGTCCCCCATTATCAAGATATCTGAAGGTTCCTTAGGGTTTTCTTCTTCAAAGAGTTCATCCTCATCACTTTCATCCTCAAGATAAAATGAGTTAATAGGAGGATTTTGTCTCCTGGGAATCAGGTCCTTAAGACAGTTTATACTATCTTGAATGTTTTGGTTGAATTGAGTTTGAGCAATAATCATTTTATTAATCAATTCAGCTCTAGCTAACTCGTCTTGAGGAGGTGGCTGAGGGGTTGTGTATTGTGGAAGCTGGTTAAAACCAAATTCATGATTGTTACAAGGAACCTGTTCATAGACAAACTGATTCCTCGTTTGACAATCAGAGTTGTAGTGAGGGCCTCCACAATACTGACAACAGTAAAACTGCTGGGTATCATGGTGTGGGAGCTGATGGAATGAATCATTCATGTCATGGTAGGAATAGAGATTCTGGTTATAGACAGACCGTTTCCTTACTCTACCATGCCACAACCGGGGCAATTACCACCATTATAAGAACTACCACACCATTGGCAAACAAGAAGGTGTGGGTGAGACATAGAAAGAATCAAAAGGTTTGGGAGGGTAAGAAATGAAGAATCAAAAAGTTAGGAGGGTAAAGATGAATATTTTTGGTGTTTTTGGAAAACATTTTATATACAAATAAGAAGGAAAATATTTTTGGGTTTTTTGTGTTCGTTGAAAACTGATTTTAAAAAGTTTTCAGGAACTGTTTTGTTTTTATAATAAGAAAATATGAACAAAGGATGGTAAATATACAATGGATGTATATCCAGGTTCACCAATCTGTAAAACCGTTTAAAATACGCGCACGACCTCCTCGGCAGCGGCGCCAAAATTTGATTGGCTCCAAACGGTCAACTAAGTTTTCCAATGTGATTGGTCAACTAGGTCAAACAGCCCAAGAGTCAATCTCCGTGGAAGTACAGGGTTTCCCGGGGTCGTTACGTCCCGACGAGGTGTGATGGTAATCAAAATGGGTTTGTGATCGGGTGAATTTGGACAGGAAAGGGGTAATGAAGGTTTTGAATGATTACGCTAAGGAAATACGAATGAGAACGATTTAAACAATCTATATTAACAATAACGTGAAACCTAGTTAACCTAAAACGTAATCTAAAAACTTAAAATCAGAGTTTGCTTATAAATAAGCAGAAAAATAAGCCAAAAGGGCTTAAATAGAAGCTATCACTTTTTTCATGTTTTGGTTTTTCTTTGTTTTACAAACTACTTTTACGAACGTAACCTAAATTTAGAAACGTAAAAGTTTATTAAATAAAACGCGAGTGCGCGAAATAAAAAGTGAAATTTGAGCTACACTAACCCCACGAACATAAAAATTATATTTTTACGAACCTAATGATAAAACAAAAATTTTAGAAAAAAGAAAATTATTTTTTTGACTTTTTAATTATTTATTATTAATTAATTACAAATATCACTAAATATAATTATTAAAAATACTAAACTACTTTTGAAAATTACCAAATTTTTTCTAAAATTACTTTATACTAACAGTTAGCTAGGAAAAATAAGAAAAGCCTAAAGTGCTTATTAATAAGCAGTACAATAAGCAAAGTATCAAAATAAGCTACAATAAACTAAACTACTTTATAAATAAAATGTGCATGGTTTAAACTGAAAAAGACCCTAGGGTGCTTGGTAGTGAGGTGTGTGTTATGTATGTTCAGTTGTGAGCCAAGGGACACAGATTCGAATCCTACCCTTGGCTTTTTTGCAAAACTATATATATATATATATATATATATATATATATATATATATATATATTTACAACTCTACTCAACAACTAAAAATAATCAACTTTAAAAAAGACAACTTTTTTGAAACTTACAAATAAGCTGTGTGTGAGCTTTATGGCTCAACAGTTAAGCAAAATGGATCAAAATAAGATTTTGAGTTGTGAAAAGCTTTCTAATGAGCTACAAGCTAAACCTAAAGTGAAATAAGCTACTAACTGAATTAAGGGCAACCTAAATAATCTAAAATGAGCTAAATGAAAAGATCTAAATAAGCTAAAAAGCTTAAAGGAGCAGATAAGCAACAATGAAATGAGTGAAAACCAAACAGGCTTAGGGGGATAATTGCAAGCCTGTACAAGCTTGTACAACAAGCTCAGAAGGGCAAAATGAGCTGGTAACCCTCAAGCCCACCCTGTGAGCTTTCTAAAAAGCTCACAGGCTCAGAAAAAACTTAAAAGATAAGCCCATAAGGAGCTTTTGAACACACTAAGTATACTGAAGGATCAGTGTAGTGGTGGAAATCATGCAATTACAAGGGGTACAATAAGCTCATAAATAAGCTATTGAAGGCCAACAAAGAATGAATCCAACAAGATAGCATGCACAGCTTCCCAAAAATCCAAATTACACAAGATGCGCCCCACAGATAAGCACTTGAAGAGCTTATGAAAATCAGGCAATAAGCCTGGTGCAGGGCAACAGATGGCCAATGGGTCAACTTGGGAATCAAATTTCCATGGGCAAATGAGCTCCAAATTAAAATTTTCTTTTTGATCTAGATTCACAAGCAACCAAGGATTCCAAAACAACAATTTATATCCATTTCCAAACAAAATGAAACCCTACAGAAGCTTTTGAATTTTGTCCCATTTTTAAGTATGCAACTTTGACTTTTTCCGATTGTGCAAAAGATTTGACTAAAATGAATTTTGACAGACACTAGATGATTACTGGTGATGTTTTAACTTAATGTTAAACTACTTCAACTAAACTTAACAACTTTTCAAGCTAAAATGATGAATGGTACACCCTAACTCCTAACAGTGAACAAGTTCAAGGGGTAGAGATGGATTTTTGACTTTTACTTAAAAACTACCACCATTAAGCTTTGACTGTTTCAGTTTACCCCTAAGCAAGATGTCAGAGTTGCTATTAACCAATAAAAGCCACAAAACCTTAGCTAAACAGATAGATCCAAACACCCCTTAATAACTGATGCTACACTACATCTATTATTTTTAAACTTATGCCTACTGGTTTTATGATTGAAACAGATTAACTAAACACTTTTATAGCTAATGGAACCGGGATCAAGTAGAAAGAATACCAAGAACACACAAAGGCACTTTAGCCTAATATGAGCAGTGGGCATGCAATCTTAAGCTAACATACATAAAAGTTACTCAGAAGCATTTACACAACTATAATAAGCAATGTTAAACAAAAATAAGTTATTAACTACAATAACTAGGCTACTTTAAAGGAAGGTGCAGAAATGTGAATGGAGACTTACTTGAAAATGAAATTGCAACTAAAAATGGATACAAGCTAATGAGATAGATTCATCCAAGCTACCAGGAAGCTTGATGAACTTATCCAGAGGAATTCTGAGCTTATACAAGCTTATGATTCCTCAGTTATTCTACTTTTTATTTTTTGAAAGATTTTAAAATTATTTTTGGATTTTTTTAGCGAAATGCATCACAAGCTAAAATTAAACTAACAAAAGCTTTAAACAACTTTAAATTAACTTAAAGAAGCAGAAACTTAAGAAGTTGAACATGAAATGAGCTTTGAACATGAAACTTAAACTTTTCATTACATTTGAATACTAGAGAACAAACTCAGAATCTGAGTACAAGAAATTTGAAACAATTGTAAACTTAACAATAACTGAGCTTCAAAGATGAAATTGTGCTTACATAAATTTAACTAATTTCCTACTTAGCTACTCTACTACTAACAACTACTAAAATCTACTCTAACTAGCTAACTCCTTCCCCAGCTTTCTTCTTTTCTCTTTTATACTGACTTTTAGGGTTTTGGGAACCCACTAAGCTTTTCCACATCCATTTTGGACCCTTAGATGAAGATAGGATGATCACAGCCATTGGTGATGTTTTGGCGGGAAAAGGGTAATTGACAAGTTGGGGGTCTGATAACTAGTAGCAGGGGTTGGTTTTGTTGTTATATGGTGGAAAGTGATAAAAGGGTGTGGAGTGTGGCAGGATAGGTGATGATGGTGTTGGCTATGGCAGGTTTTGGAAAGGAGAAGTCACGGGGGAGGGAAAGGGATTAGGGTTTGACCAATTTTGACCAATGATGGGATTTATTAATAAAAACGGGATTGGGTAATTTTATTAGTGGGCTAGGATGTGAATTGGGCCAAGGGTTTGGTTTGGGCTTTGGGTGTGGATCAGGGAGGATAGTGGACTGGATTTGGTGGATGGGTTTAGAATTGGTGGGTGTTTATTGATAGGTTAAAATAAACAAGGATGGTCCGGTTTGGTTTAGTAATAACACAAGGACTAACATTGTAATTTCTGAAAAACCCATGGACTGAAAATGTAATCTTCCAAAGTTATCATGAGGGTAATTCCTGCCAAGTATTAATAACCAAAGGACCATAACTTGTATTTTCCAAAATTTTAAATCCCAAGGACTATAAATGCCAATTTAGAAACTGCAGGGACCAAACTTGTAAATTTTCCAAAATTTTCGCCCAAGGGCCATATTTGATAACTTTTGACTTTTAAATGCCTTGGGTTGACTTTTCTTTCAAAATAAATGCTCAGGGACTAATTTTGTCATATTTTGAAAGTTGAGGGACTGAAACTGCCAATTATGCAAACTTTGTTCGCTTTTCATTTGTTTTTAAACATTTTGCATCTAAAACATATACAACACACTTTTGGGATAATTTCTGTATTTTGATGCATTTTTTAGTGTTTTTGGACGTTTTGACAGTTCAGATACGATAAAAATGATGAGTATTTACAAACTCATCACCAATCTAATTCACACCTTTCTACTTCACACCAATTTACTTCACACCAATCTTCTTCACACCTTTCTACTTCACACCTATCTTCTTCACACCTTTCTACTTCCGAACTCTTCTTCTTCACAACAAACTACTAACCTATCACACTACTTATTTACCTAGCTAAACTATCTTCTAACAAATATTCACAACTAATTACACAATGAGATAGATACAATGGATGATGCTCTAACAACTTAGATGTGGAGATCACAACAAGTTGTAATACTTCTTGTCTTGAGGGAAAGAAGTATTCTTCTTTTGCACTTGATAGGATGATGTTTAGATCACTTTGAAACAAAGATTTATGAATGTATGATAAAAGGATTAAGAGAATGGAAATGGAGATCTAGAACATAAAGTTTAGGAGTGTAAAAGGTGAGTAAAATTCCAGATTTAAGGTGGTATTTATAGGCAACAATTCTGACAATAGGAGCGTGTCGGTCCCCTTAAATCATGGCCGGCCCCCTTAAAATTAAGGGGACCGCCCCTTATAATTAAGGGGGCCGCCCAGCTGTAACGGCCAGAATTATTGTCTTTTAGTGGGGAAAGTTTATTTGGTGAAAAACTAACTGATTTTGGTTAAAAATTTGAATTCATATATTTAGTATGAATAAAACATTTTTCTTTATTACCAAAAGTGTTTTTCAAAAATATATAATATGTTTATATAATTAAATAAACTTTGTAATGATAAATTAAATATCCCTTTGATCATAAATTGCACAAAACACTTTGTTTATTCATACCTTAAGTGATTTGGATGTAAAGAGAATGTTAATTACCAAATACTTGTTTATGTCACAAATTTTAGTTCATTGAGTTTTATGTTTTGTAATAATTAAAACATAGAGGTATTGATAATATGTTAATAATGTTTTTAGTCATTATTTATGTCAACAATATATATATATATATATATATATATATATATATATATATATATATATATATATATATATGTGTGTGTGTGTGTGTGTGTGTGTGTGTGTGTGATCTATTAAAAACCCAAATTTGGTAGAAAAATGATAAAAGTGTATAAATCAAACCCTCCTCCCCCCCCCCCTTTTTTTTTTACACCAAACTACAGAGACCTTATTGTAACTTCCTTCATTTTTTAAGGGATGATTTTGTAAATTTGCACCTTTCATTTATAATGCCTAAATTATTTTCATTTTTTCTTTTCTTCCTATCATTCCACGCTCCCAACTTTTTTATAACTTCGATTCACGATGAACAAATCGATGAAATCATCTCGTAAAATTTCTCAGATTCACGTATAGCAGGTTCACTAAATGATATCGTTATAATTTCTCAAATCGATGAACAAAGTAAGTTTATTAACCTATTATGATTTTATTTTTGTTAGTTTCGTTATATAAGATCAAATATAAAGCTGATATACGTGCTTGCTAGAGTTTATTTGTACTAATTGTTGTTTTTTATGAGTTAGGATTTTGTTTTATGAATTTTTATTAGGTAATCGTCATGTTTGTTCATAGATGCATTGGTTTTTAAGAGTTTTATGATATGATGCATTGTATATTTAGTTATTTGAATCAAATTTGAGAAAAAAGGAGATGTAAAACATATTTACAAAAACTGCACACCAAGTGTTAGATAAAATGTTTGAACTAGATTTTTTAACTGCGATGCACTAATTTTACACTGTGATTCCCTAATTTTTTTTAGTAGACTTTAGTTACACGGTGATGCCCTAATTAAATTAGCAAAGAGGATTTTAGATTTGGATGAAAACACTCGCTAAGTCAATTGTATCAAGTTCAGGTTTGTTGCTATTGTATGGATTTTAGTTATGTTATGTAGTTTTTAAGTTATTTATGTTTACCCGCAACATAACTCGAGGACCAGCCTATCGAAAGACACTTAAACACAAAAGACAATCACCTTGTTAAGCATCGGTGAAACTTTTGTTTTAACATTAGTTAAGCTTTTTGGTTATATATATTAGTTGTTGCGAGTAATGATGTGTATATTTCATTCCAACCATCTTTAAAGTGCAGAAGTTTCGTTTGTAAGATTTAGTTGCCTTCCTTCTTCATATTCCTCTCAAGTATGAACTCTAGTTGTTAATTTATTGCAATTTAACTTGGATGAAAAGTAAATGAATAATCATAGTCTGCTGGTATGTAAAATGTATGCAATTAGATGTAGTTTAGCACATTATTTGTCTCGTGATCTCATCATATAAGTTCCCACTTTTGGTTTTAAAGCCACTAAACCAATTTTGGAATCACTTGATTTGCATTTATTTACACATGTTTATTTAATTCTGAAAGGAAAATGAGGGTACAAGCTTCCAAATTTGGTAACATATTGTATGTATGGTAGAGCACAAACCTGACTTGTAAGTTTATGTGATGTGAACCTAATCAAGAATACAGGGTTGCTACAGATTAAAGGCTGCTACGAATAATTGAATATTTTGAAAGGTCTATGATGCACTAGTTGTTATCCAATTGATGCCCTGTGATGCACTTATATTTACCCTTTTGTTGAATTATGCAGGTTTTTCTTTCTTTCTCTGGTATGACTTTCAAATAATCGTGAAACAGTTTCAGCTATCAACTGACGTGGATTCCTCATGTTGACGTAGGACAAAAGCTAATTGAAGAAACTATATTTTCTTTGTTGTTTCAAACATTTTTGTTATTTTGTATATTTTTCTACACTTTTACACGCTTTATGACACTTCCTTTTGAGCATTATATATTACAGTTTTTTTGGCAACTACAACAACCAACAACATGTTGCAAAATATATACTACCTTCGTCCCATATTAAATGTTTACTTTGACTTTTTAAAGTCTTTCCTATTTAACTATGACTTTAAATTCTATAATTTATATTATATAATATTTGATGCAAAATATATGAGTGAACTGGGTTTTAAATTTATTTTCATTGTTATAATTTTCATCAAATATTATATAGTACAAATAAAAATATTTACGGTTAAAGTTGAACAATAATGACTCAAAAAAGTCAAAGTAGACACTTAATATGAGACGGAGGGAGTATGAATTTGGAATGGTAACATGTATTTCTTTTCATCTTTTTTTTGTTGCACTTTAGACTTTGGTTTTGTAGAAACTAGAAGGGGGGTTGAATAGTTTCACCGATTCTTTTTACTTGTTAAAATGTTTCACCATTCTTAGGTTCAGTTAATATTCTTTTGCACACTTGTTGAATTTTACTAGTTATGTGATATCTATTAAGCTACAAATAAATGTAAACAAACAAGTAATGTAAAGAGTAAGGAAAGAGCACAACCAAAGGGACGCGGAGATTTATAGTGGTTCGGCACGAAGCTCACTCTTCGTCCTACTCCACTCCCCGAGTACCACACCCGAGAGTTATCAATCACTATATCAACACACTCAAAAGTAAAAATTAAACAACGTTTACGGTCACAAGTAAAATAAGAAAAAAATACGATTGGGTCACGTTAGATAATCTTTTTTTCCCGTTAATCTCAACTCTTGCAAGGACATAAAATAACAAATTGCATCATTGAATTGACTTTAAGTCTTCTTTATAAAGGGTTTTGGAGTCGCGGGGCATATGAAATAATAGACGAGCGTTGAAATTCAACAATGATTTAAAAGTAATGACATAACAAAAATTACATCACAATACTATAGCTCAAAACCTTGCTATTATTATATATAAACCACCTTCAAACACACATTAACGCACGCTTATAAGGCGTTTGGATTACCTTATTTTTCTTGCTTATTATCTTATTTAAAATACCAGAATAGCTAATAAGTTATGTCTTTTCGACTTATACCTTTTTCAACACTAATATGTTTTTTAAGTCCATAAACTCAGCCTTATAAGTTCATAAGCTTCTGAAGATAAATTAAGCCTATAAGCCGGTAAAATAAAATAATTCAAGTAATATCAAGGGTCGTCGATAGATTAAGTGTCTCGAACTATTGCATTACCAGTATTTAGAGGCAATCTAAAGGGAAAAGGTGCCTTATTTAGCTAAAGAGTTGGATACATAGTTGTGATTCCCATAATATACTTAAAACACCCGTGGACATGAAGGCAGATGTAAGAGACATTGGTGACATCGTTCGAACACTTGCAGTTCTCCTACGGTCCATACATCCTTCGCATGCTACTCTTCTTATTATCCGTCTTCAACGATATTCCACCACCATCGAAATCCCGAGTGGTCTTTCCATCTTACTCGTTATTGCATGTATTGTTATAAAAAAACATTGGCCTTAGTTCAGATATTGATCTACAAAATAAAAATAAAAAACTTTAAAACAATCAGAAATCAAGAAACTTCCCTGAGTTATATCTTGATGAGGTACTTCTGGGAGTGGCTCGCATTGGCCATATTAGTTTTCATTAGTAGAGGATATAATGAGGTATTCCTATATAGACAAAAAAGATTTGCTAAACTGGAAAATGAAGATTCAATAAGCGATATTAAATGTTAAGAGGATGTGAAAATAATAAGAATCATAGAACACTTGTTTTCAATCTAGCCATGACGATGATAGAAAAAAAGTTTTATTATATGATTGGATTGGATTCAAGTTATGTTTTATCTCTAAAAAATAATGTGTCAAATGGCAAAATAAGACGATATAGGTAAGTTGAATCTGATAAAATAGGTTGAATGGTCAAAAGGCAAATCTGATATTACTTCACGACTATATGTACCTAAATGGCCAAATCTATCATACTATGGAAACATGTAGCAATTTGCTGCAACAAATTTTTTTTTTAAGTGAAGTAACTTGAATATCTTTGACTTAGTCACAATGTTGCATCTAATTATTTGATTATGTTGATTAAACATTGCACTTATGATCACTTTTCAAACGCACATCGAAACAGCCTATAAATCGAAGGGTTGAAAAATTGACTATTTTTTATGACCACAATTTTTACTCATAATGAAATAAATTACTAACCTTAACAATTTCTGGATAGTTCATTAACAAACCATCCAAATAATGCTAGAGGTTATGACCCACAAGTAGTTTAGCTTTTCATCATTCCGGCCGTGTTTTTGCTACCCATTCTCTATTGTATCTGATAGAGGAGCCTCGGGTGCTCTTGTTTCAACTCGTGGCATTTTACTTGCCCTTCATTCCATTATAGTAACACACTTTCTACAATAAGTCAAAATAAATTATAATTTATAACATTGTTAATCTTGCATACACATTGTGATACACAATCGACAACAAATTATACTCTATTTCCATTGAATTTCAGATGTCATGTCATCATTTAAAAGTCCTCTGTCGCCTTTTTGCATGTTTTCTGAAATTATAAATTCTCTAAGCCTCGTTATAACATATGTTTTGCTATAACGGCAAGGCCAGCAACGGAAGTAAATATCATCCCATCCTTTCCCATAAGTGTCTACAATATTCACAGGGATCTATTGATAATCAAAAACTAGTGGGAAATAAGCATGCTTAAAATTTTGCATATATATTCATAAACATTATCTACTCATTGCATTACTAATTCCTAATATTTGGTACTTGGGGTCTTTTCAACTCACCTTAGCATAATCCTTGGGTATTATTAGACGACTAACTCTTGAATTGGCATCCGAAGCATATGCTAATTTTTCAAATAAAGGGATACGAATAGCAATTGGGCTAATTTATGGTTAAGAAAGTTATTAAAATTGACATATAACATATTAAGTAATACAGAAAATTAGAAATAAAAGATAAGATATTGCGTCTCATTTGCAAGATCTATAAATGTGCAGTCGTCATATGTGATCCCAGAAAAATTATGGAGCGAGTATTTGGTAAGTGAGACTACGCATCCACAATGGATTAGCTGCAAAGGTAGAACACAACATCCATTAGGAAATACAGGTTTCCAAAGACCAAATTAAATAACATATCATGGACAAAGTCAGTTTTTTAGTCACCTTGTTGCACGATTCATATTCCTTCCAATCTGTTTCGATTGGTGTTGTTGGAGCTCTAGGTGGTGTTGGAGCTTTAGGTGCCACTGGAGCTCTAGGATCATCGTATTTTTCTCCGTACATCACAAGGGATGGTGCTTATAATGCTTGGTCATATGGACAGGCGACTTCGTTAGCTCTTACCAGGTCTGTTGCTTTTCCTTGCACTTGTCATCTTACATTTTTAGGCGAGTATGCCAATATGGACACATTTACTTATAATTTGGTTTCTTTTATGTTTTATTACGAATGGATCATATTCGCCAAATAAAGATAGTGATAGCGGATGTATAAACATGACCGCTTTGACCCTCCATGAAATATCCTATCTTGACCCATTACCAGACCCCCACCCCCCCCCCCCCCTTTTGCAACCTCTTAAGTAATAACTATAAATATATATCTGCAAAAGTTCTTTTTCGCAAGACGTTTTCCAGCGTCGAAATTGTTCAGCCTCTTGTTTTATCTTGTGTTGTAGCTGGACCTGCAACCACTACTAAATCAACACCAAATTTAATCATATAAACATATTTAAGAGTCACGAAACCTAAATCTTGTCCCACCTTTTGTTCCTCGATGAATTATATTTCATTTTTTAATGTTTTTGCTGCTTCGTCGCTCTTTTGTTTCTGCCACAAAGGCTACCCTTGATTCTATTGTTTCTTCTTAAGTTCTTGTATCTGAAAATTTTATCATTAACAAATTGTTTACAGCTAAAAATGATTTTTAATTGGCTACATCTGTATCCAAATAGGTATGACTTATGAGATCATAAAGCTCATCTTACAATAAGAAATTCAATTAAGTTTATGTTTACTTCCATTTTGAGCATAATCATCTTTCAAAATATGCAGTTTCAAAGAAATTAATCCTTATCGTGAAGAAGTAATCTAACCTTGGCCGACCTTGAAGGTAAGGGTTCTCCTTTATCTCTAGTGGATATAAATGTAGTCCCATCAACCAAACAACCTACATAATGAACTGAAATCCATTAAAAACAGCGGAAAAAAGGTTTTATTAGCTTAGACAATATCAACAGACTAAGAATTTATAGGGAAGGAAAAAGAAATTGCTGCAAGTGATGTTTCAGTCTTTCGGACTACTTAAAAGAGGGTGTTGCTATTACTTATTTGCTAATTTTTAAGCAAATAAGCGGTTTGAGTGTTTGCATAAAACATAATATTCATATTTGTGTTTAAACTGCCCTACATACCTCTTAATGCTAGCAAAGTAAACTCAGGAGTCCACTTTCAAATTCAAACCCATATGATCCATCATTCTGTTCAATAATTTCATTAATATTTTTTTGAATGCAAAGACAAGCAAACCTGCAAAAGAAGTGTGCAAGTTGCACATTCTACCTTTTTCATTCACGCATCTGCAACATTTTGGTTGTGCTCCACGTTTTCTTGGACATGTCTTTACCAACTGGTATTCCTACTTATCAGCTTAAATAAACATAATCCTAACAGAGACAAACAAACGGATATAGAGAAATCATCATTTACTTTGTTCAAATCCGAAAACTCTATGTGAAACTGAATGTACGTGTACGTTAAATTTGTATCTGAATTAATCATACGCGATTTTTATCCCTAAACAATGCAACATCACAGTCACTAATCCTACACGATTAAACTAATATACATATGTTACGCATAGCAATTGCGGAAAATTGCACTCACTTTGAGGAGTTTGGCGGCCACCTCTGGTGTAAGATACTCCATCAGTTACCTAAATCCAACAAACCCAATAAAGTAAATACATGTGCTAAGGATATGTTGTGCAAATGGTTAGTTCTTAGTGATGAAGAGGGCTGCAATATCACGCAGAAACCAAAGGTATACTGAAAATATATTTTTTTACCCTGTCCACAATTGATGAAGAGGGCTTCAAGTTGTTCTTCAATTACCTAAATCCAACAACCAAATAAAGTATACAGATCAAAACTTGTAGAAGATAGTTAGAAACAACAATAAAAGCAAAGATTTATGTAGCTTTATACATGGTGATCAATATCATAAACATAAACCGTCCTCTTAATGACATCTTCTTGTTGTTCTTGGAGTATGATTGTTGCGATTAGAGGTGGCAAAACGTGCGGGTCAGGCGGGCATGGCACGGGCTAGAATAGGCATGGGCTAAACGGGCACATGTTATACAAATCGCTTTATAGAAGCGTTATTATTTATTTATATAACATGTCATCTCATCCTTTTAAAAAAAAATTAAATGGTCACTAACGAGCATATATTTTTTTTAATTGAAGAACAATATAATCGTTTTTAAAGAAAAGCGTTATTATTTATTCATTTTATTTATTTTGATTGTTGAGATTTCTTAGGTTGGAAATGAGATAAGGTAGGTAAAAAGGGTTATATCCAAAGGGAATCAGGTTGTCGGGCTTATTTCGGTTTTCATACCGACTCGAAACCGACTTTCAATAAAACTTATAATCGAGAATCCACCCACGGTTCAGTATCGGGACACTCGATTTCGGTCGGTTTTTTAGGATTTTTTGGTTTCGGTCAGTTTTACTCAGCCCTAACTTAAACTGTGGTTACGCATTTTAGTATTTAATAAGTTGTTGTTTTTTTATAAGTAAGATATTCCTGTAGAACAAGCAAGCTTTTTACCCTCAAATTCAAACATGTAGGCGCAAAAGGCTATCCTGCTATATTGTTACTTTTTGTCTAACAACATTTTTTATTTTTTTAAATACTTAATTTGTAAGCAAACATTTTTTCTCTTTGTATATATGGTATAGATAAAAAAAAATTAAAAAAAAAAATGCAAAAGGGACGTGGAAAATAATAGGTAGACAAAATAGTCGGTGAGCATTATACATTAAAAGAATCTGGATACGTGCCATAATTCTAAAGTATTAAATAATAACTAGATTTATGTATTTGAAATATTGAATAGGTACACTTTCTAATTTCTATATATCCTAACTCATATACCTTTCACACCATGCCGTTCATACTTGTTACAATCTTTTGGCTTTGGCTCCCCAGCTTGGCTTGGCTTCAAAATTTACAGCAAAATTAGTCATCTACATCCACTTTATTACGCTAGTAAGAATTAACTTTTCAGCAAAATATCAAATACAATATGTATAGGGTTTTTATATAGTTCAAAATGCCAAAATACCTTGTGAAATGGTATAAATTGTTGATTATATTCTTCTGTGCCATAATGACATTTATTAAAAATAATTAATGAATTAAAGTTAACAAATTTGAATCTTTTCATATTTATAAAGGTGTGTTTGGTATATTGCCATGAATGATAATATGTATGAGTTTAATAATAGTGGTGGGTCCCTCACCTATGAAAGATTCATACGTAGATTTCTTGATGTATATGAAGTATGGATTATATCTATTATTCATTACTATAGTGGTTGTCCCTTCATCTTAAACAAACACATTTAATCACTTTCATGGTACTGTAATAGTCTCATTCTCATAGTGGGATACCAAACCCACCCTAACTTTTTAATTTACTTTTAAGAGATTTGCTAACGACAATCGACTAAGTGTTGTTTAAACTTTTTATTTTTTTTAAAATTAGTAGTATGTAATTATCTCTAAAGATTCTATATTTAACATCACATACCATGTTTAAAATGGTTAAAAGCATATTATTATAGAATACATCAGTTCATTAAATGTGATTTTTATATATATGAAATGTTTAAACAACACATAGTGAGTTGTTGCTTGCAAATCCCTACTTTTATTTATCCAATTTAGGTGTGCTTAATTTAAAAATCAATTTAAGTTTAAAAGAGAATAAAAATAAAAAAATAAATAAAATAAACCTAACTTTACATATTTAATGCCACTTATTAGTTACATAAGCGTGGCTATATGGGTGCAAAGGTGATGTATGACTCACTCACAAAGTCGTGATAATTGTACATAGTTATCATATCATAATATGCTAAAATTTTATTTTATATTCGTTTTTTACTCACTTTAAAAAATGGTATACTTTGTTAGACCATTTAAGATTTACCTAAAAATCACTATTGTGTTACAATTGTTCATCACTGTATATTAATTCTTATATAAATAAACAAATTTGTTGCAACATTTTTACATAGTTATATATTATGACTTTTTTTAACACTTGCTAACGCATTTTAAATTTTTTTAGCTCCTCAAAAAAATAAATTTCTGGCTACGCCCCTAATTAGTTAGATATGTCATTGTTGTCACAATTGTGATAAAAGTTTATGAGACAAGCAAGCAATAATACCCAAAACATACATACTATACTCATCAAACTTGAGAATATGGTTACCTTTCAATAAATATTGTTATGTTCGTGAATATAGTTGTTGGGATTTAATAACATGTTAACCATTAACTCTACGAGTACGCAGCGGATATGGATCTAGTTTAGCCTTTATGATTAACACACATATAATTAAACAACTTAAGGTAAAAAGGAAATAAAAGAGTACGAGAAAACTAACCCTCGTAGACAACCGCAAATGAAACAATGAGTGATTAAAACAATCACCTCTACGGTTGCTCACACAAACACGTCAAACGAATACGTTACGATGCTAGTCGTTTAGTTTTGCTTTTCTTGCTGTTGTGTCGTGTGTCAACAAGAGGAAAAAACAAAACAATATATTAGCCTACTGATAATAATATCGTGTGAGAGAGAACCAATCAAAGGTATTCGATATTAGGTTTTTGGATTTGTGTCGTATGTTATCTAGTCATCTTCCGAAACTGAGACTAAAGGGGTGTTTAAATACCCACTAATCTTGTTCTCCAAGCTTTAGTCTCCACCTCTTTAACTTTCACAAAGTCGACACTCTCCTCCCCTCCTAGAACCTTCCCATAACTGGCCACATTGGAAGAAGGTCCGGGAGTTTCATTTTCCGACATCCAAGTCCCTCTCTTTATATTTAACATATATTAGTTAGTTAGTGCGTCTAACGGTAAACTAATAATAATTAAATAATTATTTCGTGAAACATATTAAATACTTAATAAATATAACAAGTATATATATTAATTATTTAATAAACGTACTCTTCGTGTATTAACGTGTGTGCCCCCAATAGGCTCACACATTTCTAGTCGTATATTGGCTAATCTAACTACCATAACCCAACAGCTCCCACTTGGGAGTTGGAGTAGCAGATACCACATATACCAACGATGGAAACGTCTAGCAACACTCACATTCGTTATTGAACTAGAAATGTCTGAGATAAAGTTTCAGAAAATATTCTCAGTAGCATATGGTTATTTATGTCTTGCTTTTATCATCCTTTGTTATAGATACCGTTAAACCATGGATATGGATCCTAACTCATTCCATATAGTTTAACCATTTAGATTCTCGTTATAGAATTCAATTCAGATATACCAAATGTAATCAAGAATCATCTTGCATTACCCTTTGGGTTTGGCCAAACAATTATCTGATTAATTCTGGAGAGGGCCCATTGTATCTTTCTGCACATATCAAATGGAGTAACAAATCCTTTGTTGACTACAAGTGTTGTGGATGCTGCTTCACATCACTCCGAAAAATAGCTTTTATAACTACCTTATTCAGGACAGCGTTTGGCATATAATTACAAAAGTGATATCCACACATAACAGAACTTGCTTGTATCTCAAGTCTAAGGATGACTTTATTAACCATTTTCAACATATTACTCATGACAAGGATCCAAAAGTAAATGTTCGAAAGTTGGGGTATCCAATATGCATCCCTTGTGAATACATATGAGTTTGGCGGGAACAATCCACATTCTCATAGAATATAACCAACACTCACATTTGCCTTGCATAACAATATTCCCATAATGTTAACCGACAATGGACATATTTAGAACGATAAAATCATTCAAGGATTAAACATGCAAATATAGGATAACAATTATTATATGAATGAATAACAAATACCAAGTATCTTTATTCATCATAAGGTAAAAATTGTCTTACAATCCCAATTATCCAAATACTAATTAAACAGATATGCATGAAACTAATTAGTATGTTGAAGTCTAATGTTTCCAACATTCTCAACTTTTCTTTACAAGAAAACTAAATAGTCATCTGAGTAAACTTTTCGAATACTAGTTTCAAATTTCACATATAGTAAGGGATTTGAAATATAAGATGAATGTCTTATCTCATATGCTCATACTATTGCAAGAGTCATAGTATGGAGATGTCGCCCTACCTTGCATGAGGTATTAGAATTCAACGACATACTGACAATCATCTTTACAGTTTTCTAAAAATGTAAAGTATTCTTATTCCTTAATGTGTAATACAACAATGCTCTTCGTTGAGCATATCTAGTTAGCAGATTTATCATAAATGATAAAATCATACTTTAACTAGTTTTAATTATCCTCTAGCATCATTGTACGTATACAACACTATGCTTTATAATTCGTAAACATCTGTATTAACAATAATCTAAATACTCTCAATTAGATATTGTTGTTGTCATCTCATCTTGCTCTTGTGCAAAAGTAACAACCAGTCGCATACACAATATAATATATACATGACAAATCCTTAGTTAAAAAACATAAGGTTTCCATCCATGTAATAAATTATTCCAAGTGAAATATACCATTTAAGACTTGCTTGAATGATATATTGCATTTGTGTTGGACTTAATTTTCCGCATATTTTATTCCAAATAAACATTTATTCCAAGGTTGTTTGTTCTATTCCCTAAATCCCAAGTGAAGTTTCATTCCAAGCTTAAGGATTAATATCTAGCTTTAATGGAATGATATCTTCAATATGTTATACAACATATGAATCTTAAGGAAAAACATAGTGCTCCCACTTAATGTCAGATGTACTCAGGAGTTATCTTAATTCAATCAAAATCATATTGTAATTAAATTCAAGATCTCAGCTCCTAGATGCATGATTCAATCCAAACTTGGATTGCTTAAACTTGTATACTACATAAAAATTATATATAGACTCACAACCCTTTTGATTACACACCGTCCTCGCAAAAGGTAATCATAAAGGAAAGAGTTATAAAACTTAATTGCCATATTCTACATTCAAGGAAACATGTATGACAATTAATTATCTTTATTAAATTAATACGTGTATATAAGAAAATATAATCACAGTCAATTGCATGAATATGATTAAAAATTTCTTATTATGAACCATGCATTAATCATGTATACAATTTTGTCCTTCTAAGCCTTTCTTCAAAAGAAACTTATTCCAACCTCAATGGTTAACTGTTAGGCAAAATAACAATCAAGCTCAAAATATTGATTTGCCTTTTAAGGACTGCATCTTATAATTCATAGTTCTAAGACATTTATCAGGTTCAAGATGTGATAATGTATTTTAGTAGTTAGCAGATTTACAATGATCCGTTAACTAATATTCCTCAGCATTGGTATCAAAATATCAATCAAGTGATGAGGCATCCTTGCAGATCTATGAATGAGAGTAACATTATACTTCGGTCGACATTTACATGTTTAACCATAGTATGACATTAATAAGTGGATTTTAGAAGGTTATGTATTTGTTCTTGAATATCTTCAAGATTTGTAGATGCTCCCATTTACTTTTGTAAGTAGAGACAATTCTCTAAATACTAAGTATTTAAGCAACAATAAATTGTTCTTTATTTGGGAACTATAAAATACATTTTAAGTTCTCATCTCTAGATTTGTTAATAAAATGCTTCATAAGATTTTAACAAATTCAGAACTTAAATCAAGACATAATGGAATTCCTTCCAACAACTCTAATTAAGGTTTGTGGTTAAACCCTAATTCTTGTATCATTCTTTAAGCAAAAATCTTAACAACTGTTTTGTGTTTCGTCGAGCTAGGAGGAACACCAAAACCACAATCTTCAAGCTAGGAAGTGTAGAAAAATCAAAAACCCCAAAAGGGTTTAGGATTCGATTGGTTTGAGTGGAAAAACCAAAAATCCCTAAGGGTTTAGGGTCGTAGGTTGTCTTGAATACCTTCTAGGTTTGAACTACATTGAGTGTATCCATGACACACACAATTTTCTAACCTTGACAAATTTTGGAGGTAGAGCAATTAGAACTATCAAGAATCAAACAATATGAATATTGTTTGTTTCAACTTATTAGACATACCATAATACTGTGGTATTCTATAAGTATTTGAATTGTGAAACTATATCAGAATTCCATTTTAATTCTCTTTGGATCAAATACTTGTCAATTGGGTCTAGCCAAATTACAAATTAAGTATTTTTGAACCAAGTGCATGCTATAATGTATATTTCTTCAATAATACAGGAACCTTATGTTCACGTGTTCACAAGAAGACAGAACTGTTCAAGAATTATATGTTCATGTGTTTATAAGAAAACAGAACATGTTAATAATACATTATAAGTCTTTAAAGACCTCATGTTTATGTGTTAACTAGAAGACATAACACTTTTACTATATACTTTATGTTATAAGTAATTGATTAATTCAAGGACTTTATATTTATGTCTCAACATGTAAACATAATTATACTAACAAAAGTAATCATGAACGCAAACTCTTGAGTTCTGTAGTAATTTCAAGTTAATTTTATACTTCAGAATTATGATTATTATAATTTAACCATAATTATATTGACTAAAACATGTAGTCGAAATGTTGAAATATCTTTACATTATATCATGACATCTAAATGTAGTAGGGCAACAAACATCTTATGTGTTCAAGTCCTAGTAGAAATAATAGCTTTTTTACCTTGCGGTCAAGAGAAACCAATAATATGTTGTTCCTTGCACACACTTTGAGATTTCTCCCACTTGTGTAAGGCACAACATCATATTATAAAAACAAACAACATGTGCTTGATTGGGTAAACAATATGATAATGTCATAGATATTACAAGTAGGTTTAGAACCATAACGTTTAAAATGGAACTGTGGATTATTATTCTATAGATAACATTTCAGAAACAACAGTAGAAAGGCAACGTGTTATCTAATAAAATAAAATGCAATTTTCCTTTAAACAATGGTCGTTCATATTCGGAAAGTAATGAATGATTTCAAAGCAAGTTTGAAAGGATATGGGTTACTAGCAAGGAAATAAATCTCATGGCTCCCACTGAAATTGACAACATTACATGAATGTTATTTCAGTAGTAAAATACAATGCTCCCACTGGATTTGTCAACATTGTAAGTGTCACATCGCCAGTAGAAAGCATATAGCAATTTAATACACTTTCCAATTCTCTTCGAATGCCTACAAGCAGCAACGTACTTAGGTATTAAATAGAGTATATGAATTTCTACTTATGTAGATGAGGGACTAGCCATTCATGCTTTCATTTAACTTGAATATTTAGCATGCAATTCCTCCTTTATCGTCTACATAGCCACAAGGGTATTTAGCACTTTAAGGAATAATGAGAGTCCAAGAAAAACCTAGCGAATATGCTAGTAATTTCTTTACTCTATGCGGTTTAAACTCATACATCGTGACAAGTGCAAGATGTCATTTATTTTGGTAGCTATAGACAAAATGTTTTCTAGTTACACAAAATATTTTATCTTTCAAATATTTCAAGACCGGAAAAGGGTAATGAAAGATCATAAGTGAGTTTAACAATTGTAATCCTATCTTAGTTTGCCAACTAAGGAGAAAAATAGGAATAAGTCTCACTCTTCTTACCAGGAAAAGAGACTAAGTTTGTCTTTTTAAGAAAAAACAAACATTCGTTTACGAATTATGTTGCAACAACACAATTTTAATCAGAACATAGAAAGTTCAATTTTAGCATTTTCAATAATTAAATTCTTAAAAGAATTAACTACCCAATTAATTACTAATTAAGACTAAGATCCATCTTGACCTCCCACTTATTACCGGAGGTCTGACCAGCGTGTAAACAAGTGGGGCAAGAGGTAAGCAACGAGCGTTAATTGCATGAAATGCAACTCTTAGATTTATGAGACTGATCAAGACATTAGTAGACAAGTAATAATGTCATGAGCATGTTTAGTCTCATTTTATGCCTCGGGTCCAAGGTCTGACCAAGCATACTCGAATTAAGTCGACCAAGCAAGAACTTGCAAAAATCACCAAAGGTCTGACCAATGAGCAAAATTCGCCATGGGTTGGAATGGCCCTAAGGTCTGACCAAAGAGGTCAAGCCAAATGCACGTGTTCTTGGTTGGCTGGCATAGACTTAAAATTTACATATAGGGTATACACATAAATGTGGTAAAATTCTTGTATATAAAGAAGCATACAAAACAACTTTGTGACAATTGTATTAAAAACTTTTAGTAATGACACTGTAGTGATCATCATGGTTCCAGTTTTTAATTTCATGAAAACTTGTTTCAATAATTTGGGTCACTTAATTTTACAAAAACAATTTTCCACGAATCAAATAGCAGGTCACAATGAGCATGGTATTTAGGCGTGTAAATTAAGACCATATGAATGTCATATTTTTATAGATATCAGTCCTCTTTTATTTTAGTTTTAGGCGTGTAACATGTAGGCTAAAAACAAAAATCACAAAAGAGCATAATACTAAAAACATGACAATAATATTAACAAGTAAACATTTAGATCCGAGAACTCTAGCAAGTCTTCTCCAAAAAGAGAACCATAAGACCCTCACTAGGTTTTCATCAAAAGTGCCTAGATCGCCACATGCATAAAAAAAATGATTGCGTAGGTCTTATAGCCGGAATTCACACATAAAATAATCATGGCAAACTTATTAACTTTTAATTTTTGCTATTTTATGTATCTAATTAACCATTAATTTTTAATTCATTTGCATCTAGGTATTTATTTATCAAACTATGACAAGTATTGCATATAGTTGTCATATCAATTTATAAAACAAATAAATAAAGCTAGATTTCATGTAGCCTAAGCGTGTTTAATCAGTGTGCAATTCATAAAACACCAAACGAGATGGCTCGTGATGCCACTGTTGGGATTTAATAACATGTTAACCATTAACTCTACGAGTACGCAGCGGATATGGATCTAGTTTAGCCTTTATGATTAACACACATATAATTAAACAACTTAAGGTAAAAAGGAAATAAAAGAGTACGAGAAAACTAACCCTCGTAGACAACCGCAAATGAAACAATGAGTGATTAAAACAATCACCTCTACGGTTGCTCACACAAACACGTCAAACGAATACGTTACGATGCTAGTCGTTTAGTTTTGCTTTTCTTGCTGTTGTGTCGTGTGTCAACAAGAGGAAAAAACAAAACAATATATTAGCCTACTGATAATAATATCGTGTGAGAGAGAACCAATCAAAGGTATTCGATATTAGGTTTTTGGATTTGTGTCGTATGTTATCTAGTCATCTTCCGAAACTGAGACTAAAGGGGTGTTTAAATACCCACTAATCTTGTTCTCCAAGCTTTAGTCTCCACCTCTTTAACTTTCACAAAGTCGACACTCTCCTCCCCTCCTAGAACCTTCCCATAACTGGCCACATTGGAAGAAGGTCCGGGAGTTTCATTTTCCGACATCCAAGTCCCTCTCTTTATATTTAACATATATTAGTTAGTTAGTGCGTCTAACGGTAAACTAATAATAATTAAATAATTATTTCGTGAAACATATTAAATACTTAATAAATATAACAAGTATATATATTAATTATTTAATAAACGTACTCTTCGTGTATTAACGTGTGTGCCCCCAATAGGCTCACACATTTCTAGTCGTATATTGGCTAATCTAACTACCATAACCCAACAATAGTTACCTTTCAGTAAAAGAGAACATTGTATTAAGTTAGTTGTTGAGCCTACAATATAAGCTAAAAATTACTTTTCACATATTTTCCTCTTCCCAAATGCCTAAGATATGAAGGACTTTCGTCATTAAGTATGTGGATTAGTTATCGTAGTGGGTTATCATTGTTTTAGGAAGATTGCACTTGCATTTCATAGGATAATTTATACAGTCATGAACTAATTAAAGCCAAAAGTGTAAGATAATGAATAGTATGCCAAAACAAAACCGGCTAAAGCAGCTCCAAGCCAAGCCACGCCAAGCCAACCTAGGTTTGCTAGTATTGATCCTGTCAAACTTAAACGTAAGAGCTTCTACAAGGTTTAGGACCCACGTTGGCTCGTATTTGGTCAACCAACTACCCCTCTATTATATATCAATCTCTATGTATATATAGCTTACAAAACAGCCTATTAATGTCTCCCTATGTATTTATTCATTTCAATTCATCAAAACAAAGAAAGAAAGATTCACCCTCATTAGTCTCATTCGTTTTCGCCCTATGGGTAACTGTTGTTTGAAAGGTTCAAGATCATCAAAAATGGTATGGGCAGAAACAGATGATGAAAATGATCAATGGGTGTACTATTCCGACCCCAATCTCCAACAAAAAGAAAGCCTTTTACGTGACGAAAAAGTTGAAGAGAAACCAAAGTCGTCTTTTGTTGATAGCAATAATAATGGCAAAACTAGAGAAGTGAAGCTCATGTTGACTAAGAAAAAGCTTGAGGAACTATTCGGTAAGGTGGACGATATTCATAATATCCCGGTTGATCAAATATTGGATCGTTTGATTAATTCTTGTGATCATGATGATATTGATCATCATTATCATCAGCAGCCTTGGAAACCAAATTTACAAAGTATACCTGAGGAGAGCTAGAACACTATTTGCTTTTTTTTTTCTTTTCTTTTAATCTGTTATTCAAGTTTATTTTTATTTATTTATTTTTAATCTGTTATTCAAGTTTTTCTCAGGGAATATAGATTACAGTTACGGGAGGGAATGTAAGTCAAGTTTTATTTGGTGTTTCTTTTTTCTTGTTGTAAATATTTTAGAAATTTATGCATTTTTTTCACCTCCATTTTGGTTATAGATTCGATTTTTATATATTACTGTAGTAAGTAGTAACTGAGCACTGAAAAAACAAATATATTAGATAAACATGTAGGAAAGGATAATTAAGGCAACATGTTAAAAGAACAAGAAAATACAAAAACTAACACCACCGGTTCCCACTATTCACATAGAGAATGTGACATCGCAATTACATAAAGATCGATCAAAGTTAAATACTGTATTCAATTACATGAAATATGACCAAATCTTTTGATCAGCACCTTGTTTATTGTTAATAAAATCGCCACCTTTCGCCTCGTAACATTAAAATAAGGGAGAGTTTTAGTCTTTTTATACACGTTGCCTAGCTCGTATCATTAAAATAAGGTATAATTAATTGATTGTAAATGTATGAAAGTTGTCATTTTTTACTATATAAAAGATATTTTCTCGTAAAGTTTTTTCTTTTTAACGTGATAAAACCGTAGCAATATATGGCAAGCTAACATGTTTAAGCATGCCTAATATGAACGTTATTAAATTCAACATTTTATATCAAAAGTAGTATTGTTGCATATTCGTTAATTGTTTGAGTAAAATCTCGGGGTCCAACGGAATGCTTGAAATGCCTTCCGTCTAGAGCCGCTAGAGTCCTTCGGTATCTGTAAAAACACAACAAACGCGTTAGCCTCGCTCCGGATGTTATTCCAGGACCAAGCTCCGGCGTGAGATTAGTAAATGCTAATGATATGTAGGAGTAAATGAGAAATATTTATACTACCTCAAAACTATACCTGATTACTATTCCATTACTGTGTCGGGTACAACTAGGCTACTGTTATTGACATGTAGGGTGTGGGCGCCGAACTAACCCTAGTCTAGAGTGCCAACTAGGACAAATGAGAATGCGGTATTTGGTCCATCCGGATATGGTTCCACCGGTATTGGTCCTTCTGGTCATATACACGATCACATTAATGTTGCAATTACATACAACTGAATAATTATTTTACATAAACAACCTAGCGAAAAACTAAGTTGTAGCAAACATGTTCAATGAGATTCAATTCAAATTTTAAGTGGTGTGTTAAAAATGTGATATACCATGGATGAAATTGTTAAGGTAATTTGGTTCGAGTGCAAAAGCATAACCATGTATAAATATAACGGTTAATATAGTTTTCTAATTCATCCCGGCGCGAAGCCCGGGCATACAAACCCCGTAATGGGCCAGTTACTATTCGTTAGAAAAATAATGGACCCATTATTCCGTTATAAATTTTAACTACATATAAAACCAGGATGGTCAAACTTGAAAAATTGAAAAGTCAATATTGTGGAATGTTGAAATCTCCGCACTATACAAAACTTGGTGGGATTTTGGAAAGTCTCCTTCCAAGATTGAATAAAAATAACACCCGGCATTTATTTTCATCTAATGATCCTGATTACGTCAAATAATCCTGATATTTAAGTGTCAATTTCCCCTTATTATGCTCATTCATTTTACTTATTATGTGGATATATACTTTGATTTCTTTAGATTCTGTATCCATGTTAGAAATGAGCATAGGAGCTAAAGAGATGAGGAAATTGAAAAGAACACGCAAAAGATAAACATTTTTAGTATGTTAGAAGGAGCTACGGCGTAACATTCACTCTTTATTACGCCGTAGCTAGGAATTAAAACTTGAAAACTAAAGTCAACGCGGATCAAGAGTTACGGCGTAACCAAATCCTGAGTTACGCCGTAACAAAATCAAATCTTTCAAGAATCCCTAGAATTGGTGGCTACGCCGTAACATAATCATGGAGTTATGGCGTAACAGTGACTACGAGAGTAATCCTAGATCCAAGAATTAAACTACAGCATAACAACACATGCAAATACGACGAAGAAGAAACCCTAATTGGAAGCTATAGCGTAGCACAATCCTTAGCTACGCCGTAACTATTACTTTTGGATAAGATCCTTTCAGGATTATACTAGCTGCGGCGTAACACCCTTTTTGAGCTACGCCGCAGCTACGACGGGCATATAAATACAACCCTAATTTCTGCATTTTGCATACAACTTTCTCACACATAAAATCAGAGATCATTGGGAGCTTTCTCAATGCCATTCTACAGCAGCATACGGAGCATTTACAAGTGAGAAATCACGCCTATAACACCATAAGTTTTAGCATTTCATTATTTCATTTACATTTCGAATTCTTGGCATTTGTAAACCTTTATTCAAGTGTTGAATTTAATATGATCGGCTAAACTCCTCTGGTGCTAGCATAGTTATGATTTCTATATTGTTTTGATTATGTTTTCGTACTTTTCTTAATGCTTCTACGTATGTGTATGCTTAGTTTATCTTAAGATCCTTTAGTTAGGGTAGTTTAAAATACCCGGTCATACTTGGTATGCTAGGAGAATTGACCATAGGACCCTGGTATAGTGGAGTTGCGAGGATAAGGTTGGGATGACAACTAACCACGGACCTTGTGTGCGAATTGACCATAGGATCACATTCCGGGTTGGATAACTTAAGTAGTTTATGTATGGTCTATGATTGTGACAACGAACCATACAAGATAAGTCTAGCATGTAGTGGCACTTTGTAACAACCCCAAAATTTGATTTAGCGGAAGCATACATTTGGGTGCTAATTGGTAAACACAACACAACGATATAGAGAACAGATGTGAAAATCCGTTTTAAAATATTATACATTACCATAGTCAAATGTCATACACTAGTTTAAGTTTTGATAAAAACAAGGCCCATTTACATGACTGTCCCACTTCAGAGTTAAGCGCATGATGAGGTGAAAAATGAACCACTTTTAGGGGGTCATTTAAGCCCGGAATTGAATTTATTTGATCAAATATTACCCTAAATCGTTTCTTTTATGATTTTAGGTACTTTGGGAGTGAAATCTGGAAAAGGAAGCAATTCGGACGTTTTTGGAGCATAAAAGTGAAGAAAATGCCAAAGACTTAATTTTCCATGCTGAGAACAGTACCTGACGGTGTCAAGAGGAAATTCATGACGGCGTCAAGAGTAAAAGTGGTGACGATCCAGTACAAACCTGACGGCGTCACAAGAAGGGCGTCAAGAGATAATTTTGTGACGGCCTGCATAAGGAGACCAAATGACGGCGTCAGTACCAGATCTAGGTAGTCTGAGGAACTATTTGGCGGCGAGATGACGGCGTCAGACATTTGTTCTTGACGTCGTCACCTTCTAAACTCTATATATAGTTTTCTATTTTTCATTCATTAGAGAGGAACTTGTGTGGAGAAACCCTAGGGCCGAACTTTGTGAACCCTAGCTCGTATTTTACAGTATATTCAAGGGTTTTCACCCCTTGAATCCTTTCATGTGCTATTAAGATAAGTCTTCTCTTAATTCAATCAATATGTCTATGTGTTGGTTGTCTATATCTTGTGCTTGTCTTGATTTCAACATGCTAGGCTAGATTTATTTTGTGTTTACTTAGATCTAATGAAACCTAGATGTTAATTATGTGTTGATTACTTGTTTATGGTTGTATTGGATGAATGATTTCAATGTTAGGCTTAAGAAAACTGGCAGATCTCCATTGTGTAACATGCTTGAACGTCTTAGGAAACATGAACCGATGTGTACTAGGTTTTATTGGTTGTATTTAATGCATGAGTAAATTCTAATGATCCCATGTTAGGAGCTTCTTAGCCGGCTCGACATAGGAGTGGAGTAGGCACTCATAGGATTGGGGAAGTAAGTACGCCACCCCATAAATGGTATTAAGGAATACAATCCGTCATCCACGCAACTATAACAAGTAATTAACGTGTAAAAGATATCTAGGGAGTAGTGAAATCTAAATAAACACATTTCTCCCACTTATTGCTCACAACCTTAGTTTAATATAGTTTAATTTCATTTTTAGTATTTTATTTTGATTGCATCTTAGTATTGGGTTAGTTGACTAGCAACTAATTCCGCCCAAATCCTTCAAACCCGAGATTTTTACTTGTTTTCCTAAAAATATAAAAATACAAAAAGAATCATCCCTCATCTCTAGACCTAGTCTTTAGGTTTTCTAATCCTAGCGACACTATTCCTAGCTGAACGATCAATCCCCGGGTACTTGTCATTATACTATACTACATCGATCAGGTACACTGCCTGGTGGGGGTTATAAGCTTCTCGAGATCCCTCGAGAGGTAAAGCCTGGTGCAATCCCTACGCATCAAGTTTTTGGCACCGCTGCCGGGGAAATAGTTATTGTCTAGGTTAGAATCTCTTTTTATTAGGTCTACTTGCTAGATTCCTTTCTAGTAAGATTTTATTTTTATTTTTAGGTTCTCTTTAGTCTATCTTTTTCTTCGTGCTTTTGTTAGTAAATTAAATTCATTGACTATTCCGTTGACCATTATGAAAAACGCGAATCCACCCCTTTCCCCTAGAGATATGGTTGTGTTACGTGAGCAAATTGAGAGTGAGATTAGGGAACTTAGGGAGCTTAATAGGTTGATTAAGGTTGAGCTCGACCATGCATTTAGTGACCTAGCGACCGCCTTGTATTCAAATGAGGACCTAGGGCCTAATGATTTTGTGAATGTCGTTGAGGAACTTGAAGAGGGGGAAATAGATCCGAAGCTAAATGATTATTTTAATCTATACCCCACTAAGGAGGAGATTGCATATTATAATAATCTTATTGATGACCCTCGATCTCCTTTTACTAAAATCGAACCTAAGATAAAGAGAGGCGATCCTAAGAATGCTAAGATACCATGTATGATTGGGTATAAACACGTTGACAATGCTAACATTGACTTTAAATCCCCAATCAACATTATGTCCTCAAGTGTTTATAATGATATAGTGAAAACAAGACTTGAACCTAGAAGAGATCCCAAATCCCCCGGTGGAGTTTGTAACTTTGTCGGGAGAGTTAAAGGTCTACGTGTCTTTGTTGGGAATTTCACTTATATCACCGACTTTATGATTGTGGAAGATCTTGCTAATGTTATTGATTGTCGATTATCCAATGTTGTGTTTGGTAAACCGTTTGTTGAGGAGTCCAAGTTAGAATATGATGAGATAGAAGGGATGTAAGGAATTATTGAAGATACTACTGATTGATACTGCTGACAGGTTCCTGCGGAAGGCTTAGTGACTTTCTATTGATGACTGGTTCCTGCGGACATCTAGAGATCCTACGGATAGAGTTTAACCATGGATATAACTTATGTATTTTAGGACAAGATATGTAGAATATCTTTTATTAGTTTTTCATTATTCGTTTCTTGTAAGAAAGGTTAGGGTTTCCACTAGTATATAAGGAACCCTAGGTCATTGTAATAGGGACAAGTTTCTAGTACGAGTTTCATTAATATTATTAGTTTATTGATCCATAGAGGATCAAGTTTAGTATAAGTTTGTTTTTATATTCCGCATAATTACAAGCTCACAGAGATTATCTAACTTAGTCTAGCTAGTGATTACATTAGTTGACTAACGATCTATTGGCTCGTGATCTATCAAGGTATAGATCCCTACAAGTGGTATCAGAGCCACTAGATACTCTCTGTAACCTCAACACAATCACAAAAACTATTCATTCAGTACCAATGGGAGACAAACCAGGCGGTGATGTTGTTCTCTCAGAAGCAGGCTCTCTTACTCAACAACTACAACAGGTGGCCTTCTCCAACAGCAATGCAAAACTTCCTTTTCTTAGGAAGGATGAGTATGAGATCTGGGCCATGAAGATGCAGAAATGGATTGCAAGTGTTGACTATAACCTCTGGAATGTTATACTCAATGGCTGTCATCCCAAAAAGCAAAGTGTAGATGCTTATGGTAAAGTTACGATTTTGGAACCTGTTTCTGCTGAAGAAATTCTTGCTGTACAAAGGGAGAACAAAGCAAGAACCATATTGCTGCAGGCAATCCCTGATGACCACATGGGAGATTTTCATTCCATGACTGATCCAAGAGAAATCTGGTGGGCCATTAAAGCCAGATTTGGTGGGAATGAAGAATCAAAGAGGATGAGGAAGAGTATGTTGAAGCAAGAATTCTAAGAATTCAAGATAACTGAAGAGGAAGGTCTCCACAAAGGGTATGACAGGTTTCAGAAGATTCTAAGTCACTTGAATCAGCTACTAGCCAGACCTGACAATGAGGAGGTGAACTCCAGGTTTCTGAGAGCCTTTCCTTCCTCATGGTCTCGGGTGAGCATATCATTGAAAACCAAAGGTGGCTTGGACTACCTCAGCTTTGATGACTTGTACAACAAACTCAGAGTTTTGGAAGGTGACATAAAGGGATCTCTCCATATGCAGCTACTCCTTCACAATCTGCATTTGTTAGTTCTAACTCAAACTACATGCCACATACCTACTCAAGTCCATCTCCAGCACCTCAGGTTTACACAAGTCTATCCACTCCAAGCCAAAGTCTTCTAATGACCACTTTGTCTTTTTCAAGTGCTAATCCAATAACTCATCCAAAGATTAGCAATGTGATGGAAGATGTGCTTCATTCATTTGTTGCTGAAGTTGACAAACAGCAACAAATAGCTTATGAAGACTTTGAGCAAATTGATGAACTTGCTTTGGAAGAATTAGACTTAAAGTGGCAGATGGCTATGCTCTCTCTCAAAGTTAGAAGATTTGAGCAAAAGGTTGGTAAAAAGCTCAATGTTGATGGAAGAGATGCAGGTAGGTTTGATAGAAGGAAAGTAAAGTGTTATGCACAGCCAAGAAGGGTGAAGCCAGTACCAGGTATTCAGCATACAAGAAGAAAGAAGTGGAAGCTGGAGAATTAAAGGCCTTGATCACTGCTATAGATACAAGTGTGGACTGGAATGAGCATGAAGATGCTACAAGCAGCTCTCCTCAAATCTCCTGCATGGCTAGTTGTGATGATAGCTTTGGTCTCATGGGAATCTCTCCTCAGGTATCTACTTGTGTTTGTGATTGTGATTCTAATTATACATCTCTAAAAGAAGCTTATGATGAACTGAAACCAAAATATAATGCCTGTTTTATTGAAGCTGCAACATATAAAGAAGCTTTTAAAACTTTAGAACAACAAAAGGTGTGGTTTCAACAGAATCAATTAGCTTATGAGGAAAAGATTAGAGTTTTAAGTAGAGATTTAGAATGTGCTAGCAATGAGTTAAAATTTTCTGAAAAAGAGATTGAGTCTGAGAAAAATGTTTTGCAAGAGAAATTGGATAAAGAAGTAGCTAGGCATAAAGAGTGGCTAGTTTTAGGTGATAAATTATCTAGGTTTTAGAAAATATGTTGGTCCAGAAGCAAATCACTATTTAGATAAGAAAAATCATAATTATTCTGTCCCAACAAACTATCTAAAGGAAGGTGAGATGCATACTGTACTAGGACCTATCAGAGGTCTATTTATGCCTACTACCAAAACTTCTGACTTTGATGGTTCACACCATCTCTTTGGAAAAAAGTCTAAAGACTTGCCAAATAAGTCTGAAGACTCACCAACCATAGGAACCCCTAAGCCCACATCCCATAAGGTTGACTTACCAAACTCAAAGGAAACCACTGGCATTAGGATCAATGACTCCCCCGACACTAGAAGTATATCTAGTAATGATTCTAACACTTATGTCTCTTGTTCTTCCAGGGACAAGACCTCAGAGACCTCTAGTTATGACAGCTGTGATTCCAAGACCAAGTCAGCCTCACCTAAGTCCTCAATAAAGAATTCTGACAAGTCATCTTACAAGTCTGTGGACTCTGAAGTTGCTGCTGATGAAGTTCTTTCTAAGACAGCCTCTTCTGAAGACTTGTTATTTACTTCTTTTGAAAACAATTCCTTTCAAAACAATTCTGTTTCTGATGTTTGTTTGAATAATTCTATGTTTAACAAGACATCTTTTGGATTTAATAAACCTTATAAGAAAAAGAAGTGTTTTGTTTGTGGTAGCAAGTTGCATTTAATTAAGGATTGTGATTTTCATGAAAAGAGGATGGGTGTTTCTGTTGTTAATAATAGACCTAGACAAAAGTGGACTACCACATGTACAAAAGCCTCAGTAGTTCCACAGGCTAAATATCCTGTCAGCAGAATGTATTCCACTCCTGCTGATTGGCCTGATTATTCCAATAGGTCTGTTCTTAATAATAGATATATGAATACCAATAGAATTAGATATGGATCTCACCCTTTCAATGGTGTTAATCATTGGTCTGAATATACTGACCAAATGTGTATGGGAAGAGGTAATTGGGATTCTGCTAAAAAGTCCTCAGCAGATCGTTCTTGGACATATAAAAGACCATTTAACTACAGGGAATCCAGGAACAATAGTGGATTTAACTCATCATCTTGGGTTCATCAGAATGATCCACAGGGCAGGCTCAAGTCTTTCATGACTTAAGTCTCTTATTATTTGTTGTTGTAGTATATTAACTTTCTTTGTTGTAGGAACATCCTCTTCTTAATAAAGACTTAGGTATTGTTGATAGTGGCTGTTCAAGAAACATGTCTGGTAATGAAGAGAAGCTGCATGACTTTGTGCCTATTAATGGAGGCATAGTAAGGTTTGGAAGTGGAGTAGGAAGGATTACTGGCAAAGGAACTATTAGAACTCCAAAGGTGGATTTTGAGAATGTCTACTATGTGAAGGAACTTCAAGGATTCAATTTGTTCTCAGTCTCACAAATATGTGACAAAAAGCTTCCTGTGCTTTTCACTGAAGATGGTTGTTTCATTCTTTCACCTGATTTCCAAATGCCTGATGACAATCAAATATTACTAAAGTCTCCAAGAAACCATAATCTTTATACCTTTGACTTGAATGATGTCAAGCCAGAAGGTGATCTAACATGCTTGGTGGCTAAAGCATCCTTGGATGAATCTACAAAATGGCATAGAAGGATGGCACATGTTAATTTTAAAGTCATCAACAAACTTGCTAAAGATGGACTGGTTCATGGACTTCCTTCCAAGATCTTCACCAATGAGCATAATTGTGTGGCTTGCAATAAGGGAAAGCAACACAAAGCTTCTCATAAGGCCATTACTGTTGTGAGCACAATCTCAGAACCATTGCAGCTGCTTCACATGGATCTTTTTGGTCCAACATCCATCAGGAGTATTGATCATAAGTACTTCTGTTTGGTGATCACTGATGCTTTCAGCAGATTCAGTTGGACATTTTTCTTAGTGACTAAAGATCAAACCTTTCAAGCACTCAAAGAATTTATGGCTCTAGCTGAAAATCAACTTAACAAGAAGATTAAAAGTATTAGGTGTGACAATGGGACAGAGTTCAAAAATGCCAATCTTATTGAACTTTGTGGCTTAAAGGGTATTAAAAGAGATTATAGCACTCCTAGGACTCCACAACAGAATGGAGTTGCTGAAAGGAAGAATAGAACCCTTATAGAGGCTGCAAGATCAATGCTTGCTGACTCTAAACTTCCCACTATGTTTTGGACTGAGGCAGTTGGTACTGCCTGTTATGTATTGAATAGGGTGTTGATTACTAGACCTCACAATAAGACACCCTATGAACTATTGACAGGGAAGAAGCCTACCGTTGAACACTTGAAACCTTTTGGTTGTCAGGTGACCATTCTGAATACAAGTGATCACCTAGGCAAATTTGAAGCTAAAGCTGCTGAAGGATATATTGTTGGTTACTCAGCTCACAGCAAGGCTTATAGGGTTTATAATTTGGCTGCAAAGAAGATAGAAGAGACTCTTAACCTGAAATTTCTGGAAGAGAATGTTAATGTTCAAGGAAAAGGTCATGAATGGTATTTTGACCTTGATTATCTTACAGATTATTTGGGTTATACTAGGCACAAAACTAACCCCTCTGCAGGTATACAAGTGTCATCTTCTAACAATGCAGGTACCCTATAGGATGATTCAGACAGTGATTCAGAATGTGATGAACCTACTATTGTTGTAACAACTCTACCAATCCAGCTAGCAGATCCTCCTACCAAAGAAGCCTCTGATGCCAAATCTGCTGATGATGTGGAAAATTCAACCTATGCAGAAGATCTTGCTAGACTCAAAAAGTAAGAACATGCAGCTGCTGAGGAAGCTAAGAGACTTGGTCTTGAATTTGCTCAAGATACTGAAGCCCTCTTAAAACAAGCTGCTGTTGAAGAAAGCAGAAAACCTAATTCTGCTGATGCATCAGCTGATGCAGCTGTTGATTCTGCTGATAGAGATTCTGCTGAAGGAATTTCTGCTGCAGTTCCTATTTCCACTGAAGCTTCCACACGTATAGATGAACCTTATGGCAGGTTTCCAACTCCCTCAGATCTTGCTAATGTTGAGCAAAGTGATGGTATTTTTCAATCAGCTTCTTATGATGAAGACTTTGCTCCTACTTTAACCAATCTTGATACCTCTATTGATGTTAATTCTGTTGCAACTAAAAGGATTAACACCATTCATCCACAAGATAATATACTTGGTGATCCAAATGCTATGGTACTCACCAGGAGTGCTATTAAGAATACCAAGTTTGGGCAATGTGCATTTTTAACCTATGTATCCACTCAGAAGAGAGACAACCACACAGATCAGAAGCATTGGTTGTTTACTTGTTTCTTGTCTCAAGTTGAACCCACAAGCATTAAACAGGCTTTGAGTGAGCCTAGTTGGGTTGAAGCTATGCAGGAAGAGATGCAACAATTCAAGAATCAAGATGTTTGGATACTTATTGATCTACCTGCAGGGAAATTTGCAATTGGGACCAAGTGGATATTAAAATGCAAGAGGGATGCCAGAGGTATTGTCGTCAGAAATAAAGCAAGATTGGTGGCACAAGGTTTCAAACAAGAAGAAGGGATTGACTACACTGAGGTCTTTGCACCTGTTGCTAGGGTTGAGGCCATTAGACTATTTTTAGCCTTTGCCTCATATATGGGGTTTAAGGTCTATCAGATGGATGTCAAGAGTGCCTTTCTCTATGGAAAAATCGAAGAGGAGGTATATGTTACTCAACCACAGGGCTTTGAAGACCCTCATCATCCTAAAAAGGTTTACAAAGTTGTCAAGGCACTTTATGGACTTCACCAAGCACCAAGAGCATGGTATGCTAGATTGTCAACATTTCTTTTGGAGCATGGTTACAGAAGAGGAGCTATTGATAAGACCCTCTTCATTAAGAAAAACTCCAGGGACATCATTCTAGTACAGGTCTATGTGGATGACATCATCTTTGGATCCACAAAGGAAGCATGGTGCAGGGAATTTGAAGATTTGATGAAAGGGGAATTTCAAATGAGTGCAATGGGGGAGTTAACCTTTTTCCTATGGCTGCAAGTCAAACAACAACCTGAAGGGATCTTTATTCATCAGGAGAAGTATGTTAAAGATATTTTGAAAAAGTTTGACTTTGAACTTTTGAGGACTGCTACCACTCCATATGAACCACCCAAGCTTAAGAATCCAAATGAGCAAGATGAGGCTGTGAATGTTCATCTTTATAGATCCATGATTGGCTCACTCATGTATCTCACTGCTTCTAGACCTGACATTACCTTTGCTGTCAGTGCTTGTTCAAGACATCAAGTCACTCCACTGACTTCCCACCTAAATGTTGTGAAGAAAATTTTCAAGTACATAAAAGGCCAACCCAAACTAGGCCTTTGGTACCCAAGGGATTCACCATTTGTGTTGGAGGCTTACAGTGATAGTGATTATGCTGGAGCTAATTTGGATAGGAAATCCACAATAGGAGGCTGTCAATTTCTTGGAAGAAGACTCATCTCTTGGCAGTGCAAGAAACAAACCATTGTGGCTACTTCTACTACTGAAGCAGAATATGTTGCTGCTGCCAATTACTGTGATCAGGTACTTTGGATTCAAAATCAGATGTTGGATTATGGGTTTAACTTTATGAACACTAAAATCTACATTGATAATAAAAGTACTATTTTCATTGTTAAAAATCTTGTTTTTCATCAGAGAACTAAACACATAGAAATAAGGCACCATTTTATAAGAGATGCCAATGAGAAGCATCTAATTCAAGTGCTTAAAATTCATACTGATGATAATGTTGCTGATTTGTTAACAAAAGCTTTTGATGGACCTAGGTTTAATCACCTAGTTGTCAACATTGGGATGGTTAACCCTTGAATGCTATGTTTGAGGGGAGGCATAAGCCTCAGGGGAGGCATATGCATCAGCGGAGGATTGTACATGTTGTATTCATATAGATTATTATGTTTTCTAGAATTATGTTTACTAACTTTCTTTTGCAGGTTATTACTAATCTTGTATATTATTCTGGTTGTTCTTTTGTGTTTTTGTGTTTTGTTTGAATGTCTGGTTACAGGTCATGTTTCTGCTGATATACAAAGATCTACATTCAGTGGAGTTAGATGTAAAGACATAAAAGTAAAATATTATTCATCAGTGGAAAGTTTGGTACATCCATTACAAGATCTGTCATCACAAGAAACACAAAATACATCATTCACCAACAACCAACCACCATCATACCACCACATCCCTATGCAACAACCTAATCCATCTTCCTCTTCCCTTTACCCAAGTCCTTTGGGTCTGGCATTTTCTTGTGGATTCCTCTGGATTGCATGTCTTTGTTCCAGAGCTTGGGAGCTGCAAGACCAAGTACCACCTTCAATGGACCCTTCTTTCTACTTAAGGAATGTGGCTCTTCAGGGACAGAGATTCTTCTCATATCTACACAGACTCTTTCCATTTCACTTGTTAAGAATGCTGTGACAGGAGTGAAATCAGGGACAATCATAGCTACAGGAGCTGGTGTTTCCTCAGCTTCAGTTGTTCCTTATGATGAGGTTGGAGATGGACAAAACTCTGAAGGACCTTCACCTAAGTAATAGTATGATCTTTGGATTTAAGGTATGTCAAAGGTAGAGTCTGATGAATCAGATGAGATTTCAATGACTTTGGGGGATGGCTTCATGTTTTGATTGTGAGAAAAACTTTGGGATATGTTATTTGTGGGATGGTGAGTTGATTATGACTTGAAGACTTTTTTTAAAGTCTTGATTTGAGTTTGCTGGGAGTTAATGTAAGTAAATAGGAGGTAGTTGAGTCAGTGGCAATTACTAAGTGTGCAAGTTGTCCACTTAATTGGATTCTTTGGATGAAGGTCAATGGTTTGATCAACATGCTGCTGATACTAGTTATCTTGTTGTTAAGTGTGTTCCTGCTGATGGCCTATTCAAGTTCAATTTATTCAGGGGAATGCTAAACAGAAGAATTAAAACAAGCAATAATTAACAAGGCAAATTTTATTGATTCTTGAGAGGTACAATACAAGATAGTGAAAATGAAAGATTAACAACTAAGTTCCTATTCTACTTTGCCCTTGCCCTTGCCTTCCACAGTCTTCTTCTTGCCCTTGTTGTTGATGTTGAAGAGTCCTTGCCATTGAGGACAGGGCAAACCTAACACAACCTTTCTGATCTTTGGCAATGACGGATTTACTTTTCTTCTTCTTGGACGAGAGGACTGAGGCGTATCAGAGGTTGTAGGGGTGTAAAGTTCATCATCCTCATCATCCTCTTCATCAAAAGATGTAAAGAAGATGAGAGACTCATCAGGATTGGGAACTTTGTTTGCCCTCTCCAATTCATTCCATCTTCTCTCCATCTCTCTCTGGTACTCTGGATCATCGATTTTAGAAGGGTATGGTGGAAGATCTTCTGATGATGAACTAGGAGCAGGGACATCATGTTTCTTCTTCTTGGCTTGTTATTTTGTGAGACCACGAGGACGTGTTGGCATATTCAGTGGTGGTGGAGATGTGAGTGAGTCAGAAGTATCTGATGAGTCAGAAGAAAGGTTGATGATGTGTTGATTGGAAGCCATGGATGTATTGTTGACTGGAGATATGATAATTAGGGATTTGGTTTGAAGTGGAGAGATTTGGGGATAATTAGCCTTATTTATAAGATCCCCCAACCGCGTGTCTTTATTACCATTAATGCGAGGCAGTTTGGAGATCATTAAGGGTTCTTTGAAATTTTACATTAAGAGATCTTTTTCAAAAATATTTGGTTTCCACTGAAGGGTAGATGCTGCTAATCAATTCTGCGGATGGCTCTGTTGACCATAGTCAACGTTTGACTATTTTCTGTGGATTGACCATTTGCTTTCAGCCGTTTGATTTGGTTTCTATGGATGATTCAGTTAATTGGGATATGCCTTAGTTGATTATTGGTCAAAGATTTCTTTCCAATAATTCATATCAGTTTCACTCCACGTTTGGTAACTTCCATTATTAACCAAAACGTGTATATCCCACTCCCAAATTAACTGATTCCCTCTCGCTATATAATTTCAAAAACCATTTCAATATTTTTCAGAACACCCAACCCTAATTTCTATTTCTCAATCAATGGCTGAGCTATATTTCAAAGGAGATCATAACAAACATGCTTTTCTCGATCGTGGTAAGAATGATGAAGATTATGTGGGAATGATGGAATTTCTTCAAAGGTCAAAGATTTGTTATGCTCTGCTCCAGTATCCAAATGTCATTCATGAGTCTCTTGTTGTACAATTTTGGGAAACTGCTCAAATAAGGACTGTAGAAGATGGACCAACAGAGATTGTTGCTGTTATTGATGGGGAAGAATATGTGGTTACTGAGTCATTGGTCAGGACCAAACTACAGTTGGATGATGAAGGAGGGGTGACTAATTTGCCAAAGAGTGAGATACTTAGAGGGCTTCAGGCTGCTGGTTATACTGGTGATGGGAAAGTATGGTACAAGAATCTGTTTTGTCCAAAATGGAGATTTTTGACACACACCTTACTTCAGTGCATGGGTTCTAAGTCTGGTGGATGGGACCAATTCTCTACAGACATTGCTCTTGCCATTGTGTGTCTCTCTCAGGGAAGAACATTCAACTTTTCTAGGTATATCTTTAACGCTATGCTTGAAAATGTTAAGGATACAAAACTTAAATATTTATTGTATCCTAGGTTTCTTCAAATCATTTTAAACATTGAGACCAATGACCCCACTCACTTGCCTGTTAAGGGTTTATCTAAAAATTTGTTTACCCAAATGAAATTTAGATTTATTGGTGAACAAAGGCCCTTACTTCCAGCCATGTTGCCTGGTGGCTATCCTCCTGATGGAGTAGCTGCTGATGCCCCGGTGGGCAATTCCCCTGATGGAGATGCAGCTGATGTAGCTGCTGGTGGTCAGGATTCCCCTGATGGTCAAGCACCAGAGGATTCTCTTGAAAGAACTGAAGATGCTCCTGATGCAAATGCATCAGTTGCTTCTGATGTTCAGCCTCCACTCTCACCAAGGTTACCCACACCTGTACATTCACCAATGGATCTCCATTCTCCTGAGCATGAGCTCAATGAGAATTTAGGCTTTGACCAAACTGTACACTCACCACAATTTACAAGACTTCCTTCACTCAGTCCTTTGAGACCTCACTTTGAGGATCATGTAGATGTAGATGTAAATTTAAATAATTTTACCCACAGGACCAATGATGCTTCCAACACCACAGATATCCCTGTTGGTGGAGCTGAAGGTCCTGTTACTCTTACTTCTGTATCAGCTTTGTTGAACAGGTATGTATCTAGGGTGGATAAGTTGGAGAATGATCTGAACTTCACCAAAAAGAACCTCAGCAATGCTGTTCTGACTCTAATTGGAAGAGTTAAGAAGTTGGAGGGTAAGCTTAAGTAAAGAAAGAAACAAGGTGTGGTGTATGACTCAGATGAGGACTCTACTAAAGCATCTGAAAACATTGACTTAGAAGGCCTTGAACTTCTTGCTGCTACCACTTTGGAAAGTGTTCAGAAGAATGCTGACATTAGGCCTGAACCATCTGTTGCTCCAACTGTTGATGTTGCTCATTCTACTGATGCCAGTGTTCCAAAGGACTCCAGAGATAAGAAGTCTGCTGGTGTTGCTCATTATGTCAGAAGGAAGCATTCTGCTGATAAGCAGTCTGCTGATGCTCCTACCAAGAAGAATTCTGCTGATGTTCTTAGAAAGGGATCCTTTCCTACTACTTTGCCAGCAGTGGGAACTCATGGTCCATCAGTAGATATCCAAGCTGATCTCTCTCCTGCTTCTCCTGATAAAACTTTTGTTCCTTCTGAGAAGCAAGATAAAGGAAAGTCTATATTGATTGATCAAGACATTCCTTCTAGAGTCAAATCAAATGAGGAACTTGCTTATGAAAAACTTAGTGAGAATGTTGCTGCACATTTGCAAGCTAAAGAGGATGCTGCAGTTACTAAAGTTCAATTGGATTTAAAAGCCTCAGAAGCATTGGCTAGAAAAATTCAAGATGATTTGGATAAGATGGGACCTCAATTTACTACCACCTTGCCTGCTGAAAGAAAGAAGGAGCTTGATGAAATAGCTAAGAATCTTACTGCTGAACAATGGGAGAATTTGGCTGAACAAGCTGCTCCAAGCCTAATTTGGGTGAATCTGAGCTTGGAATTGATAATCCTGCTTTTGTTCAAATGATGGCTGAAAGGGGAAGATTGAAGAGACAGCAGGAGGCAGAGATTAAAGCTAAGTATCTCAGGGAACGACCTTGGACAAAGAATGAAATAAAGAAATATATGAGGAACTTTGTGAAGAATCAGGGATGTTCTATGTTTGGGTCAGGCTGGACTCAGAAGAAGGTTTGGGGATTTTCAGATAAGCAGCTCACCTTCTACTATGACAAGATCATTTCCAATCTTCAATCCTTTGGTATAAATGTTCAAGATGTTTTGGAGTTCAGAGGAAGATTATTGGATGAGCCTCAGGCTAAGAAAGCTAAGATTCATGATCCTGCTACTCAACCTACTGAATCTATTGGGTCTTTTCATGGTGGTCAGGAGAATGTGCCACATCCTTCAGTTATGACTCAGAAGGATGATACTCCTGATGCTCAGATGGATGATACTCATGCTGTTTCTCATCATGATACTGCTGAATCTCATCTTGATACCCCTGAAGCTCCACATGATGTTACCAATGATGCTTTAGAAGATACTCCAATTGAAGTACCTGATGATGATAATTCTGCAGATGTTCCTGCTGATACTTTTAAACAAGTGCCTAAAGAAGAACCTGCTGATGGTCCTTCTATTCCTGTTAATACTAGCACTAGGAGAAAGACTAAAGCTATCAAGAGGAAAGCTCCAAAAGATATTCCTTTAGAGGATAGTACTACTTTCTTTGATTATGCTTCTGATGATGGTCAAGACCCTGTTGTATGGGAGAAAATTGTGAAGTGGGAACTGGTTGATTCTGAGCTTGGCCAAGGAAAAGTGAATGTCATAACTAGACAAGATGGAACTACCAAGACATTCTTGTTTCTGAGTCAGATCTTACATATGGTGGACAAGCAAGATCTTCTCTCACTTTATGATTGGGTTACCAAGTACTATCAAACTCATTCCCCTGATGACATTGGACTGTATTTGATGGGTGATTTGCAGATTTTGTGTGATTCTTATAAAGGTGATTCTGGTGTAAGGTTTCAAGTATGGAAAGGTCAAAAGACATAGGTGGTTGAATATTGGAAGTTCTTTCCACTTCCTAATGTTCATATGATTGTTACAACCACTGGTAAGACCTTGTATTGCTGGGCTGATGTTCTTTACCCAATCACAAAGGAAGTAATGCATCTCATGCTGGAGACAAAGTTATCAGTTCCATTGGATATGACTGAAAATGATCTTCATCTTGCTGAACAATTGGTAAGGTTCATCAGAAGAAGTATCTTGAGTAAGAAGGAACTAGCAACCAAGCATGGCATTCAAATGGATTCATATCTGCAATAAGTTGATCTTATTATTGTATTGTGTTGTATATTTTTTATTTTTTTTATTTTATTTTCTACTTCTTAGTTAAAAAAAAAAAAAAAAAAAAAAAAAAAAAACTAACATATTTTTATAGTTTTGTGTATGTTGTAGGCAGGTTTGGTGTTGATTCTTATCACACTTTTTGTGGTCATCAACTTGCCTGATGTTGACTATTCCATCAAAAAGTTGGCTAGTCCAAAGGGTACAGTTTTGGTAAAGACTCATCAAATCTGTTGATAGCTGTAATGGTTTGCTCAAAATCATAGGGTTTTCAACTCACCCATGCTTTATTGTTGAGTAGTTGAAATGGTTGTCAATTGACCATGGATTTTTCCTTTATGGATTCCAAATAATTGGCTAGCCCACATGTATATGGCTTGTGGTAAAGGCAGTGGAAAACCATATTTGGTATTCAATTGACCAAGATGATTATTCATCGATAATTGACTAGTCCTGAGCAAACGGCTACAGGTAAAGACATCTCAAATCCGTTTATAGCTGATGATTTGCTAAAAATCATGTGGTTATCAGTGTACCTTTGAACACTTGGCTACTCCAGTAGTGATGGCTATTGGTAAAGAGACATCAAATCCATTATTTTCAATGATTCACCTCTCATAGGAGTTAACACACCTGGATGTGATGAGAATAGTATGAAAATTATATGTTTTGATGTACATTTAGTCTTGTGTTGCTGCAAAGAATGGTGCTTTTCAATTGGTTGATGATCATAGAGATTCTACTTATGAAGATTCTTTGCTGCTGATGAGTTTTCTCAATCCTCTGGTTTGTGTTATTGGCGATCTATCAAGAAATCTTGAACTTAACTGTGTCAAATTCAAGATTAGGGGAGGATTGTAAGGAATTATTGAAGATACTACTGATTGATACTGCTGACAGGTTCCTGCGGAAGGCTTAGTGACTTTCTGCTGATGACTGGTTCCTGCGGACATCTAGAGATCCTACGGATAGAGTTTAACCATGGATATAACTTATGTATTTTAGGACAAGATATGTACAATATCTTTTATTAGTTTTTCATTATTCGTTTCTTGTAAGAAAGGTTAGGGTTTCCACTAGTATATAAGGAACCCTAGGTCATTGTAATAGGGACAAGTTTCTAGTACGAGTTTCATTAATATTATTAGTTTATTGATCCATAGAGGATCAAGTTTAGTATAAGTTTGTTTTTATATTCCGCATAATTACAAGCTCACAGAGATTATCTAACTTAGTCTAGCTAGTGATTACATTAGTTGACGAACGATCTATTGGCTCGTGATCTATCAAGGTATAGATCCCTACAAGGGACAATCCGATTTGCAAGTAACACCGATAGGATCACTTATAGGATGCCTAATAGAATGAAAGAATTTCGCTTTATATCCTGATTTGACAAGGATAACATTGGTGCTTTTGAGGACATCAATGAAGAGGATAAGAAAAAGGGCATGGATTATGTATGGGAAAAGAGGAGTCTTTTCTACAAAGATTGCTTGACTCTATGACAAAAGTATAAAGTCGATAAGGAATTTGCCCGTAGGATTATAAGAGCGATTGAGAAAAAGGTGATTGGTTTCTACAAAGAACATTTACAATCAGAGAGTGAAACCAACGATGAGGTCACGTAGTAACCCATGACCTTGAGTCTAGCTACAAGACTCGTAAATAAAGAAAAGCGCTTCTTGGGAGGCAACCCATGATTTTGTGTGATTTTATTTTGTTTGTTTGTTATTTGCTTCCGTATGCATGCTTTGTTTTTATTATTGGTAGATCATATTTCTAAACTAAATAGTGGAAATACTTTACCTTGTTGTTTGGCCTAGTCTTAACTTCACCCAAAGGTATTTTTGCAAAAGATAAGTGTAAGGGGAAACCCCAAATATGTTTTTAAGAAACAAACTGATCATGATTCTCCACAATATTAAGTGAACATGTATATTCGTATTTGTTAGAGTCAAATGCTTGTATCGAGTCATAATGAAGTTTTGCAGGATTTTCCAGGAAGTAGAACCAAAATTTTCCAGAAATTTTCCGGAAACTTAACATAAGAATTTCTGCAGGTCACTTCTGACGGCGTCACGATTTTACTCTTGACGGCGTCACGTGTAAAAATCTGGAAATTTTACAAGTTTTGTTTTTCTAACGGAGTTTTAAAGTTTTTGTTGAATTATTAGTTTTATAATCTCCAGGAAATCTGCAAACATCATTCCACAAGCATTATATCTTATTTTGTTTTCTAGGATGTAGTAACATATGTAGATTGTCGCCGATTTTATGCGAGGTTGCCTTGTCTGTTTTCTCAGGATTTACAGGTTATCTATGACAAGAAGATGATTTATTATTCTGGAAGGGAAGCTTTGATTGTTCATTTTCTTGGAGGAAGATCTAACCTGCCCACCTTATTATCCATACCGAGCGAATCAGGGGAGTATTTGATTTCATTTGTTTTACTTATTTCACTTTTACATTCTTTACTTGAACATTGGGGACAATGTTCATCTTAAGTGTAAGGGGAGGGTAAAATGATGATACCTTACAGATACACTTTCGCTTGAGTTTGTTTGTTTGATGGTAGATGTGTAATAAAACTATGAGAAATACTTGTTAGTGTAATTTTAGCGCCAAATTTAAAATTTTTTACAACATTTAGGAGTGAAACTTTAGCCATAGCAAGCGTCTCATGGATCGGAGATTGTATGACTAGCACATAACCGTATCATTCAGAAAAATTTTCCACCCAAATATGTGAGGTTCACCTTTAGATTTGATAGGAAAATCATTTACTATTAGTGCTTATGAGTGTACCGGTAGCATTTAGATTCTAGAACTTGTGTTAGTGATGCATCCCGAGATCGCTAGTGAGACTACATTCGTGTAGTAGGATTTACTACATGATAAGAGGCATTAGGATCACCCTTGTGTTAAACCCGTATCATAATTACTTGACCATTTAAGTCATATTACTTGGCTAGTTAAGTCAATTAATTTTTCCCACACCATTAGCGTTGTACTCATTTTTAGTACACGAAACCCCTAGTACACCCCTCCGAGCCTATCTTTTCGTTTCTAACTTTAAGCATTTTACTTAAAGAAGAATTTGTTACACCCCACTTAAATGTACACCCAAATCGCCTTAGCCTTCCGTGTATGCACTCATCTTTAGTGCATTATTGTTATTTGTTAAACCCTAAGTTAATTATCTAATTGATTATATGGTTGCTAAGTCGAGTCATATCCTTGTACATATTGTTTTGGGACTATTGGGACTCATGGGTAAAGTACTTATTTTATGGAGTAATGGGGAAGAACATCATATTATTACCCCCGTATGTGCGTTAATCTTAAAAGTACTCCAAGTGTTTTGATTTTCTTAATTCGAGTCATTAGATTAGTTTATTGTAAAGTATGTAAAAATTCAAGTGTAAGGGGAATTTTCATTCCCTATGATGTATTATTTTGGATGGTAGGGTAAGAGTGTATGCCAAAAAAAAAAAAAAAAAAAAAAAAAAAAAAAAAAAAAAAAAATCAAGAAAAAATAAGAAAAAAATATAGAAAAAGAAAAAGAAAAAAAAACATACGGACTACCATCCCGTTTCATTCTATGTTTATTTTATGTTTTTGTTATTTTTCATTTATTAGCTTAAGTCGAGTCTAGTCTTGGCTTAGCAACGCCATATTGTACATGTAATTAACCAAGATTGTTAACTCGCCACCAGTAAAGACTGCCTATATCCAACAAAACCGTGTATTTCATATCCCTACACCTAACGTTACAACCCTTTAAAAGACCTCTTTGATAGTTTGTCCTAGGTGCTTACGCCATGTGGTGGAGGTTTGATCCTTTCCCAAGCCTATGGTAATCTATTTTGCTATGACAGGTAGTGAGAGATATCTTCCGTTTCCATATTGTAATTTATACTTTATTACACCCGAGAGATGTGAGTATCTAAACACTATTTGTGAGGTGCTAGTGTATGACCTCCGTGCTTGTCTTTCGTCTTTAGTGGAACGATTATTTGTTGTAATTACTTTTATGTTAGTGTTAAATGACCCCTAACTTGTATTTTGATTAGAATAAAAGCGCATTTGCTTGAGGACAAGAAAATCTCAAGTGTAAGGGTATATGATGAGGCGAAAAATGAACCAATTTTAGGGGGTCATTTAAGCCCCGAAATTGAATTTATTTGATCAAATATTACCCTAAATCGTTCCTTTTGTGATTTTAGGTACTTTGGGAGTGAAATCTGGAAAAGGAAGCAATTCGGACGTTTTTGGAGCATAAAAGTGAAGAAAACGCCAAAGACTTAATTTTCCATGCTGTGAACAGTACCTGACGACGTCAAGAGGAAATTCGTGACGGCGTCAAGAGTAAAAGTGGTGATGATCCAGTACAAACCTGACAGCGTCACAAGCAGGGCGTCAAGAGATAATTTTGTGACGGCCTGCATAAGGAAACCACATGACGGCGTCAGACCCAGATCTAGGTAGTCTGAGGAACTATTTGGCGGCGAGATGACGGCGTCAGACATTTGTTCTTGACGCCGTCACCTTCTAAACTCTATATATAGTTTTCTATTTTTCATTCATTAGAGAGGAACTTGTGTGGAGAAACCCTAGGGCCGAACTTTGTGAACCCTAGCTCGTATTTTACAGTATATTCAAGTGTTTTCACCCATTGAATCCTTTCATATGCTATTAAGACAAGTCTTCTCTTAATTCAATCAATATGTCTATGTGTTGGTTGTCTATATCTTGTGCTTGTCTTGATTTCAACATGCTAGGCTAGATTTATTTTGTGTTTGCTTAGATCTAATGAAACCTAGATGTTAATTATGTGTTGATTACTTGTTTATGGTTGAATTGGATGAATGATTTCAATGTTAGGCTTAAGAAAACTGGCAGATCTCCATTGTGTAACATGCTTGAACGTCTTAGGAAACATGAACCGATGTGTACTAGGTTTTATTGGTTGTATTTAATGCATGAGTAAATTCTAATGATCCCATGTTAGGAGCTTCTTAGCCGGCTCGACATAGGAGTGAAGTAGGCACTCATAGGATTGGGGAAGTAAGTACGCCACCCCATGAATGGTATTAAGGAATACAATCCGTCATCCACACAACTATAACAAGTAATTAACGTGTAAAAGATATCTAGGGAGTAGTGAAATCTAAGTAAACACATTTCTCCCACTTATTGCTCACAACCTTAGTTTAATATAGTTTAATTTCATTTTTAGTATTTTATTTTGATTGCATCTTAGTATTGGGTTAGTTGACTAGCAACTAATTCCGCCCAAATCCTTCAAACCCGAGATTTTTACTTGCTTTCCTAAAAATATAAAAATACAAAATGAATCATCCCTCATCTCTAGACCTAGTCTTTAGGTTTTCTAATCCTAGCGACACTATTCCTAGCTGAACGATCAATCCCCCGGTACTTGTCATTATACTATACTACATCGATCAAGTACACTGCCTGGCGGGGGTTGTAAGCTTCTCGAGATCCCTCGAGAGGTAAAGCCTGGTGCAATCCCTACGCATCAGTGCATGTGTAAAAACACTTCAGTCACTTATGAGCAATGCCATGCCCTGCCTCCAATAAATACATACTTAAGCACCTGAAAAACATGCTAAAAGTCAGCTAACGTTGGTAAGTTCATAGGTTTAAAGTAAATAAGCACATATGGACCACAAAACATAAATCAACTAGCACACACACTAATGCCGCATGCAACACTAAGCTCATCCAACCGAACTAGACAAACATCATGTCAAAGGCATATAAACAAAGGGTGCCCCCGAGTGTTAATCCCTAGACACTCGGCATAAAATTCGACATGGTATACGTCCGCGTTTGCTTACCCGGTCAAACCGAATGGGGGAGTCACCCCCAATAGATCTATTTATATCATTCGCGTTTCCCAGCAGGAATTAACGGTTGAAGATAATGGGCAAAATGGGATTCTAGCAACTTAGGCCTTTCCGCATGCCAGTGTGTAAAAACAAAAGTTCAATTTGGTCCATGAAAACAGTTTTGCATGTTTCTCACCCCCAAGGTTTATAAAACAGTACATATAAGAAAAATGGGGCTATAAACTCACCTTAATTATAGCAATCTGCTAGTCAAAAGTAGAACAGCGCAACGCTCCGACACGGGACCTAAATTAGTATGGTAAGTCTTAGTGTATTATTCGTGGTTTAAGTGTTTTGACTTACTTGAAAAGATTTTATGTGCGATCATGTGCTCGTGTATTTCTTGCTTGTTGTGTGGTAACATATATTTCAAAATAGTTTATTATAAAAGTTCTTTGGCGATGGCTCATGGTGAAAGCGTATGGTAGGAGCACGTGTGACGGAACATGCATACGTCGTACTTGTCATCACAATTTATAAGTAATATATACATATAGCATATATATATTAAGTAAGGTTTAGTAATTATGTATTCAATTATTAAGATTTATAATTAATTAAATAGGTTTTGATAAATTAATATAATAATAGTATTAGTGGAGGAATATTATATTATAAATATTATTTATTATTTATAATATAATTTTAATTATAAAAGTAACTGTTTAATAAATACAAGTACTTTAGCCGAATACTCTAAGTGTTTTAATTTTTAGAAATTTTGGGCATGACCCATTTGTTTATTCAATGTTTCCATCTTTCCTAAGTGTTGCAAATTTCTCAAATAAACCATTTTGCTAACTACGTTTTGCAAGAGTTAGTACGTATATATTTTAATCGTTATAGGTATATTTATCGTTATATATATATTTATCTTCATATTGACTTATTAGCAATAAATCCTGATACGAAATCAATGTTTAGCCAAACCAACTTCAAAAATCAACAAAGTCAACATTTTCATAAAAGTTTGGTAAAAATTCAATTTATTACCCTTAACGAGATTAAGGCGTCAAAACAAGTCCAAAATAGTTTTTATGTATATATATCATATCATCAAGTGAAAATATTTATAGTAAGTCGGAAAATATTTCAAAACTCGTTTTTGTCATACGACATGAGCATTGGGCCGAAACTCACTAATTAAGCCCAATAGTCATATTTTAGTCCAAAACCATTTAGTACAATATAAGTTACGATATATATATCGTTATATTTCTAAAATTAATTTAACACGTTTGATATCGAATTTTGGTCAAAAAGTCAAAGTTGTGAAAATGTGGTTGGGCTCGGCCCACTGTCACCGAACACCCCCTTGGTCCCAAAATTTAGTTTAGCCCAAAAAGTCAACTTTTGTCAAAATCCATATGGTGTGACCCAAAATAATTCCATTCGACTGCAAATAATTAAATCGAGCAAAAATAGCAATTTAATTTATCAAGCATAATCTCCACCAATTCACCACTTGAGCCAGAATTTTATGTTTTTCAAATCCCCAATAACTTCATAATTTAGGTGTTAGCCGATTTGTATATATAACCATAAAAGTATATATATCGACTTAAACTCGCGTAATTAACATAAATATCATTTGTATCATCAATTTAGTACCACAACCAACAAGATTAACCACACAAGCAAGAAATACTCTAATGACTATAAAGACTTAAAAAAAAAGTCGAGCAACATGCATGCATACAACAAACCATAACTTTTTCATTTTAGCAAAACATATACATTTAACATTTGGTAATATCATTTGACATCAATTGAACATGAAATGAACAAGATTAAAAGAGTTTTGATGGATTCTTACACAGCGTGTGTTTGTACGAGGCTAGGAGAGACCAAAAACAACCTAAGTTGCTCCAAATTTACCCAAATCACGTTCTGATTAACCTAAAACACTTGAAAATGCACTCCAATTAACTTGAACTTCAACAAAACATTGTGGATCTTGATTTTTATGTGTGTGTCGTCAGTTTTAAGAGAAAATGATCAAGGACAGCCTTGAGAGTGTAAATGGATAAGCTATGTTTGTATGTGTTACTATTAAGGAAACATGTAATTATATAATGATTATAAGATAGTTACTGGAGGGATTTTGTCATCACTTGGGGGAGTAACATCTACTGGCCGGGTATGGACAAAAGAGAGGAGGGGGGAAAACATTTTACTCTTCGTTGGTGTATCGTGTGTCGGTTTATGCTTAAATGTTACCGTAAAATCCCGGTTTGACGTTTTTGTACATGTATATGCAAAATAAAGTTTTGATCGACATTTTTGTCAGGAATGTAATAAAATATTATTACTGACTCAAAAATATGTTTATTTGACTGTTACCATATATATTGTAGTGTCGGTGCGCGTGCGGTGTTGCTTTTCAGTAAAATGTGAGAAAGCTCTCAGTAATTAACGAAACTTGTCAATAACTATCACAAAAAGAATATTTCACGCTTACTGACAAAAATAATTTTTTTAGTAAACATTGTAAGCTACAGTGTGCGGGACAGCTCCTGAAAGTGTTCAAAAGTGCTCAGAAACATGCAGTAATGTGCAGTTATGCATAAAATACTCAAAACATCAATAATAAATAGAAATTAATTATTAAATTAGCTTATGAAAATGACAATTTGTCACACACTTAATGACTCAAACCCGTCTACCATACGTCGGCTTACTTGCATGTGGTTCCTGGCAGGATTCGGGGAAGATAGGCTAGGGAACTTGACTATATGAACCTAGTGATATATGTCCGCCCCACCTGAAGCATGAGATTAGTTTAGTAGGAAGCATAATCATAAAAAATGTAGGATGAGTAATTAGTCTAGTACACTTCTCTCATATTGCTCAACTTAATTTAATTTAATTGTTTTATTTACTTTCAAGTTTTATTTCGAATAATTAATCATTTCAACCTTCAAATCAGTTAAAATAGTGACACCTAGACTTAGATATAATCCAAAACACATAGCTCTTGGGACGACCTCGGTTTTACCAATTACTAGTCTTCACGCGACCAGATTCTCTATCCGTTAGTGGAAATAGGTAGACCTTAGGCAATCGAGACAATATAAATATTAAGACCTGGTTAGTAAAACCTGTATCAAGTTTTTGGCGCTGCTGCCAGGGAGCTATAATAGGATTTTTATTTGAGTTTTTTAAGTTTATTTTTGTTTTCTTATAGTTTGTTAAAGTTTCAGCATAATGGAAGTTATTGGCATCAACACGTTAACTCTTGAAAAGTACCTTGCCATGACTAGGGACGAGCAAGGACTGGGCCTCGTTAGGCCAATGAACGGAGCGGATGTTCAATTTGAGATCAAGCCGCAGTTTATGTGAAAGTTGAGAGAGAAACCCTTTGCTGGGAACAAGACCGAAGATGCTTATAAGCATGTGGAAAATGTGCTTTATATCACCAGCCTCTTTAATACTCTAGGTGTTTCTCATGACGCGGTCATGCTCCGAGTGTTCCCTATGACACTCAGGGAGCCGCAAGAATATGGGTTGATAGGTTGGCATCTGGGACCATTAACACTTGGAATCTCCTAAAGAAAGCCTTCATTCAACGCTTTTGACCTCCTTCTAAGATGGCAAAACAACTGGAGGAGATTCATAATTTCAGACAAGAGGGTTGTAGAACTATAGAGGGGGGTGAATACGGTTTCTTCGGCTTGTAAGACGTTTAAAAAACTTTAAGCCTCAAAGAAAACCAAGTGGTTGTATAATCAATCCAAACAACCACAAACAAAACTAAAGTATATAAAGCGAGTAAGGAGGGACACCACGATATATACTGGTTCGGGATGGGAGGTTTATACCATCCGTACGTCCAGTTGCGAATCCACGACACCGATACTATTCCACTAGTATAATCCTTTCGGTGGACAACAAACCGTTACAATTCACTCCACCGATATTCACCAATATCGATGCTGACAAAGAAGGAGTTACTCTCACGGTATTCCGCACCTTAGAAACCACCCTAAAGAATCTCGTGATTCGACTTACACTATGGGTCACCAAGACCATTACCAACCAAAACTTCCCACCGGAAGTATCAAACCCCAACTATATCCCCAATGATCTAGGCTTGGTCTCCAAGACACAAGACTTCCCTTACAACCAATTTGAATGAATATAAGTTTCTTTGAACCAAGCCCTAACTAACCTAGTGACTCAATTCTAATAGAAAGGGTATAGAGAAGAAGACCCTCGATACAATCACAAGAGTGGATTAGGTTCTTGTGATTCTTCCCTTGCAAAGTGATTGAGGCAAAAGCAGTCAACTAAAGTCAACCACGGATGTGGTCAAGATAGTCAAACTCCTTAGGCTCAATGCTCCGTGGAAGTATAGGGTTTCCCCGGGTCGTTATGTCCTAACGAGGTGTGATGGTTATCAAACGGGTTTGTGATCGGGTGAATTTGGACAGGAAAAGGGGTTGTGAATGATTTGAACTAAGGAATCTACAAAGAAATAGCTTAAACAAGCTATATGAATAAGACTGTGAAATCAGAAAAACCAGAAATGATTTAAACCTAAAAACGCGTACGTTCAATTTAAATATACGCGAACGTACGAAATAAAACGTGAAAACTGAAATCTGAAAACCCCCAGGGGGTGAAAATGACTTTTTTACAAACCTAAGGATAAAAGAAAATTTTTAGAAAAAGAAAATTAGTTTTTACACTATTTAATTATTTAATATTAATTAATTACTAATTAATTCTAATTATTAATATTTAAATAACTTAAATACAATATAATATTATTTAAATACTAGAAAAATGAAAATTAAATTTCTAAAATTATAAAATAACTAAAAACAAGTTTTAAAATTAAAAATAAGTATTTTTGTCCTTTTGTGATTTTTATATTAATTAATTACTAATTAAATATTAATTACCTAATTAAAGTATTTTAAATTATAAAAAATAGCAAATGAACAGAAAAAATTCTAGAAAAATTCCTAAAATTATATTATATTATATAAAAGCTAGGAAAAATATAAAAACTAGGTCTTACTTAATAAAAACTAATTATGCTATTTAAAACTTAATTATTGATTAATTATTAATTAAACTAATATTAAATCTAATAAATACTAAATGACAAAATAAAAATCTGAGAAATTTACTAAAGTTACTTTACTATAAAATTAATTTAAGAAAATTATAAAAATACCAAGTGCTTAACAAAAATTTAAAAAGAAAAATTAAAATTTAAATTACATTAAATAGAAACTATCACTTAAAATTAAATTGTTTTTTCTTGATTTTTCTTTTAGAAATCTATTTTACACCTAAAAACAAGAAACTTTTGTAAAAACAAATTTTTAGGAAATCAAAAATAAGCCAGAATAAGCCAAAAAGGTGTGACAGTTGACTTTAGTTGACTGTGGTAGGCAAAAGCTTGAAATAAGCTCATGTGCGGCCCACAAGGGGTGATTCTGGTTTACTTGAGTTACTTGGACATGTTTAAGTAGGTTTCACTCAAATAAGCTCAAAGTATAAGCCTATAAGCCAGAATAAGCAATTGGCTAAGCCAATTTCAACTCAGAAATGGGACAAAGTTGAGGGTCAAATCCAAGTAGGGTCCACAGGTCCTATGGTCAAACTAAAGGTCAAAATATGAAGTCTACCAGGAGGGGGGGTTCAAAGGACCAAAGTTGTGGCCTGTGGGACCACTGTGGTGGCCAGAAACCACCACCAAAGTGGTGGTGATGGGAGGTCTGCTGATGCAGCAGGGGATTACCCCTCCCCTGCAAGTGCGTTTGGCCAAGTGTGGGGCCCACCAGAAAATTCACAAAAATAAAAGGAATATGGGACAATGAAGTTCAGCTGGGAGACTCAACACCCAAGAAATTTCAAATCTTGAAACCTATCACAAAATTCTGAAATATTCTTGGAAATTTAGGAAAATCTGAGGTGAGCACACTTTGACTTTTTAGGAAAACTACATATTTTGACTTTATTGGATTTTGATCCTTCTTTACTGATTAATTAAGCTATAATAAGCTATAAGAGACCTAAATTATACTAAATTATCTACCTATGCATTGAAATTGAGATTTGTGGGTCTAAAATCCTTAACAGTTAACTGTTAAGGGATTTTAAAATGGATTTTGACTTTTATGTTATACCCTACTAATTTTGAACCTTGATTAACCCATATTACCCTAGTGTGACATGTAGAAGAAATTACTAACACCTAGGACATCCTGAGGTGCTTTGAACCAGCATATGCCAAACACCCCTATATACCACTGATTTCACTATCATACAGAGAATCAAGCCTTAATTACTCAACCTATTAACCAATCTAAGTCTAAAAACAATATGAGAAGCCAGATGCACAACAACAACAACATTTAACCATAATCAGTCATGATCCAATTTTTGACAGTGTAAATCATAAAGGAACAAATCATGCATTCAAATGAATAAACAAGTGATATTAGGCATTAATTCCACTAAACTACTCCCATGTAGCATAAATCAGCAAATATAAGCATGAAACAAAGACATGTACAGTAAAATGCAAAAATCATAAATAAGGCTTACAATTGATAACCAACTGAGAACAAGTAACCAGGGACTATAAACCAATCCTAACACCTCCCTTCAGGCACTAAACCAAAGTTCATCAGCTTTTGACCATGCTCCAAGCTTTATCTGTCTTGTAAAATGATTTTTTATTTTCTTGTGATTTATTTGGTATTTTTTTTTTGTGAGTTTTCCTTTCTTGACCTAACTGATTGTAAAAGTTTCATAAGCTTTAAGAAACTTATAAGTGAGCAGAAATAAGCTTAAATCACCACTAACCAATAACTTTTAACCACTATAAGCAACATTTGAGATTTTTAAACAAAAATAGCATAAACTTAGAATTGAACTTAGAACTGAAATTAATTGTTAAAATGAGTTTAAGTTACACTGAAAACCTTAGAATTACAACTTACATGCTAAAAGATACACTGGAATCTGAAAATTAACTACAACGACAATAATATATTAAGCTACAACTATATTAGCTACTAACTCCTTTTTCTTCAATCATTTCTTTACTTATAAAGGTCCTGGAGTGTCTCTGAGTCAATCCCACTCCTTTGTGAGCCATTGGATGGCTTAGAATGATCTCAGCCATCAAAAACGGTTTTGGTGGGAAATATATTTTGGCAGTTATTGGTTTTGCTTGTGAGATTTGTGGGAATTAATTGGGTTTTAGAGAGTTGTGGTTTGGAAGGGGGGACAAGGGATGGGTTTGTTGCAGGGTTAGTGAGAATGGGTGGAGTGTAGCAGGGGATAGCAGGCCTCAAGTGGGAGGGAGATGGAGATGGTCAAAGTTTGACCTGGGGGTGGTATTAAAAAAAACGGGGGAGTGTTTTTATTTGTGTGTGTTGGGCTGTGGTGAGGGTAATGGGCCAAGGGTGGTATTTGTTGGACCAGGCCTTGGGGTGGATTGTTTGTTTGTTTATTTTTAAGTTTAAAAACCATAGGGATCATTCATGTACAAACTGAAATCCAAGGCTGAAAATGTAATTTTTGCCAAAGTTATCACAAGGGTCAAAGTTGACAACTCAATAACCCAGGGACCCAAAATGTATTTTTTTTTCACAAATAAACACCCAAGGACCATTTTTGTAAATTTCCAAACCCCGGGGACTAAAATTGCCATTTCACTAAACTTTCATTCCAAGGACTAATCTTGCCAAAATAAGTAACCATAGGACCAAAATTGATTTTTCTTTCAAAAATATCCCACCAGGGACTAATTCTGCCAAATTTTGAAACTCCAGGGACCAAAATTGTAAATTCTCAAAACTTTTCAGATTTTTCACCAAAGGACTAAATATGACAACTTATGATTTCAAAAGGACCTTTGGTGATAATTTTCCATATTTTAAATGACCAGGGACTAGTTTTGACATTTTATGAAAGTTGGGGGGCTAAAACTGCCAATTTTGCAAACTTTGTACGTTTTTCATCTGTTTTTACTCATTTTGCATCTAAAACATATAAAACACAATTTTGAAATATTTTTTAGTATTTTGATGCATTTCTGAGTGTTTTTGTATGTTTTGCAGTTCAGATTAGACCAAAAATGATGAGTGTTTGAGCACTCATCACAAAGATATGTGTTCTTTCAAAGATGTTAGTATGAAAATTAAGAACACAAGAGATAGAATTAGAGGATTAGAGATAAAGAATGTAGAGAGAAAGAATAATGGCAAGAGGTGAGTAATACAAGAGGCAAGGGTGGTATTTATAGGCCAAGAACCCAAACTTGGGAAATTTTACCGAGGCCGGCGCGTCACCCGCGCGTCAGCGCACGGGCAGCGCGCAAGGCTTCTGTAAACTTTTCCCAAGTGTTGGGTGTTTGGATCTTATAAATACCTATCCTTGCTAAACCCCCAATTGTACTTCACACTAAACCTTAACATTAATCATTCTAAGGTTTACCAATTCAAATAGCCAATTAGAAAATGTTTTGTGAAGTGTTTATAAGAAAACCAAATACCAAAGGTAGAAAGTGTAGATAGGGTAATTTGGAAGGGGTAAAAGTGTTATTCCTCACATGGCATAGAAAAGAGAGAAAGAATATGCGAAGGTATATTACATTGCTTGGGGGGGGGGGGAAGAATGAGATGGAGGGTTGAGATGAGATGGTTTGAATTGGATGGTGGAGATCAAAGGAAGCCTCCTTAGGTTTTCAAATTATTTGGCATGTGTTGAATATGGATGGTTAAGATGTGTTTATTTGAAATGGATGGCTAGGATCAAAGGATCCTTATGTTGGATTAAGAAGGGATATTCCAAAGGAATATGCTTTGCTTGGGGGGAAAGGATGAATCAATGGTTGAGATGGTTTTGGTTTGAAATGGATGTCTTGGATTAGATGGAGCCTCTTTTGAAATTCACATAATTCCCATGTGTTGAAATTGGAAGGCTGAGATGTGTTGTAAGGGAATGAATGTTTGAGATGTAGAGTGTGTAAGGAATGAGTTGGATTGTGTAAGGGAATATGTAAGAGTGTAAGAGATTGTGTAAGAGAATATATGATTTAGATATGATTGGATATGGTGGCATTTGTCTTTTGTAAGAATGAGATTAAGAGAAAGATTAAGACATAATCTAATTTCTATTAAGAAGCAAGTGTTTAGAAAATTAAGATTTTGAGTTGAGAAAATCATAGGTTACTTATAAGTTCAAGTAACACAACGTCGAGAATCCACAGTTTCATATCTCGTGACTTTCCACGACTCGACGTTCTCAACAGATACCTTGGTTCAAACAAGTTAAGTGCTTTGCCTTGATGTAAAGCATAACCCAAGTGGGAAAGGGTGCGTTTACGCAAAGTGACCTTTGACTTAGTTTGACCAATAAGGGAGTAAACCCATAACGTAATTAAAGAAGACGTAAGCATGGGATATGAGCATATGGATGCTTTAACACGATGTCACATGACATATATATGCTCCCTAAGCTTAGAAAAGCCTTGGCTAGAGGCGATAGTTAGAAAACATGAGTTGGCATTTTCCCGTGAACGGGTGTTTTAAAAGTAGGATCTCTCAAGTCTCAAAACTCGTTTCGAGTGTTCTCAATTAAGCACATAACATATTCATACCTGTATTGAAAGATCCACATTTGTCGGATAAGGGGAAAGCCGACTTTCAAATTTCGCCCGGAGCCATACAGTGGCCTGGCGCGTCACCCGCGCGTTGACGCGCGGGCAGCGCGCTAGGAGCAGATATGAGCTCCGGGGAATTTTGGCTAACATTTGTTATTTTATGTGTTTCGATGGTTTTTGAAGTTTGGATACTTTGTCATTCAAAGAGTTAACCTCATGTACAAGTTTTTCACAACTTGTGCAAGGTTCAACCACCTCTTTGCGTTGAGTAAGTCTATTTACTTCTTGTTCAAGTTCAAACACCTTGTCATTAAGAGAGTGTTTCTCCTCAACAAGTTTTTCAATAGTTTTAAAAAGTTCCTCATTCTCTTTTTGCAAATTACGAATATTTAAATCTTTATTAGAAGTAGAAGAGTTCGGAGATACCTCTTGGGTTTCAAATGCCATGAGACACGTTGCATTCTTTTCCGAATGATCCCCGTCTTCACTATTACTCCAAGCTCCCCCGATGAATGCCCTATTTTCTTTAGGATTTGGGCATTCACTTATAAAGTGATTCTTGCCTCCACAATTGTAGCACTCGCGTTCGCGGCTTGAGCTTCCACCACCTTTATTATTATAGCCACGATCTCTTCCAAGCATTCTACCATTACAATCATCTTGGTTATCAAACCGATTACCATGCCTAGGGTTGCCTTCTCGTCTAAAGAACTTCCTAAAGTTCCTTGCCATAAGGTTGAGCTCTTCATCGTCTTCATCACTTCCTTCATCATTATCATCACTAGTTTGTTCCCTAGTGACTTTAGCTTTGAGGGCTAGTGACTTAACCTCTTTTTTCTTTTCTTTAGAAATAACCTTGTCGTTTTCTAAAATCATTTCATACACTTTGAGGTTGCCGATTAGCTCGTCAAGAGGAAGTTCCACCAAGTTCTTGGCTTCTTCAATAGCCGTCACCTTTGGCCTCGACTTAACCGAAAGAGCTCGAAAAAACTTTCTCACATGGTTCTTGTTGTAAAAGCTAGGATCTAGAGCCGTGAGGCTTATGATAATAGCATTGAACTGTGTGTAACCATTGTCAATGGTCTCTTCATCCGAGATCGCAAACTTCTCATATTGTTGGATGAGTAAGTCGATCTTGCAATCTTTGACTTGTGAGTTACCTTGATGTGTGATGATGAGTGAATGCTAAATCTCCTTGGCGGTCTTGCATATATGAACTCTCTCGAACTCCCTTCGAGGTAGAGCATTGTAGATTAACATCTTGGCTTCATCATTCTTACCAAGCTTTCTCCTCTCATCATCTTTTAGATTCGAGTTGGGCTTTCCACTAACAACTTTGTTTCGGGGTCTTCCACCATGAACACAAAGTTGCCATTTTGAATAATTTCCCATAAATCAAGATCTTTCTACCTAACATAGGTCTCAAACCGGGTTTTCCAAAAACAAAACCCATTGGTCTCTAGCAAAGGTGGTCTTTGCATAGATCACCCCTCAACATAGTTCTCTTGAGCCATGGATCTATACTCTTCTTTGCCAAAAATCTTAGTTAGGATTTTAGATCTTTGGGAAAGAAGTGTTTGACTTAAAACGACTTCTCGGGAAGATTTTAATGCTCAAAAACTTGAGTATACCGCTCTGATACCAATTGTAGAACCGTAGAGTGGGGTGAATACGGTTTATTAGGCTTGTAAGACATTTAAAAAACTTTAAGCCTCAAAGAAAACCAAGTGGTTGTATAATCAATCCAAACAACCACAAACATAACTAAAGTATATAAAGCGAGTAAGGAGGGACACCACGATATATACTGGTTAGGGATAGGGGGTTTATACCATCTGTAGGTCCAGTTGCGAATCCACGACACCGATACTATTCCAGTAGTATGATCCTTTTGGTGGACTACAAACCGTTACAATTCACTCCACCGATAATCACCAATATCGATGCTCACAAAGAAGAAGTTACTCTCATGGTATTCCGCACCTCGGAAACCACCCTAAAGAATCTCGTGATTTGACTTACACTATGGGTCACCAAGACCACTACCAACCAAAACTTCCCATCGCAAGTATCAAACCCCAACTAGATCCCCAATGATCTAGGCTTGGTCACCAAGATACAAGACTTCCCTTACAACCAATTTGAATTAATATAAATTTCTATGAACCAAGCCCTAACCTAACCTAGTAACTCGATTCTAATAGAAAGGGTATAGAGAAGAAGACACTTGACACAATCACAAGAGTGGATTAGGTTCTTGTGATTCTTCCATTGTAAAGATATGTGTTATTTCAAAGATGTTAGTATGAAAATTAAGAACACAAGAGATAGAATTAGAGGATTAGAGAGAAAGAATGTAGAGAGAAAGAATAATGGCAAGGGGTGAGGCATACAAGAGGCAATGGTGGTATTTATAGGCCAAGAACCCAAACTTGGGAAATTTTACCGAGGCCGGCGCGTCACCCGCTCGTCAGCGCGCTAGGCTTCTATAAACTTTTCCCAAGTGTTGGGTGTTTGGATCTTATAAATACCTATCCTTGCTAAACCCACAATTGTACTTCACACTAAACCTTAACATTAATCAATCTAAGGTTTACCAACTCAAATAACCAATTAGAAAATGTTTTATGAAGTGTTTATAAGAAAACCAAATACCAAAGGTAGAAAGTGTAGATAGGGTAATTTGGAAGGGGTAGAAGTGTTATTCCTCACATGGCATAGAAAAGAGAGAAAGAATATGCCAAGGTATATTCCATTGCTTGGGGGGGGGGGGGAAGAATGAGATGGAGGGTTGAGATGAGATGGTTTGAATTGGATGGTGGTGGCATTTGTCTTTTGTAAGGGAATATGTAAGAGTGTAAGAGATTGTGTAAGAGAATATATGATTTGGATATGATTTGATATGGTGGCATTTGTCTTTTGTAAGAATGAGATTAAGAGAAAGATTAAGACATAATCTAATTGCTATTAAGAAGAAAGTGTTTAGACAATTAAGATTATGAGTTGAGAAAATCATAGGTTACATATAAGTTCAAGTAAGACAACGTCGAGAATCCATAGTTTCATATCTCGTGACTTTCCACGACTCGACGTTCTCAACTAATACCTTGGTTCAAACAAGTTAAGTACTTTGCCTTGTTGTAAAGCATAACCCAAGTGGGAAAGGATGCGTTTACGCAAAGAGACCTTTGACTTAGTTTGACCAGTACGAGAGTAAACCCGTTACATAATTAGAGAAGACGTAAGCACGGGATATGAGCATATGGATGCTTTAACACGATGTCACGTGAAATATATAAGCTCCCTAAGTTTAGAAAAGCCTTGGCTAGAGGCGATAGTTAGAAAACATGAGTTGGCGTTTTCCAGTGAACGGGTGTTTTAAAAGTAGGATCTCTCAAGTCTCAAAACTCGTTTCGATTGTTCCCAAGTAAGCACATAACATATTCATACATGTATTGAAAGATCCACATTTTTCGGGTAAGGGGAAAGCCGAATTTAAAATTTCGCCCGGAGCAATATAGTGGCCTGGCGCGTCACCCGCGCGTTGACGCGCGGGCAGCGCGCCTGGAGCAGATATGAGCTCCGGGGAATTTTGGCTAATGTTTGTTATTTTATGTGTTTCGATGGTTTATTTGTCATCATTAAAACATGAAGAGATCTTGATTATGTTGCCTTAACAAGGGTAATGAAACATTGTACCAGGCATGGGATAGGTACAATGACCTCTTATACAGGTGCCCTGCACATGACTTGAACAACCAACAGAACGTAAACATATTTTACAAGGGCATTAATATAGCAACAAGGCGAATGATCGATTCCCAGGGACCTATCCCGGGAATAACACCTGCTCAAGCCCTTGATGTTATTCAAGATATGGCCGACCACTCACAGAAGTGGCATGATGGAGTAAGCACTAAGAGTACAAGTGGAAGTGTAGAAGGTATGAACGCTCTAACAACCAAACTTGAGAATCTTGGCAGAGAAATAAAGAAATCAAGGAAAGCATACATGCTCTCCAAGTCGGATGCGATAATTGTGAAGGAGCTCACCTTGCAAAAGGTTGACTGTTGAACGAGGAAGAGATAAAGATTGAAGAAGTCAAATATAGAGACGGAAGACCTTTTCAAGGAAACAACAAAAAAGGATATCGGGTAGGACCACCTGGGTACTTCAATCAAGCTCCTTACGGTGAGAGAAGATCAAGCTTGGAGGAAACAATCACCAAATACTTGGAATAATCAACCAAGAAACAAAAATAACAAGATGAATGGTCTATAGGATTTCAAGAAAGTACCAACAAGAGCTTATTCAGTCATGATGAATCTCTTAAAAACCTTGAGGCGGTGATTAGGAAGCTTAGTGATGAAGTGCATAAACGCAAGATGGAGAGAAATTAACCCGTCGGGACATGCATGACACTTATGGCCAAAGATGAGATTGATGATTCCAGCAAGAGTTTCCATTATGAATCTTATGATAATTCTCTTTTTTAGGATAGCAGTAAACGATCTGAAGGGGTATCGATACAATTGCCTAATAAGGAAGAAAGCGCGGAAAGTTTCGCCTTTCCATGCTCTATTGGTAATTCTAACTTATCTGCATTAGCCAATTTGGGATCAAACATTAATGTCATGCCTCTCTCCTTATTCCTATCCATCAAGATGACAAGCCTCAAGGAAACAAGTTTGGTAATAGAGATGGCAGACATGACCTGAGCCACTTCGATAGGGATTGTTGATAACGTTATAATAAAGATTGACCGATTTCTGTTTCCCTCATACTTCGTAGTGATTGATATGGCAAATACTCCAAAGGAAGACCTTATCCTTGGAAGACCTTTTCTTGCAACGTCTCGAGCTCGTTTTGATGTTTTTATAAAGGATATCTCGTTTGGAGTGGAACTTCATAACGAAAGGGTTGTGTTCAAAATGACTGGGTTGAAGAAAAGCAATGATGTCGCTACTTCATGTATGGCAAATATTGCGATTGAGGAAAATCCGCCAAAGATGCTTAGGGTTTCAAAAAATATCTTTAATTATAAAACTCCTTTATGCCTAAAGTATGCACAAGAGGTTGATTTTCATGGAGAAAGTGATGGGTCTTTTTGGAATGATAGCGATGACGAAGACCCATCATGTTAACTAAGGAGTGATCAAGAAAGCCATATGAAAGTCACTTTAGTGCGGCACTGTTGTGAACCCAAGGCGTTTGCAAATAATGGTAAGTTGTGTATGCCTTCATGTTGCCCTTTTGTCAAATCTTGCAATGGAGGAGGAAACATAAGATTAAGACAACTGAAGAGGGAATCGATAGTTTGGTCATGTTTTAAAGATTCAAGTTTTGATCAAAAGACATGGTTCCATAACTACTATAAAAGTTTTAATTCCGAAGAAAAGGTCGACTGGACGATTCACTTTTGTAAGCCAGCGCTTATGATGGATAACGTAATTACCCACGCTTGGCCACATGTGATCCCCTTCGAAAGAAATGCCAAGGAGGAAAACTTATTCAAGGGGATATGGCCAGAAGATATGAGTGGGCATGTTTAACGAACATAAGAGGTCAGAAGTCAGCTACCGTGGGATATCATTTGAAAATTGGGTGAAAGTAAAATTCGGGGAAGTTGAGCTAAGCATTCAAGATAAAATGCATTATCGAAACGAGTGGGCAATGGCAAATTTCCTTCGAGGAGATCGGCTTAGATCAACACTTTATGTTGCTCCAACAGTTTGGGATCAACCATCTACTACATGGGATGGAAGAATGGGCGAGATAGCACATCCACCCACGTGATGACCCGTGGGAGTGAGTCTAACTTAAAGACTCGATAATAAACAAAAGTGCTATTACTGGAGACAACCCGTATTATCCCTTTCATGTCTTTTTTTGTTGGTTTGGTATTTTTGTTTTATATTTTGTAGGAATTGGAGCATGGAGGATTAAGAAGACCTCATTATGGCTGGAATTGAGGCTCTCGGACTACTGATTACGGCGTAGCTGGTGTATGGTGTTACGCCATAACATCCTCCTTTTACATAATGGCTCCAGATTTTTCATTGGCTACGGCGTATCTTAGAAATAAGGTTACGCCGTAACATATTCCTGTCACTAATTTTTCAAAACATTAAAATTTATACCATAACCTTGTAATATTAACTAAATGAATTTTGTGGGTATATTCGCTGTAAACCCTCACGAGACTACACTCGTCCACTTGGGACACCAAGTGGTTTAAAAGGCTTGTTGCATACACTAAATGCAACTGTGATTCCTACGAAAGTGAGTTAGGATTTGTTTGTTTGTTTTTTTTATTGTTAGGTTTATGCTTGTGGTAGTATCGTGATTTCAGGGTTTTGAAGTTTGCTCATGGAGGCAAGTCGAAGGCACGCATTCTTACGTGACCCTTCTTTCATTTTTGGAGCAAATTTCAGGGAAGTTCTCGCTCTAATTCTACTTTCTCTTCACCTGTATTTAATTCTTAGTACAAAAGGGACTTTGTACAATTCAAGTGGGGGACGGGAGTAGAATGATTACTTGAACTTGTTTACCCTCGTTTTCTAGTTTATTTTGAAAAATTATGTCATTTTTAAAATTTTGACATGTTTTTCTTAACCTAACTAGAATAGACCTTAGACGAGCAAATTTAACCCTTGAATTTACATGGTGAATTTAGCATATCCGTTTCCACTGATTTACCCCAAATCCACCAAATATTGAGTGTGCCAGTAGTTTGTAACCTTTAGAACTTGGCCTTTACATCATTTCGAGACCATAGACGAGTAGTGTGTCGAGTTATCTCGATGCATTTAGAAGGAACAATTTAAGGAGGAAATATTTTTGGATTATCACCCAAACAACCTTATATGTGTGTGTTTATCCATTAGTCACATTAACTTCTCTACCCCCATGTAAACCCTTTGTTGCACTCACCTTTAGTGCAAGATACCCCTAGATACACCCTTTTGATCCTATCATTTTGTTTCATATCCCTATATATTTGTTTCGATACACCTTTACACCTTAGCCTACTGTGCAGTCTTAGTTTATGATTAGGAAGTCATTGTTTTCCCAAGTTCAAGGTCTAAGTGGAGAAATCCGGGAATCATGCGTACATCGAATACATATTATTGAAGATCATTAGAAGACCCCCAAACTCTCAATTATGGTTCATCTCAAGTGGGGGATCTAAATATGTTTGTATTTTAGTTACGATTCAAAAAAAAGTGTGAATTTTTGTTTGTAATTAGTTGTATTAATGGTGCACCATTGTATAGCACCTTGATTATGAGCTTATCAAGATATAGTATCAAAGAGGCCACTTCGGTCGCATTTGAAGATATGAGTTGGTGAAATCTCTACACCAACATGAAGACCAAGTAAAGTGTCCATAATGACGTCCTCTCATGGTACTTGTACTTGTTATGATCCGGTTCTTTAGTTTCGAAGCTTGGACTTTGGGTGAACGGTAAACAGTGATGACTTAGTTGCAGGCTTAGACTATTTGCTTGTTATTTTTTATTTTACACCCATTTTTGGTATTCCTATGTCTATTCCTACCCTTTAGTCATGAATAGTGCTTAGGTGAGGGATTTGAGCAGGCATTGGTGTCTTGCCCAGCGTTCCGGTCATGTTTGATGTTCTTTATCGCCTTTACCGTAGTATGTTACTAACGACACTACACCCTTAACCATATTTGTGTTCACCCAATATTGCCTTCTAAGATTTTTTTGACCATAGCTCTAGTGGTGGAGATTTGTGTAACTGCCAAGCCTATGATAGAATACTTACTATGACTGTGCTTTGAGTGATCACCCCGAAAATTGACACTTAAAATATGAGAGAGTATGAGTGTTAGTTCCCCTTTTGTGAGGTGTTCGGCTTTGAGAATTCTAGCATAGGATATTTTTAATCTCATATTTCCCGAGTTATGTTGGGGGATATATTTTTTAGAATACTTCTAATATGGTCTATTTGAGGGCAAGCAGAGTTCAAGTGGGGGGATATTTAATGGCGTCAAATAATCCTGATATTTAAGTGTCAATTTCCCCCTATTATGCTCATTTATTCTACTTATTATGTGGATATATACTTTGATTTCTTTACATTCTCTATACAGGTTACAAATGAGCATAGGAGCTAAAGAGATGAGGAAATTGGAAAGAACGCTCAAAAGATAAACATTTCTAGTATGCTAGAAAGAGCTATGGTGTAACATTCACTCTCTATTATGCCGTAGTTAGGAATTCAAACTTGAAGACCAAAGTCAACACGGATCAAGAGTTACGGCATAACCAAATCCTGTGTTATGCCGTAACAAAATCAATTCTTTCAAGCATCCCTCGAATTGGTGGCTGTGAAGTAACATAATCATGGAGTTAAGGCATAACAGTGACTACGAGAGTAATCCTAGATCCAAGAATTAAACTACGGCGTAACAACACATGAAAATACGACGTAGAAGAAACCCTAACTGGAAGCTACGGCGTAGCACAATCCTTAGCTACGCCGTAACTATTACTTTTGGATAAGATCTTCTCAAGATTATAGTAGCTATGGTGTAACACCCTTTTTGAGCTACGCCGTAGCTGCGATGGGCCTTTAAATACAACCCTAATTTCTGCATTTTGCATACAACTTTCTTACTCACAAAATCAGAGATCGTTGGGAGCTTTCTCAAGGCCATTCTACAACAACATACAGAGCATTTCCAAGGGAGAAATCACGCCTATAACACCATAAGTTTTAGCATTTCATTATTTCATTTACATTTCGAATTCATGGCAATTGTAAACCTTTATTCGAGTGTTGAATTTAATATGATCGGCTAAGCACCTCTAGTGCTAGCCTAGTTATGATTTCTACATTGTTTTGATTATGTTTTCGTACTTTTCTTAGTAATTGTACGTGTGTGTATGCTTAGTTTATCTTAAGATCGTTTAGTTACTGTAGTTTAAAAGACCCAGTTATACTTGGTATGCTAGAAGAATTGACCGTAGGACCCTTGCGTAGTTGAGTTGCGAGGATATGGTTGGGATGACAACTAACCATGGACCTTGTGTGCGAATTAACCATAGGATCACTTTTCGGGTTGGATAAACGTAATTAGTTAAAGTATGGTCTATGATCGTGACACCGGACCATACAAGATAAGTCTAGCATGTAGTGGCACTTAATGACTCAAACCCGTCTACCGTACACCAGCGTACTAGCATGGGGTAGTGCCTATGGTTCCAAGCAGGATTCAGGGGAGATAGGCTAGGGAAGTTGACCATATGAACCTAGTGATATATGTTCGCCCCACCTCAAGCACGAGATTAGTTTAGTAGGAAGTGTAATAAAAAACAATGTAGGATGAGTTATTAGGCTAGTACACTTCTCTCTTATTGCTCACAACTTAATTTAATTTCCTTGTTTTATTTGCTTTCAAGTTTTATTTCGAATAATTAATCACTTCAACCTTCAAATCAGTTAAAATAGTGACACCTAGACTTAGATATAATCTAAAACACATAGCTCTTGGGACGACCTCGGTTTCACCAATAACTAGTCTACACGCGACTGGATTCTCTGTCCGTTAATGCAAATAGGTAGACCTTAGGTAATCGAGATAATATAAATATTAAGACCTCGTCAGTAAAACCTGCATCAGATCCACAATCAATTTTCGCCCCCAAAAAATTGTTCCTAACCTAATTCACCAAAAAATTGATTTTCCCCAAACCAGTTATAGCAAATACAATTCATAACCAAAACAATTAATTATATCCTAAGGGTATGTTTGTTTCATTAAAATGTTTTAGGTCTAAATTTGACTATCACATCTTAACAGTAAGAGGTTGCTAGAAAGTCAAATTTGAACAAAATAATGTTTTTTGTTTTCGTATAATTGTCCAAATTATTTTAAGTTCTCGTTTCTGCAATTTATTTAAGTAACTTACTTAAATATGAAACAAGAATTTTTATCATAAATATAACATAGTTAATAAACCATCAAATATATTATATTAACACGAGTCTTCAATCTCTTATTGAGTAAGAGGCAGTAAGACAAGTCTCTCACCTCTTACTGAGTAAGATGTCATATGTATAACTGGGTTTGACTCAAAAGAAAAAAAAAAACAAACAAGCAAAATGTCTCCCGACCTCTTAGTGGTAAGTGTAAATAGTAAGACCTTTTTTTTAAACAAACGCACCCTAAATCAGTGCTCTCTACCCGAATAATTCAAGTAACCCCCGAAATCAGTTTTCCCCTAAATCATCAACCGATAGGAGGTATCTTTTCTAATTAAGGTTTATGGCTTCATTACCGGCGATTTAATTAAGCATCACGACTATATGATTATTGAAATAAGGGTTACAAAGATACAATTGAATCCACAATCTTAAAGTTTTTTTTCCATTACAACATCCTCCTATATGTACCCTTGTTTTTCATTCATTGTTCCTGATCCTACGTTTTATCACAGCTGCTAAATCCATCATCGTTCATTAATCGGTAAGTTGATTAAATAACAAGTCAGTGATGACATGGAATATGCAATAGAGGATAAACTAAAATCACTACATGGATAAACATTGGCTCATGAAGTACTTGTTGTAACTTGTAAGTAAGATTCTTTGATCACTTTTGTTTTGAGCATGATTGTTGAGACAAAATATATTAGTACTTTGTATGATGCGTAAGTCACAAATGGGTTGTACATTTGGACTCCAAAAATCAGGTGTAAAAGGTTAGATCATAAACAAATAGTAAGTTCTAAATGTTTTAGTTGCATAGTATGGAACAATTTTAACATCTGAATGCATATTGCAATCATATACGGATAGTAAGTTCTGAATCTTTAATACCTCAATGTGACATTTTTACCACAAAACGTAGTAGAGGTGGTTTAATCTGTTTCATATTCATCAATGTGTGTGTTTGGATCATGTATATAGAGATCTGAAGCAACATGTAAGAAGGCTGCAACAACAGTCTGACAGCAGGCAGAGCCCTACTGTAATGAAGATGATGAGACATCTTACCACAGACCCATTTAGCTCTAATTGACCCATTCTCATGTAAAGTTCATGATGATGGTTATATTTTCAGAGTGTAGTTACATAATATTATCAAGAGATGTTGCACGAAACAATTTGTCGATTAAGAGAATAATAATTGTCGGACTTTGCTACAAATTTGATAGCGTAAGAATACAATTGATCTGCACTTCGTGAATGTAATGTTCAAGATGAAATGGGTAACTATTAACTCACATTTTTCATCAATCTCTCTTTTAGTAGCCTACGTCATCTTAATGATTATTGCACGAGTTTATGTCACTACTATATACATGACATTTAGGTAAAGTATTAAATAGTGGCAATCTGCTAATCAAGCATCAAAAAATATCATCTGTCAAAGTTATGATTATCTGGAGATGCTTTCATAAAAGAAACGAAAATTGAAATGGATTTAATAGGAAGAGAGTTTTCTATGACAACATGAAAAAGTGCAAATAAACACCCCATATAATGACATTTTGTTTCAAAGTGTAAGCCTAACCCATATATATATATATATATATATATATATATATATATATATATATATATATATATATATATATAGTAGGGTTCTAGAGAAAAGTGTATTTGGATAGAAAAGTGAGAAAAAAAGTTATAGGGTCGAATTTGAAACATCTCAAACTTTAGGGGTAGTTTTGAAACAATGCAAACAAAATAAGGGGTAGCAGGTAACCATCAGATACAAACAATCATATCCTCATTTTAATTCATTCACTGGAGATGAGCTACTCCATCTGCACCATCACCACCACCACCATCTGCACCATCACCACCGTCACCGGCACCACCAACATCTGCATTGTTACCACCACCATCACCATCGCAACCAACATCATTAAAACCACCACTATTAAAACCGATCAAAACACCAAATCTTATCAAATTCCGATCAAAATCCGATCCAAATAATCATGAAAGTAGGAATTTTGTATTTCAGATCATCATAAATATGTTACCCCATCAGTTTTATGTTATTTTTATATATTCATGACACGAATCTGAGAACTCAATCAATAGTAAGTCCATAATTATCAATTGTTCAATTTTTAAGTTTTTTTGTGCATCATTGGGTATATTATATCATAATTAGTATTTTTGTGAATATGTGTAAAATTAGGGCATCTGTGTAGATTCAAACTTGTGGGTACAAAAATGACATTTAGGTGAATATGTGCAAAAAATTATGTTACGACATCAGTTGGTTTGAATTAATGCATCACGATTATACATTTTATAACTAGTGTACATTTTAAAACATCAGCAGCTCATGTTATGGCATCTATTAGTATAATTAGAGTGTCGCGTGACACGTTAAGGCATTCCGAGTGTATAAGTAAATCATCACGTTACATTTTACTGCATCTGTTTGAGCCTTTGTATGTTTGATTAATGCATAAAAGTATCATAAAAAGAGTATTTGTTTGTTAGATAACAGCACACTGAAATTATTTAAGTCATATGTTTGTCTGATTGTTTGACTAGTGCATAACGGTATCGTAAAACATAGCATATGTCTTAAAACTGAATAGAGCATTAGTTTGTTTGTTTTGTTTAATGCATCTGTTTAATTAATGTGTTAGGGCATCAATTTGTTTGTTTAATTCATCTGTTTCACATACTTTAGTGCATCTGTTTCACATTCTTTAGGGCATCTGTTTGACAAACTTTAGTGCATCTGTTAATGGTGGTAAGGATTGTATTTAATAATTGTATTCATGGAATGATGATAAGAACTATATTTAATGATTTTATTATACTATAGACGTCTTTCATAGTGGTAGCAATTATGACCCATTTATTTATTATAAATAAAGGTATTTTTTGGAACCCAACCAGTATACCAGGTTATTTGTTTTGTGTAGAACTCGTTCTGATCCACTCGCCGAGATGTTCTAATAAGATAGGTGCTATAAAAGGTTACTTAGATACAATGGTAAAAACTTCAAAGTATGTTACACGCATTTGGAGAAAATGCATTCTTTTTCATACTTATGCTGACAATAAGCTGAAAATAAGTTGCATTTTAGTGTACATTCTACTTTTTTTTGCCACACTGAACTTGAAAAGTTAGTATTTTAATTCACTACAAAAAGAATCGTGTTGGTGTTGTTGCAACAAATTTTGTACCGCTTTCTGATTGAGAAACTAGCTGTTCTAACTTTTACCCAAAGTTGATTTTTTTTAAGAATGATCATAGGGTATTAGTCTATATATTATTGCATTCTTTATGACCGAATGTGGAGTTTCACATTTACATGTAGATTTACGATTAAGATCGAGATGTATTGGATTGTTTTTGTTGACACCATGTAAGAATATGAAACTCTCTAAATACAAGTGAGTTTCAAGTTGTAAGTTGACTGTGGTTTTGGTTTCCAGCGTACCTGTGTGCTGAATTTGTAGGGGATGCCAACATTATTATAGTTTACGCATATAAGGAAAGTTAACTATAAAAATAACGGTTCAAATCAGTAAGTTAACTCATATTCATATCTATGGTTCAAATCAGTAAGTTAACTATAAAAATAACAGTTTAAATGGGTTGAATTAGTCGAAATACGCCCAAAGTGGGTCATCTCAACGTGGTTTAAATTATTCAACTGGGTTAAATTATTCGAAATGCATAATTTTAAAAGCTAAAGAAATGGTCATTTCAACGTAGATCATTTAATGCTAAATATTTACCTTTTTTGACCAGTCTGTCTTTCCATCTCCATTTTTTAGCGAACAATTGAAAGTTATAAAATGTATTGACAAAATAATGGGAATATGATAGACTGTTATGGATCACTATTTGTAACTTGTAATATTGTGTAATTTTTTACATTTAAAAGGTAGATATTAGTGCATCAAAAAGGTAGATATTAGGGCATCTATGAATATGATTAGTGCATCGAAAATGTAGATATTAGGGCATCTATGAATATGATACTCTCGATGATGGAACCTATGTCCCAAATGACGTTTGTATGTGTGGGTCTGATCATGCTAGATTTATTTTACTTACTAGTCCGAACATGGGTGGGAAGTCTAATCTTCTTTGTCAAGTTTGTTTGGTAGTGATTTTGGGCCAGGTGAGTCCATGTCGACATGTAACATATCTAATTTGGATTTTTTTTTCAATGATACTTAAAATGTTAGTATGATAAAGAACATCAAGTTATAAGTTAGGGGATCTCTTTGTTGAATTAGGGCATCTATACAATTTTTTTTTTAATTTCTCAATCATCATGATTATAGAAACCATAAGAATTCCTTCATGAATTTTGATAATTTAGCAAATAACCATACTTGATTGCTGTTCTGAAACTAACATTATACTTCAATACCTGACATAATAAAAAACTTCATTAGTTTATGAGCAATCAGCTGAAATTAAAAGCAAGTTCAACTAACATCTTAAAACTTCATTTGGTGTGGGTAATTGGCGATAACAATTTTCGAGATACTAACTTTCTATGGGTCGATTTTGGTTTTTTTTCTATAACGGGTCTAACAGGTAAAAGAATAGTTAGCTAAATAGGAAACGTGTTATATTTTTTAGTGCATCTGTTGTATATTTAGTGCATCAATGTAGAGGCTTGGATTTTACATTATTTTTAATGCATCTGTTTGATTATTTTTTGGTGCATTTGAAGGTGTTTTGGTTTTGTTGCATCTGTTTGATTATTTTTGGTGCATATGAAGGTGTTTGGTTTTGGTGCATCTGTTTGCATGTTTAATGCATCTGTTTGGACACATTAGTGAATCCATTTGCATGCCCTTGATTCAGTAGTGTGTACCATCCAGTCCTACTATATTGCTATGTACTTAAACCAAGAATTGTGGCCTCATGCCTAAGTTGTTGTGTGCGAAATTCAGTTCACTTGCTTGTTTCATTTTTGTTTGTTATAGTGTAGTTTTTGCAATGGGATTCACCTCCAATAATTGGTTACCGAGTTGGTTTCACCACTCAGTTTTGAACTTCAGTGAGGTGTTCTGTCGACGTTCCAAACCAAGTAGTATAGTGTCAAATTGAAACTAATGATTATTTATATGGTGAATTCAATACTACATAACCCGTTTGAAGTTGATCTAAATGGTTAATGTCTGATCTTGTTGCAATGAGCAACTAATGCATCTGTTTGTATAATTAGTGCATCAAAGAGAAGATACAATGTGGTTCTTACATTTGATTTCTTTCTCAGGGGGTTTACGGAGAACCATCCAGGAGAGACAAGCCCAGAGGGCATCATCATGGGTTGACTCGGTAAAAGAGGCAGGAGATCAAAGAAGCTTTCAAGCTATTTGATATAGATGGGTCTGGTATGTTGTTTATATTAAGACTTTGGTTTGGGTATAACTGGTGTAAAATAATTACATTGTTACAATGTGTTTGTTATCAACCTGCTTATTTTTAGGAGATAAACACCTTTAAATAAGCAATTCCAAACACCCCCTAAAATAAGTGAATTGTTTGTCTTTGGTGGTGTATGGTTTTCTTTTTTGAAACTATTTATCTGATAATTGTCAATAAACAATTCTTAATAGTTAGTTCCTGTATCAGTAGATTTAAGAATGAACAAGTATATGAATAGTTATATTTTATGATGTGCTAATTGGAGGTCATGATAGTTTAATAGTGTATAGTAACTGCTGAAGTTTTGCTGTAGGCATTTTGGCAACACTAGGCTCTTAGATCACCTCCTCAAGCATGTTGCAAACGAGGTGAATCCTGGTGGCACATTACGGTTCCGACGATCACATAATGCTTTTTGTATGATGGAATACTGGCTCGAGGATGCTGATATTCTTAAAAAGTGGAAGGACGCTGAGAACCTTTTTGGACTCCACCACCTGGTTGGAAGCCTGGTGATTCTCCATCCAAATGCCAATGGACTTGGTGTGTCTCGGAGCTACAAGATACCAAGAAAAGACCCGAAAATATGAAGAAAAATGAATGAAGAAAATTACCAAAAACTAGTGGTAAACATGAAGCTTTTGTTTGACAATCCTAGCTACTTTACTATATGTTTACCCTTTTGCTTCAATTTACTGATTACCCAACTTGAAAGGTTTAAGCATACTATTTACGGTTTTCTTATAGCATATTATATTTCGGACAATTCAAGTTATTTTATATTTTTCTTGCTGGTGTTTTTGTAATCGTTTCATTTTTCTTGTTGTGTTTGTAACCAAAATCAGTCTTTTAATATATGTTTTAAATGATATTTGTGTTTCGAAAGCAACAAGCATTGCAATACTACTCTATAAAATAAAAGAAGGACATGATATGCAAAACAAGCGCTGTGAATTTCTAAAATGCGAGCAGTTAAAAAAACTCAAAGATACTATTATGGCACAACAAAGGCCCCTTGAGTTTGAAAAAAAAGAAGGAGGAATGGGAGGGTGAGATTTGTACACTTTTCTACCAAAGTGGGGTTTTTTCATGATCCCACCTATATATATATATATATATATATATATATATATATATATATATATATATATATATATATACTAGTTGTCATGGCCCGCCTAATAGGCGGGCACGTTTTATGAACCCTTCCGGCCATATAAGTTCGCCCTGAAGGGCGGACATAACTTATAATTATCGTTGGTATATCTCACCATAATGAAAGAAGGATGGTAAAAATGGTCAAAAAGTGTACATGTTAAAAGAAAAAGGGCAGTGCATATAAACTTTGTGGTTCGCTTGCCTTCACTTGTAGGATGTCGGGCATATATTACTATAGCGAAAAAAGGGTGGTAAAAAACGGTTGAAAAGTGTATTTTTTGAAAAAAAGGATTGTGAAGGGAATTACCTATGCACTTAGGTTGAAAACTTTTATGAATGTTTGCATTTGTAATTTTCTGAAATTTAAATTTATAGATTTTTTATTTATTTTTATCAAGTTTTTATTTATTTTTAAAAATTGTAAACATTTACATTTATGTTACACATTGACATTTATTATATATTTGGAACTTACATATTTAATTTTCATCATTTACTTGGTTATTTGAAGTTATAAGTACATGCTTTTGAAAATGTAGTAGTTGCCATACATGATATTAATTTGTACACTCTCTTGCATATTCTTCTTTTACACTCCTTAGTTTTTAATTTACATCTTTGTAAAATACATAAAAATGATATTAATAACTAAGTAAGCAAATTTTTATTATTTATTTTTTATTTTTTTGTATGAATGTGTTTTTTTAAAACATATATAGACCTACAAAATCTTTCTGCACTTTATTTGTTCAAAACCTCGAGACTTGCACTTAACCTGACACAAGCAAAACTTCCAGAGTAATCAGTCTACCATTTAGTGTTTGTTTATCATCATATCTACCCGATAATATCGTTTTAGATCTGGTTTATCTATCTCTAATTTAGGTTTATGCCTGTGTACATTTGATTTGATAGTATATTTTATTATTCATCCTCAAGTTTATGTAATAAGTGATCAATCCATTCTTGTTTTCTGACACAATATGATAAAAACTTACAATCTTTTTCTTTGGATAGGTTTATTTGTCTTTTTAGGATCGAGCATTACTTTTATGGTATGAGTGATTAAAAGTTATGTGTTTACTGGTAGAATCCGATAAGAACTTTTAAGGGATAGCATTTTTAATGATTGATCTTTTATTTTATGTTATGAGTGATCAAAAGAGATGTGTTTTATGATACGCTATGTTAAATATGTACATCTTCTGTTATTTGTGAGGTGGGTATAACATAAAAATACTCTTTAACCTAGTTAACATGTATGTTTCAAGGTTGTTAAGTTAGATGTGATGTTATGAGTGATCAAAAGAGATATTTTTTTATTGATATGATATGATAAAAACATGCATCTCCAGTTGTTTGTGAGACAGGAATCACATAAAAATACGCTTTAACTTAGTTACCATGTATGTTCTAAGGTTGTTGAGTTAGATTTGCTTAGATTACATGTTAGATTTACGCCAAAATATTACTGGTTTAAGCTTGTTGGTTATCACGATTAATATCATATGATAGAAAATTGTTTTAATGATTTAGTTTTAAGTATGTTCGTAAATATGTTTTGCCGATTTAGTTTTATGTGATGTAATCGCTATCTATTAAGGTTGTTGATTGGTTCCGAACGGTCAACTAAGTTCACCAGGTGATGGTCAACCAAGTCAAACGTTAAAAACCAACTAACCAAGGAGTTTAGGGAATCCCCGGGTCTTTATGTCCCGACGAGGCGTGCAATTGTATTTGTAAAAGTTTTAAATGATCGGGTGATTAATCAGAAAGGTCAGGAATTTGATTATTATGGTTACACTACGAGATTATGATGGAAAACAACTTAGAAACACTTTATTAACAATTACTGATTATCAGATAACCTAAAAACGTGATTTAACCTAAAAACGCGCGTTTGAGTTTAAAATAAACGCGAACTCGCAAATTAAAACGTGAAACGGGAGTAAACAAAGTCCTACGAACGTGAAAATTATATTTTTACAATCCTAAAGATGTAAGAAAATTTTTGGAAAATTAAAATTATTTTTACAACTATTTAATTAATTACTATTAATTAATTACTAATTATTAATTACTTTTTAATTAACTAAATTATCCTAAATTACAAATAATTATAAAATTTAACTAGAAAAATGAAAATTAAATTTAGAAAAATCTAAAATATTATAAAACTAATTTTAAAATAGAAAAACTATTTTTCCTACTTTTTAATTAATTATTAATAATTAAAAACTAGTTATTTAATTGATTTAAATTAAACTAAATTATAAAAAATACTAAATGATTAAGGAAAAATCTGAAAAAATTACTAAAAATCTATTATGATTAAAGAAGCCTAAGAAAAATTTAAAAACAGTTGTTGCTTATAAATAAGCAGAAAATAAGCCAAAAGGGCTTAAATAGAAGCTATCACTTTCTAATTTTTTGTCTTTTTCTAATTTTTATTTTTCACAACTAATTTACTACTAAAAACTAACACTTTTTATGAAGGAACTTTTTATGAATCTTAAAAATAAGCTCTGTGCATGCAATTAAGCACAACAGTCCATGGTTTGAGCTTATTAGGCTTATGGAGTTTTGAAAAAGCTACCAAACTATGTTACCATGAACAAATAAGCTACAACATCATTAAGGAAGCAAGAAATGAGCAAAAACAAAGAAAGAAGTACACCGGTTAAGCTGTAATAAGTGAATAAGCACTTAAGCTCAATTCTGGGCATGAACCAGGCCAAATGGCCAACTATCAGACTAAGTGGGGCCCACCAGGGTGAATGAGAGGGCAAAATGATACTTGATCTCACTAGTAGACCTGGCAAGCTTCAAATAAAACCAATAAGGCAGGCCTATGGCTTAATTTCCAGCCATGTGCAACCTTTGAAAGATTGAGTCAAAGTCTGAGGACTTAGCTTAAATCAAGTATTGGGACAAAAAGATGGGGCAAGCAGCCCTAGTAAACCAACTAAGAAGCTTTAAATAATCCTTAAGCTAGAAAGTGGGACTTCTTATCTTTCCAAAAAACCAATAAGTATACAGTAGGACCCACTAATGAGCAAACTATGGACTAAGGAAGAAGGACCTGTTGGACTGTATTAAGATGCAGGGCACACCCTTGCCCTGCAAGCTGCTTTGAGACTGAATAATAAGCACTTATAAATTTCAAAAAAATAAGCCAACTGTGTAATTCAAAAGCTTAACTAAGGGACTTGATTATGTAAAAATCTTGAGACCTAATTCTCATCACAAAAATCATCAAAATTCTTTGGAAATGTGAGATTCTGCCAAGGGTTCTTAGTTGACTTTTTCAGTTTGTGACACAAATTGACTTTTTTCAAATTCTTATCATCCTAAATGATCCTAGGTGAAGTATTAAGCCAGTCTTAAGACTGAGTTAAGGTACATAAACTTCTATGTAACCAAAATCAATGATCAACCACCCTAAACACCTAACAGTGAACTCATGGTTGAAGATAGAAGAAGATTTTGACTATTTGTTTGAAAATTACCAAACCAATAGTTGGACTGAGCAAGTTTGAGCCAAATAAGGTTGTCTACACAGATTTTACCCAATGAAACTCAAAAGAACAAGGTTAAATGAGCAGATACAAACACCCCCTTAAAAGTTATTTAGATGTGATTTTCAAAACTCTTCAGTGATTCAATGCATGATTCCACTTCACAGATGTAAAATATGATTCAAGAAACTTATCTGAGCACAAGGTTGCACACTCTAACTATATTTATCCATAATTAACAAAAATGATGTTTTGACAGTTAAAAGTGTGAGTGAACCAAAATGTTAATAAAACTATGAAGCATGAACTGAGTCTTAACTAATAAGCTATAACAAATCTAAATAAGCTCACATAAATAACAAATAGCAATAAAAACTACAAACTACCAATATTGCAGAGGTTACACTAGGATCAAAAAGCTAAAAAATGTAGAACCTTGACAATAGCTCAACTAGCATTTCTTTAGGCTGCAACAAGCTCCTAGCTTGTTGTGAAACAAGCTAGGTAAAGTCCCTCTTGCTTATCCATTTCCAACAACTTCCAAAAAGCTTCCCCAGTCTAATGTCAAGGTAATTTCTTGTGGACCTCAGATTCTGATTTCATTTCATGTTTTGTTTTATGTTTTTTTTTAGAACCTAAGTGAACTTTCTGAAATAACATGAAACAATATTAAGTTTGAACAAGATTACTCTAAGCATTGAATTTTTTAACTTGAAATAGTAAAGTAAGAACAAGGATTAAGATGGAACTAAAATGCTGATATTAATATTGAAAAGGAATTACAAATTACACTAAATTAAGAAAACTACATGAACTACTTAATATTCAGACATGCCTTGAAGGCTTACATTTTATGTCAATTTGTACTATCACTAGAAAGCTAGGGTTCCTCATTTGTTGTCTTTCTTCTGTGAAACTCAGCAGTCCAAAAGTATCCCTTGTACTTTCTTTAACAAATCCCAGCCATTGAATTTACCTCCCTTTCATCTCAACCTTCGCTTCTATTTTATGCCCCAATACTTGTTGTGGATTTCCAACGTGGAGGAGGGGGTGGTGAGTAATGATGAGTGTTTGGGTTGACATATGGAGTAGTGTAGGGTGGCTGAGGTAGGAGAGGAGGGGAGGGGACAAATATGTTGGAATTGTAGAGGGTGTTTGTTTGGCTATGGCGGCAAAGTGTGGGGTGGGGAAGGTTGACTCTGTTGACCCCCGTTTTTATCAATAATATTGGATGGGGCTTTGGGCTTGGGTGGTGGGTGTGGACTGGATCATGGGTATTGGTGTTGGTTTGTGTTTGGATTAGTTTGGTTTAGGTAGAATACAAAGGGTCCGTTTGTAATTAAATTCACAAGGACCAAAATTGTAATTTTGGTCATTTTGAAGGACCAATGTTGCCAACCTTCCAAAGTTAATCCAGGGACCAAGTTTGCCATATTTCAAAATCATAAGTGCCACAAAATATATTTTTCATTTTAAAAGCACCCAGAGACTGATTATGCCAAATTCCAAACTGCAGGGACCAAAAGTGTAATTTTTCCAAAGTTTTCACCTAAGGATAATATTTGATGATTTTGACTTTTAAATGCCTTAGGTTGACTTTCCTTTCAAAACAAATGCTCAGGGACTAGTTTTGTAAATTTTTGAAAGTTAGGGGACTGAAACTGCCAATTGTGTAAACTTTGTTCGTTTTTCATTGTTTTTATTCATTTTGCATCTGAAACGTATAAAACACAATCCCTGGGATATTTTTAGTATTTTGATGCATTCCTGAGTGTTTTCGGATGTTTTGGCAGTTCAAATACGACAAAAATGATGAGTGTTTGAGCACCCATCAATCCCCCACACTAAACTATTGCTAGTCCCTAGCAATCTTTTTGGAAGACTTGATGGATTTGAAAACTCTTTACCTAAAGCCATCACTTCTGGAGTAGCCAGATGTTTCGATTCAAGTAAGAACTTTGGTCTACCTGATAACCATGTGATTTTGAGCAAACCACCAGCTTTCAACGGGTTTGATTTGTCTTTACCAAGAGCCGTTTGCTCCTGGACTAGCCAACTCCTAATGGACCTAGTCGACATCTTGGTGAGCTGGTTACTAATTATGGTTTTTTCACTGCCTTTACCACAAGCCATAATCTTGCGGGCTAGCCAACTCATTCACTTTTTTGGATATGGCGAGTTGATTTACCATACAATTTTGGGAAAATTGCAAGGCGTCAACGGATTTGATATATCTTTACGAAGAGCCGTTTGCTCCTGGATTAGCCAATCCTTTTGTCGGTTAGACACGGCGGACTGATAACCATAAAAATTCTAAAATAAAGTGAAAAATTTTTGAAAATTTTAGGCCAAAAACGGGAATTCTAGAGGATATAATGTGATAAAATTCGCTAGAATTTTCCCCTCCCCCACACTTAGAATTGAATATTGTCTTCAATATTCAAAGTCCCGGCTATTATGCCGAATCTTTGAACGTAAAAAGATAATATTAGAAGCTAACTGTGGGAACATCGTTTTGTAATTTTTCACTTTATTTATATGTACACACAATTTTTTATTTATTTATTTTTTTAAGGAGATATACATTGAAAACAGCTGCAGGGGACGACCACTCCCCCACACTAGGGTGTTAGAAAGTAGAAAGAAGTCTGAGACACGGGTGAAAACCCATGTTGTTGCTATTGTTTTTGTTTATCGAGTCGCTAGCTTGACTCGATCCCCGAATTCAATTGTCTTTGGGGAAAGTTTGGAGATCCGGGACAACCATGGATGGTATGTCCTCTCCAAAGTAATGTTTCAACCGATGTCCATTCACTTTGAAATTAGGACCGTCATTTTGAGATAACTCGACGGTGCCATAGGGATAAACTTTAACGATAGAGAATGGACCAGTCCATCGGGTTTTGAGCTTTCCCGAGAAGATCTTGAGTCTAGAGTTGAAAAGAAGGACTCGATCACCAACGTTGAAAACGCGGTTCTTGATTTTGGAGTCATGAATCTTCTTTGTCTTTTCTTTATAGATCAAAGAGTTCTCGTAAGCTTGATCATGAAGTTCATTCAATTCACTCAGTTGAACTTTCTTGTGATCACCCGCAGTTTTGAGGTCAAAATTTGCATTCTTGAGGGCCCAATAGGCTTTATGCTCAAGCTCGATCGGAAGATGGCACGCTTTCCCATACACAAGCTTGTATGGCGTACACCCGATGGGTGTTTTGTACGCTGTACGGAAAGCCCAGAGTGCATCATCTAATTTGTCCGACCACGATGCACGATTTTCACCTACAGTTCTTTCCAATATTCTCTTAATGCCTCGATTGGAAACTTCTACTTGTCCACTTGTTTGAGGGTGGTACGCAGAAGAAAGACGGTGAGTCACACCATACTTTTGCATGACTTTATCGAATTTTTCATTGTAGAAATGCGTACCACGATCACTAATTATAGCACGTGGAGTTCCAAATCAAGCAAAAAGAGTTTTCAAGAATTTTACAACAACTCGGGCATCATTTGTGGGTAAAGCTTTTGCTTCAACCCATTTTGACAAATAGTCAACAGCCACGAGTATGTACTTATTTCCATGAGATGATGGAAATGGCCCCATAAAGTCGATGCCCCACACGTCAAAGATTTCACAAACTTGAATTGCATTTTGAGGCATTTCATTCTTTTGTGAAATATTCCCGTGACGTTGACAAGCGTCACAGGATTTGACTAATTCCTGGGTATCCTTGTAAATCGTGGGCCAGTAGAAACCAGAATCAAACACCTTTTTGGCGGTGTAGTTTGGATTATGGTGGCCCCCCGTGGGATCAGCATGGAAAGCCTTTAGAATTTCAGCGGCTTCCTGACCATAAACACACCGCCGGATGACTTGATCCACACAGATTTTAAACAGGTAGGGGTCATCCCAGAAGTAATGTTTCACATCTTTGAAGAATTTATTATTCTGTTGGGACGACATCCCTTTCGCAACAAAATTACCCGCATGGTAGTTTGCAAAATCGGCAAACCATTGGGTAATAGAATCTCCAGGAAAGGCAACCGCATTGAGTGTCTCAAGAGGGAAAGTTTCATTAATTTCCTTCTTTTCGAAGACATCTTGGTGGGGGTTTTCCAATCGGGAGAGATGATCAGCAGCTAGGTTCTCAGCTCCTTTTTTATCAGGAATTATGATATCAAATTCCTGTAGGAGGAGAACCCAATGGAGTAGTGTCGGCTTTGCATCTTGTTTTGCAAAGAGGTACTTCAAAGCCGAGTGATCCGTATACACTATGCTTTTGGTCAATATCAAGTATGGCCGGAATTTTTCAAAGGCATACACCACAGCTAATAATTCTTTTTCAGTGGTGGTGTAATGACTTTGAGCCTCGGTCATTGTCTTGCTTGCATAGTGTATAGGCTGAAAGTGTTTTGTTTTTCGTTGCCCCAAGACTGCCCCAATTGCATAATCACTCGCATCACACATAAGTTCAAAGGGCAAGTCCCAATCGGGGGCAACAAGAATCGGTGCCTCGGTAAGCTTTTTCTTTAATGTTTCAAAAGCTTCGATGCACTCGGGTGAGAAGATAAAAGGAGCATCCTTCTCGAGGAGATGGGTCATAGGCCGGGCGATTTTAGAAAAATCTTGAATAAACCTATGGTAGAAACCTGCATGACCCAAAAAACTCCTAACACCTTTGACGGTGGTGGGATGAGGTAATTTTGCTATGACATCAACTTTGGCTTTGTCAACCTCAATCCCACTCTTTGAAATTTTATGGCCGAGGACAATGCCCTCTTGGACCATAAAGTGACTCTTCTCCCAATTTAGACATAACCTTGTGTCTTCACAACGTTTAAGCATGTTGTCTAAATGGGAGAGACATGTTTGAACGAATCCCCAATGACCGAAAAATCGTCCATAAAGACCTCCATAGTTTTCCCGATCATGTCGGAAAATATGGCCATCATATATCTTTGAAACGTGCCCGGAGCATTACATAAGCCAAATGGCATACGTTTATACGCAAAAGTTCCGTAGGGGCACGTGAAAGTGGTCTTTTCTTGATCTTGCGGATCAAAGGGAATCTGAAAGTAACTCGAGAAACCATCAAGGAAGCAATAGTACTCATTCCCCGCTAATCTCTCGAGCATCTGATCCATAAAGGGCAGAGGAAAATGATCTTTGCGGGTGGCGTCATTTAACTTGCGATAATCAATACAGACACGCCACCCCGTAACCAAACGAGTTGGAATCAACTCATTTTCCTCGTTTGTGACAACCGTAATGCCACCCTTTTTTGGAACGCAGTGTATTGGGCTAACCCAAGGACTGTCCGAGATAGGGTAAATCAATCCGGCATCAAGAAGTTTTAAAACTTCTTATTTGATCACCTCGTGAATTTTTGGATTCACCCTTCGTTGTTGTTGGACTGCTGGTTTGAAGTCATCCTCCATTAGAATCTTGTGTGTACAAAATTCAGGGTCAATGCCCTTGATGTCGGAGAGTCGCCAAGCAATTGCTTGTTTATGTAACTTCAGAACCTTTATTAGAGCAGCCTTTTCCTCAACACTTAAGTCTTTAGCAATTATGACGGGTAATTTATCATCACCCAATTTTGAAATACGCAGCGGAATTAAAGCTGGGTGTTACTTCATAGTTCAACAGTTTAATAGTAGAAAATGATTGTCAATCTAGTCGTTTTAAAAGATTTATCATTCGAAGTTTCATGAAAATCAGAGTTTATAAAAGGAGGTCCCCAGTAGTTGCAAAGTTAGTTAAAAGTGTTTTCGAATGATAGTAAAATTTATAGCCTTCATAAATATCCGTGCTTCTCCATGCCATCCTTGCTCATTATGGACCTGAGATAAACATGCTAAAACGTCAACACAAAGGTTGGTGAGTTCATAGAGTTTATAGGTAAAATAGTTGGTTTCCAAAATAAAAGAATTTGTGAGTACATAGTAGTTATAAATGCACAGTTGATTAGCGAAATCAATGAATGAGTACATCCTTAGGATTCATAATTTAAAAGGTTGAGTTTGCGAAAGTAAAGAGTGAGTAAATCCATAGAGTTGACATAAAATCAATTGATTTTTCCAATAATTCAAAGTTTAGGTAATAAGGGTAATAGATGCCATTGTTAATGAAATAAGTAGCGGGTTACGTTGTTATACACCCGTAGTAGTTTGACTTTCCTACTCAAGTCGATAGTTGAGTAAGTCCATAGTGTTTGTGGGAAATCATTTGATTGGGTGATTCCCTGGTGTTTGTATAAAGCAATTGAACACAAGTTTTCCAGTTAGATAATATAATTGCAACGAATACAATTATGGGTGAAAATATAGTTATTGCCCTAAGCTCATGACACGCAAACCTTAACATCGGGTGTAATATAAATAGCCCACACCATAAAATGGTGTAGGTGATAGTGCCCTCGTGTAGTAGGAGTTTGCCAGCTTCCTATTTAATTCGAATAAAGTGCATTTGGTTACTTACCCAGCAACTCAAATGGGGCGTCAACTGCCAATAGATCTATTCACTGAATTCGCGTTCACTCGCAAGTGATTAATGGTTCATGATATAAGGGACTTTTGGCAATGGTGGTACTTAGGCAATAACAATCAGGGTAGCATACAGAAAAATACTTGTGTTCAGTTTGTAGCATGTAATATGTTTCAATAAACAAATAGAGTGTATCATCAATCGAATAACATATTTAAGATAAATGAGTAATAGTTGTAAGTAGAAACAAGCATGTATCTCCCCCAAAACATTTATAAAACGATTATAAAACGGTAAGGTAGGGGCTATGACTTACCTCGGTAGTACAGTGATCCAGATATAGAAATAGCAAGTTTGGAAAAGGAACGGCTCAGGATACGCGACCTGAATTAATATGGCAACCTTTAATTTAGGTGGTTCATGAATTAAGACTTTTATGTTCTAATAGGACAAGGTTTTAAATTATCCGTATCGACGTAACTTGTGTGGCATTTAATCAAGGTAGATAGTTATATATTTATTTAACTTGTATGTGTGTAATAGTTTCTTAATATTACGTAATTTATACTCGAGTCGTTAATTATTAATTTCCAATCTTAATGATAATTACTAACCGTTTAATTTAGATACGGTATTAAAATATTTTCAGTTATGTCGTTATTTATATTACGAAAATGTGGGACTTATATATCATATTTAAGTTTTTATAAACATTTATGAAAGGAGTTTGAAATAAAAATATCGAGATTCTTATAAAGTTATCTAAGGAAATACTTACGCTTTATTAATATTTACTAAAAATAATAATAATTTGTTTAACAACTTAATTTAAAATGACAACCGAAAAGAAAAGAAAGAAATAAATATAAAGAAAAATGGCCAAGACTAAGACAGGGCTCGAACCCCCGACCTCAGTCTTAATAGCAGACGTCCCAACCATCCGCGCCAGCCATTTGTTGTGTTATATTTTGGAGTTTAACGTATTTTAAAGGGTTTCTAAACTGTTACATCTTTGTTAAATCCCTACTCAGTAAGCTGAGCATGTGTGCATGCATTTGAACTTCTCATTTCCAGTTTTAAAACTGATTTTGTCAATAAGTGATATAGTTCCATGTTTTCATGTTTAACGAGAGTACATATAGACATATATGTATAAGTTTTTCAAATGAGAATCCTTAACGACATACTATACGTAACAAAAGAGTTAAGTTCAAGTTTAAAAGAAATGATCCCGATAGAGAAATAAGCTCATAAGTTTAGTAAATACGTTACATAACTTGTAAATAGCTTCGCGAGTCGCAAAACATAGTAGGTCGATTGTGTACAAGTTTCGCGAGACAAACTTTGTTTTTACTTTTCGTTTTAGTTTTCACAAGTTGTTTAAGATTTACCACAACGGTTTATTTTTATTATGTAGGTGGGTGTGTGTCGTTTTACAAGCCAATTAAACCTTTCGATTTCATACTTATTCGTGAGTGCCACACAAGCTCTTGAACAACAAAAACAACTTTCAACTACGTTTGCATGTGTGTGATGCGTACGTATACAGAGAGAAGGAATGGAGTTTTGGAAGACTTACTACACCAAGAATGGTGGTGAGGAAATACAAAGAGGAAATGTGAACGAGGGATGAGCGAGAAGCGAAAACAACTCCATAGCTTCCCAGCTTACACCTCGTCTCTTTGCAACACCAAGAGAGTTTGGGAACTTGCAAAAATAACATCCTACTACTTGCTTCTTCTTTCTTTGTGGTTCGAATGGAGTATGAGGGTGAGTGTGATGATTTATTTTAGTTGTAAACAAAAGTGCATGTGTTTTGTTATGTATATATATAGGTAAATTTTAAAGACTAGTCAAAGGAACACATGTGGGTCTTGGTGGCTTGGTTGTGCCGAATTTCAAGGGAAAGTAAGAGACCAATTTTCTAGTCAAACCACCTAAATTAATTACCATGTTTCATGTGTGACTTTTAGTACCATTTGGGTCAAAATGCATTAAGGCATATGTCTTGTGAATAAATGGGGAGGGGCGGCATAATAAAAAAAAATATAGAGCTTGTAAGATTACACATGGTCTTGTCTGAATTTTCTCTTGGTCGACATAGGCAACAAACAAAAGAATATACAAGAGTTTGGGAAGAGCGGTGCATGGAAGTGAAGAGAAATGGTACGTAGATATATATTAATAAACTTTGAAGTTTTCCTCCCAACCAATTACTGTGAACGGCAGGGGTCTTTAAATGTTATGAGACTATTCTTTTCAATATCTTGGTCCTTTCTACAGTTGGTACTCGCCCAAATTATGGGGCATGTTCCCCGGGTTTATCTTTTGCATTAATGAGATGTGATGGTATTTTGTTGTGGGGTGCATGAAAAAGTCTTGGTGGGGTATGAGAAGGGAAGGGTAAAATGTTTCTTTTTGTTTTCTAGCTTGTCGACACAAGCCAATGCCCAAAGAAAATGTGAGTTTGCATTGATTATTTATTTTGATTATACGTAAGATTTCCTTTTAAAATGAGACTAGTACTTGCCCAGGAAATATATTTTAAGTTTTGTGTGAGCATGAAATGGGGGAGTTGTCTTGTGATTTAATATAGATGTTGACTAGGTATATTGAGGTAGGGACATGATAGTTTGCTAGTGATTTAATTGTATCTTTAGTTACTTAGTGTATATAAGGTGTTATGTATATTGTTTTGGGTACTGGGTTAACAAGAAATAACTTTTAACGGAACAAAACGTAATATATTAAAGTTAAAAAAATATATAAAATTATATCTTTCGCAAGTATCGGGTGAATAAATAATTGTTTGTCAATGAGCGGGCCAAGGGCCAAATTAATTTGGAGTGTGTTGGGTTAAGTAACGAGACTCAACCATATATATGATTTAATTAATTGGGTTGCTAAATTATTGTGGCACGCGTACGAGTTCGTTCCAAATGACATGTGAACCGCGTCACATGGATATAGTTTGTAATTGCATTGCAAAAAAAAAAAAAAAATTAGCCCGTAAAAATGGTTAATTAAATCGTGACGATAGATTACTCTCGTTAAGCATTTAAAATTAAGAGGGGAATTTACGGGATATTACAGTACCTACCCGTTAAACTAAATCCCGTCCCGGGATTCCGGTCTAAGATTGTTGTCATTAGGAGGTTTGAATAAAAACTTTTTTTTTTTTTTTTTTTTTTTTTTTTTTTTTTTTTTTTTTTTTGAGAGAGAGCTTGTGAAACTTCGGTTTTTGTAAGGAAAACTTGTTAATTAAATTTTTAAGATACAACACAGGATTTGTTTCAAGCTTCTATAGCCGATAAAGAAATAACTTTTTTTTATTTAAACGTGAACAGTGTCAAACAGTAACCCAACGGTTACTTTACTCTTTTTAATTATCTCAATTTAAAAGTCCCATTCTTACCACTCACAACTTAATCTTTCAATTACATTTCTCTCATAAGGTTTTCCAAAATGCCGCACATTATTACTATGATTGCGATTGCGTATTTTATTGTTACTGCTGTTTATTCGGTTTATGCTCCAAAAGAGGATCGTGCATTGTTGGTTGGGATTTTGGTGTTTCTTGTGCCCCTCGTGATCTTAGCGGTTATCATTGATAAGTTTTGGAAGTGATGGATAGTGCAGAAGTGTTGTAATAGACTTCGTTGTGTTTTCATGTAATCCTTAATGTATGAGTAATAAAGTTTGTTTTGTTTTATGAAATCTTGCCTTACGTTAATTATCTGTTCGTATTTATCATGTGAATATTCAAAAATAGGTATGGGAAATCAATATGTCATATGATGTAGTAGTTATAGCCTGAAATTATTTGGTTTCTTGGGGTTGTTAGCCATCATTGAAGACAGAAGAGAAATGCAGGGAGTTGGTTCGTAGTTGAGTCACATAAGTGGTTTGAATGACATGAATCATGACTAATTAATTTGATGAGATTTCGTTTTAGTTTTGTAGGTGTTGGTGGGAGTTTGTATGAAACAAAGTACTTAGGCAAAAATTGGATATTTTGTTTAGTTGATGTAGTGACAGTCGAGCTGAACTGTGTTGATAACTTGGCCATCGAATGATAGAGTAATGAAAAAAAAAGACTTGTCACATATAATTTATATATATGTGCTAAATCGAGACATTTAAAAATATCGATAGGTTGTGAAGGAAATAACACGGAGAACGATCTAAAGTAAGTGAGCACGAGTCGGTTAAACTTAGGAATAAAACTTAAGTCTTGGGCTTGAATAGTGTCGGGCTAAATTTGTGGCCAATAGCCCAAAGACCAAACGTGGTGCGTTGGTGTATCGTAAGAAATGGGCCAGGGCCCAATATCATTTGGGTGGGTTTGGTTTGGCGAGTAAGAAATGTTTAACGCACGTTTAATGACATATACGGTTACAAGATAGTTTTGAGACCCTCAAGATTTCATATAATGTCTGAGAGTTTCGAGAGATTGTCAGGAAGTTCTCAACCTTTTAGAGACTGAAGAGTACAAACGCATGAGTGGTGTTATTCATATGTGGCGTGTTCAAAATTTTTAAGTTATGGGGTTGCGTGTTTAACGCGGTTTGTTTATTTCAACTTGCAATGTTAAGGCGAAAGTGGAATTTTTAACACGTATCCCAAAACTAGTAGTTAGATTTAATAGACATTTTTTTTTTCTGAAAATTTTACCTTTTGAATACGAACGGTCATGTCTACCAAAATAAAATAAAGGAAGAATATTTTCAAACCCTTATAAATACTACTGGCATGCTTGGGTTATTCACACACACACACCAAAGAAAGTATTTCAATGGCTTGCAAAATGCCACACACCGCTGAAGAATTCCAACGATTTGTCAAGGCAGAAGCTGAGGGTAGTGACAGGGATCGCCAAAAAGCTATTGTGGGGATCATCAAGAGATTTGAGTTTATGAAAGAACTGAAACGAGAAGATATGGAACACTACGCAAGGTGCCCCGACGTATCAAATGATAGGAGACGTGTGATTAACCAGTTCTTGCAGGACGAGTATCGTAATGATACTGCTGTGATTGAGTCGTTGTGGGATTGCGTCAGTCAGATACAGGCTCAGATTTATAATAAAGTTCGTTGGAGTTATGAAGAAAATTTTGGAGCTGCTAGGGTCGGACAACAACAACAACAACAACAACAGCAACAACAACAACAACACCCACAACAACCACGACATGGTGCATCAAGTTCATCCGCACAAAGAGTTGTTGAACAACAACAACAATTGCCTCATCTGGATCACTTCCAGCCAAGCTTTGAGGAAAATGTGGCTGTTGATGATGGTGGTTGGACTTCTGACATGGAGCGGGAGCTGAACAGGTTGGAGACTCAGTGGGAAGAAGAGAAGTTGGCGAGCTTCGACCCTTATGATGATGGTTATGATTCCAACAATTCTCAGACTTGGGATCACCCAGACTACCTTTGAAATCTAGGTGTTTTAATTCGGTATCGTTTGTGATGTTCAAGCATGTTTTAAATAATAGGGTGTTTGAATGTTTAAATAAAATTCTTTGTGAGCACAATTTGGATGAGAATTTATTTATTATGTCGTGTTTAGATATTTCTCTTGAATTATAATTATAAAAAATCTGTGCGGGTAACCTACCCGTTAAACAAAGAGTTTTGTTGATACAGGTTTTACAAAGAGAATTTTTGGATAAGGATGTAGAGAAAATTGCCGGATTATCAGCTTTTGGGAATGATCAAAGTCATTTTGTCTTTGTGTGGTGAGTATGTGGGTATAATAGTAGTCTACGGCTACCGCCTTACATATCCCACTTTTTCCTTTTCACTACTCATATATCTCTCACCCAAGGATTTTAAAATGTCATACACCTATACTGTCCTCATAATTTTGTATGTTGTTGCAGACATCCTCTTGGCTTACATTCCAAAAGAAGATTTGGAGTCTTTGGATTGGATTATAGCACTTCTCATGCTAATCGTGGTTTTAGCCGTTAGCGTGGACGAAATATGGGGGTAAGAGATAGTGTTATAATAGGAGTGTTGTTTTGAATTCGTAAATTAGCACCATGCATTAATGTTTAGAGTGTTAATCACTCGTGCATTTTGTCGCGCAGGATATTCGAGGTGTTACACCCAGTTGTGGTTGTCGCTCTCGTAGGAGTAGTGGTGTTTTTCATCAGTTTGATTGATCAACCAATTGGTGATGTTATGCTTTTCTTAGTGATATTTGTAATGTTGGCATTACCAATGCTAATCATATCGTTTTTCATAAACATTCGAGGTTTCTAAAAGTTATGTGTTTTAGTGGTTCCTGATTTCATACGCATGCTATTTCAGAGGTAAATAACCCATTCATCTATATTTCATTATTTACATAGAGAAGCGTCCCAAACTATGTAACTAAGGAAATATAAACTTATGGTTCAATGATATACAATTTCTTGATTTGAATAAAAAGGCGTCCCAATCCATTCAAATTAAGACATTTTAAATCATTTTAAGATTCTGACTTAACATTCATACTAATCAACAAGGTAATTTATGCGCGGATTTTCCGGGAATGGAGAAAGAGTTTGTCATATGTATTTATGATGATGGGAGTGAGATACTTAGGGATGATTGATACAATACTCAAGATAGTGGATGAGTAAACATGTCAATATATTAGAGTGTTGGTGTAGCATAACCTATCTAGCAATCACATAATCATCTGGCAGATGGAAGGCACGGAGAGCGAAAGGCTATAAAATGTTTTGTTTGTAAAAGTAGTTATTGTTCGGATCTATTTTAGACCCGTTTAACTATAACTGAAGCTCTGATACCAATCTGTAACACCCCCAATTTTGAAATACGCAGCGGAATTAAAGCTGGGTGTTACTTCATAGCTCAACAGTTTAATAGTAGAAAATGATTGTCAATCTAGTCGTTTTAAAAGATTTATCATTCGAAGTTTCATGAAAATCAGAGTTTATAAAAGGAGGTCCCCAGTAGTTGCAAAGTTAGTTAAAAGTGTTTTCGAATGATAGTAAAATTTATAGCCTTCATAAATATCCGTGCTTCTCCATGCCATCCTTGCTCATTATGGACCTGAGATAAACATGCTAAAACGTCAACACAAAGGTTGGTGAGTTCATAGAGTTTATAGGTAAAATAGTTGGTTTCCAAAATAAAAGAATTTGTGAGTACATAGTAGTTATAAATGCACAGTTGATTAGCGAAATCAATGAATGAGTACATCCTTAGGATTCATAATTTAAAAGGTTGAGTTTGCGAAAGTAAAGAGTGAGTAAATCCATAGAGTTGACATAAAATCAATTGATTTTTCCAATAATTCAAAGTTTAGGTAATAAGGGTAATAGATGCCATTGTTAATGAAATAAGTAGCGGGTTACGTTGTTATACACCCGTAGTAGTTTGACTTTCCTACTCAAGTCGATAGTTGAGTAAGTCCATAGTGTTTGTGGGAAATCATTTGATTGGGTGATTCCCTGGTGTTTGTATAAAGCAATTGAACACAAGTTTTCCAGTTAGATAATATAATTGCAACGAATACAATTATGGGTGAAAATATAGTTATTGCCCTAAGCTCATGACACGCAAACCTTAACATCGGGTGTAATATAAATAGCCCACACCATAAAATGGTGTAGGTGATAGTGCCCTCGTGTAGTAGGAGTTTGCCAGCTTCCTATTTAATTCGAATAAAGTGCATTTGGTTACTTACCCAGCAACTCAAATGGGGCGTCAACTGCCAATAGATCTATTCACTGAATTCGCGTTCACTCGCAAGTGATTAATGGTTCATGATATAAGGGACTTTTGGCAATGGTGGTACTTAGGCAATAACAATCAGGGTAGCATACAGAAAAATACTTGTATTCAGTTTGTAGCATGTAATATGTTTCAATAAACAAATAGAGTGTATCATCAATCGAATAACATGTTTAAGATAAATGAGTAATAGTTGTAAGTAGAAACAAGCATGTATCTCCCCCAAAACATTTATAAAACGATTATAAAACGGTAAGGTAGGGGCTATGACTCACCTCGGTAGTACAGTGATCCAGATATAGAAATAGCAAGTGTGGAAATGGAACGGCTCAGGATACGCGACCTGAATTAATATGGCAACCTTTAATTTAGGTGGTTCATGAATTAAAACTTTTATGTTCTAATAGGACAAGGTTTTAAATTATCCGTATCGACGTAACTTGTGTGGCATTTAATCAAGGTAGATAGTTATATATTTATTTAACTCGTATGTGTGTAATAGTTTCTTAATATTACGTAATTTATACTCGAGTCGTTAATTATTAATTTCCAATCTTAATGATAATTACTAACCGTTTAATTTAGATACGGTATTAAAATATTTTCAGTTATGTCGTTATTTATATTACGAAAATGTGGGACTTATATATCATATTTAAGTTTTTATAAACATTTATGAAAGGAGTTTGAAATGAAAATATCGAGATTCTTATAAAGTTATCTAAGGAAATACTTACGCTTTATTAATATTTACTAAAAATAATAATAATTTGTTTAACAACTTAATTTAAAATGACAACGGAAAAGAAAAGAAAGAAATAAATAGAAAGGAAAATGGCCAAGACTAAGACAGGGCTCGAACCCCCGACCTCAGTCTTAATAGCAGACGTCCCAACCATCCGCGCCAGCTATTTGTTGTGTTATATTTTGGAGTTTAACGTATTTTAAAGGGTTTCTAAACTGTTACATCTTTGTTAAATCCCTACTCAGTAAGCTGTGCATGTGTGCATGCATTTGAACTTCTCATTTCCAGTTTTAAAACTGATTTTGTCAATAAGTGATATAGTTCCATGTTTTCATGTTTAACGAGAGTACATATAGACATATATGTATAAGTTTTTCAAATGAGAATCCTTAACGACATACTATACGTAACAAAAGAGTTAAGTTCGAGTTTAAAAGAAATGATCCCGATAGAGAAATAAGCTCATAAGTTTAGTAAATACGTTACATAACTTGAAAATAGCTTCGCGAGTCGCAAAACATAGTAGGTCGATTGTGTACAAGTTTCGCGAGACAAACTTTGTTATTACTTTTCGTTTTAGTTTTCACAAGTTGTTTAAGATTTACCACAACGGTTTATTTTTATTATGTAGGTGGGTGTGTGTCGTTTTACAAGCCAATTAAACCTTTCGATTTCATACTTATTCGTGAGTGCCACACAAGCTCTTGAACAACAAAAACAACTTTCAACTACGTTTGCATGTGTGTGATGCGTACGTATACAGAGAGAAGGAATGGAGTTTTAGAAGACTTACTACACCAAGAATGGTGGTGAGGAAATACGAAGAGGAAATGTGAACGAGGGATGAGCGAGAAGCGAAAACAACTCCATAGCTTCCCAGCTTACACCTCGTCTCTTTGCAACACCAAGAGAGTTTGGGAACTTGCAAAAATAACATCCTACTACTTGCTTCTTCTTTCTTTGTGGTTCGAATGGAGTATGAGGGTGAGTGTGATGATTTATTTTAGTTGTAAACAAAAGTGCATGTGTTTTGTTATGTATATATATAGGTAAATTTTAAAGACTAGTCAAAGGAACACATGTGGGTCTTGGTGGCTTGGTTGTGCCGAATTTCAAGGGAAAGTAAGAGACCAATTTTCTAGTCAAACCACCTAAATTAATTACCATGTTTCATGTGTGACTTTTAGTACCATTTGGGTCAAAATGCATTAAGGCATATGTCTTGTGAATAAATGGGGAGGGGCGGCATAATAAAAAAAAAATATAGAGCTTGTAAGATTGCACATGGTCTTGTCTGAATTTTCTCTTGGTCGACATAGGCAACAAACAAAAGAATATACAAGAGTTTGGGAAGAGTGGTGCATGGAAGTGAAGAGAAATGGTACGTAGATATATATTAATAAACTTTGAAGTTTTCCTCCCAACCAATTACTGTGAACGGCAGGGGTCTTTAAATGTTATGAGACTATTCTTTTCAATATCTTGGTCCTTTCTACAGTTGGTACTCGCCCAAATTATGGGGCATCTTCCCCGGGTTTATCTTTTGCATTAATGAGATGTGTTGGTATTTTGTTGTGGGGTGCATGAAAAAGTCTTGGTGGGGTATGAGAAGGGAAGGGTAAAATGTTTCTTTTTGTTTTCTAGCTTGTCGACACAAGCCAATGCCCAAAGAAAATGTGAGTTTGCATTGATTATTTATTTTGATTATACGTAAGATTTCCTTTTAAAATGAGACTAGTACTTGCCCAGGAAATATATTTTAAGTTTTGTGTGAGCATGAAATGGGGGAGTTGTCTTGTGATTTAATATAGATGTTGACTAGGTATATTGAGGTAGGGACATGATAGTTTGCTAGTGATTTAATTGTATCTTTAGTTACTTAGTGTATATAAGGTGTTATGTATATTGTTTTGGGTACTGGGTTAACAAGAAATAACTTTTAATGGAACAAAACGTAATATATTAAAGTTATAAAAAAAATTATAAAATTATATCTTTCGCAAGTATCGGGTGAATAAATAATTGTTTGTCAATGAGCGGGCCAAGGGCCAAATTAATTTGGAGTGTGTTGGGTTAAGTAACGAGACTCAATCATATATATGATTTAATTAATTGGGTTGCTAAATTATTGTGGCACGCGTACGAGTTCGTTCCAAATGACATGTGAACCGCGTCACATGGATATAGTTTGTAATTGCATTGCAAAAAAAAAAATTTAGCCCGTAAAAATGGTTAATTAAATCGTGACGATAGATTACTCTCGTTAAGCATTTAAAATTAAGAGGGGAATTTACGGGATATTACAGAGTGAGCTCGGGAAGAGATAGTTTCTTTCACACAGAATATGGCATCAGGTTAATGCTAGCACCAAGATCGGCTAAGGCGAAGCATTCAACCATACCCGGAAAAATACAAGGAATGAGAAATTTTCCGGGGTCTCCAAGCTTTTCGGGAAGCTTTTTCAAGAGAACTGCCGAGCAGTGCTCATTCAACGGAGTTCTAGCCATCTCAAAGAGTTTTTCCTTATTACTTAACAGATTTTTGATTGTTGATGCAAACTTGGGCATCAAGAGAATAGCATCCGCGAAGCTAATGTCAAAATGCAAATCTTGAAAGATTTGGAAAAATTTATCCATTTGGTGACTAGCTTTTTCACGGAGCTTTTGTTCATTGAGACGTGATGGGTAAGGAATAGAAGTTTTGGATTTAGGGTTGTCCACTGGAGTTTCAGGTGGTTCAAAAACAACTCCAGGCTTGCATCTGGTTTTTGGAATAACCTGAGGTTGAACGTGTGCTGTACTTCGTGAGCTAGGAGTTTGCACCTTGTCCGTTGTCACCTTAGGTTCATGTTCCACTACCTTTGGAGGAGATGAAGAAGAGGTAGTAGGAATCGCGGGTTCATCATAAGAAGCACCACTTCTAGTTGTGATCGCCTTAGCATCGCCCCTCGGGTTAGCGATCGTGTTGCTCGGAAGTGTTCCTGAGCCCGAGGGTCGTTCATTTAAAGACTTCTTAATTTCATAAATCTGGCTAACCAACAACTTGTTCATCTCTTCTTGGGATTTCATGAATTGTTTTAACAACTCGTCAGATGAAGGCCCAGTTGGAACAATGGCTTGATTTTGGTTATTAAAATTTTGAGCACGATTGTTTTGGTTGGGACCTTGGTTTTGAAAATTACCCTGATTAGGGTTGTTGTTTCCATGAAAATACCCGGGGTTGAAATTACCCTGACCTTGGTTTCTATTAAAGTTTCCTTGATTTTGATGTTGGAAACCTTGATTTTGGAAACCTTTGTTTTGATTCTGAAAACGGTGACCCTGATGGAAGTTACCTTGGTTTTGAAAACCTTGGTTCATTCTATTTTGATTCTGGTTATGGTTTTGGACATTTTGGTTTTGATTAAAACCGGGAGGTCCAGGATAATGATTAGGATGGTAGTTCGGGTCCATAGGAGGGCGGTATTGATTGGCTCCTTGATTAGATGACCCGACTACAGCATGAGCTTCAAACGGAGAACCATCAGTAGCTGTGCAATTGTACTAGGCATGCGGCCCACCACAAGTTACACAGACTTCCACGTTTTTAACCTCAGCAGGTGGAGGATGTTTTGGAAATGAAACTTTCTTTGTTTGGGCGAGAACCAAAGCTTGAATAGCCTCAGTAAGCTTGTCAATCTTAGCATCGGTGCTAGACTGACTTGAAGGAGATGAAGTGGAAGGACCCGCACCAATTTGTGAAACAACCGGCTTGCTTCGTGTAGAGCGGACCTTGGACTTGTTCTCAATGATTGCTAAGGCTTCTTTGGTGGTTCTACTCAAAAAATTACCTCCCGCGGATGCATTGAGAGAATCCTGATCAACTTGGCTCACGCCATTGTAGAAAGTATCGAGTTGCATCAACTCGGAGAAATCATGATGTGGACACTTGCGAAGTAATTCTTTGAAACGGTCCCACGCTTCACCAAAAGATTCATCATATTTTTGAGTGAACTTGGTGATCTCGTTTTTAAGACTCGTGGTCTTAAAAGGTGGGAATAATTCATTCATAAACTTTTTTACCAGATCTTCCCATGTCTCAATAGATCGAGGGGGTTGTTTCTCAAGCCAAATCCGGGCTTGACCCTCGAGGGAGAATGAGAAGAGAAGAAGCTTGATTGCTTCACACGGGACATTCTTGTACTTAATGGTTGATGTGATTTTATTGAACCATCGAATATGAGCATGAGGATCGTCCCTCTCAAAACCGTAGAATTGACTTGAGTTTACAAGATTAAGTAACCCGGTTTTGAGCTCAAAACTATCAGCCACGATGGCTGGGACAACAATAGCGTCTCCGTAACCCTCGATGGGTGCTTGGAGAAGCTCACACATGGGGCGGTCTTCCGCCATGGTGACAGCTGGAGTGGAAACAGTACGGATCTTAGATCCGACTGTTGGTGCTGAACATCTACGAGGTCTTCTAGGTTTTCTTACAAGCTCACGTAATGGGCTATTAGACCTAGAAGAGCGAGTGCGCATGCACTAGGGATAAAAATCAATCAAAACAAAGTCGAGGCAAACCCATAGTGAACTTAAACCAATAATCACAAGTAAGTGGCTTCTTTAGGAAAGGTACACCACCTACAGGGATACAAAGGCAAGTTTTTATCTTTCGTTTGGGAACTTATTATGTTCACACCCCCAGTTAGTAGGTGTTCTGTCTTGGTTTGCGACGATTTATTTTTATGTAATTATTATTCACAAGAAAAGATGAATGTTTTTGGGTTTTTGTGTATGGGTGAAAAAACTTTTGGACAATATTTTTGGTATCGTTTCGTTTACCAAAATCGTATTTCTTTAAGAATCACCTTAAAAGAAACGCGATATAGAAAACGTAACGATTTGTTTTGTTTGTTTTTTTGATTTTTTTGGTGTTGTTAACACTTTAGGAGAAGTGTTAATGACGTTTTTGTTTTATGATTAAGATTTACAAAAAGTGGTGGAGTTTATACAATGATGTGTGAAAAATCACTAATCTCTAAAGAACGTGTGCAGATACACAGCAGCCTCCCCGGCAGCGGCGCCAAATTTTGATTGGTTCCGAACGGTCAACTAAGTTCACCAGGTGATGGTCAATCAAGTCAAACGTCAAAAACCAACAAACCAAGGAGTTTAGGGAATCCCCGGGTCGTTATGTCCCGATGAGGCTTGCAATTGTATTTGTAAACGTTTTAAATGATCGGGTGATTAATCAGAAAGGTCAGGAATTTGATTATTATAGTTACACTACGAGATTATGATGGAAAACAACTTAGAAAAACTTTATTTACAATTACTGATTATCAGATAACCTAAAAACGTGATTTAACCTAAAAACGCGCGTTTGAGTTTAAAATAAACGCGAACGCGCAAATTAAAAAGTGAAACGGGAGTAAACAAAGTCCTACGAACGTGAAAATTATATTTTTACAATCCTAAAGATGTAAGAAAATTTTTGGAAAATTAAAATTATTTTTACAACTATTTAATTAATTACTATTAATTAATTACTAATTATTAATTACTTTTTAATTAACTAAATTATCCTAAATTACAAATAATTATAAAATTTAACTAGAAAAATGAAAATTAAATTTAGAAAAATCTAAAATATTATAAAACTAATTTTAAAACAGAAAAACTATTTTTCCTACTTTTTAATTAATTATTAATAATTAAAAACTAGTTATTTAATTGATTTAATTTAAACTAAATTATAAAAAATACTAAATGATTAAGAAAAAATCTGAAAAAATTCCTAAAAATTTATTATGATTACAGAAGCCTAAGAAAAATGTAAAAACAGTTGTTGCTTATAAATAAGCAGATAATAAACCAAAAGGGCTTAAATAGAAGCTATCACTTTCTAATTTTTGTCTTTTTCTAATTTTTCTTTTTCACAACTAATTTACTACTAAAAACTAACACTTTTTATGAAGGAACTTTTTATGAATCTTAAAAATAAGCTCTGTGCATGCAATTAAGCACAAGAGTCCATGGTTTGAGCTTATTAGGCTTATGGAGTTTTGTAAAAGCTACCAAACTATGTTACCATGAACAAATAAGCTACAACATCATTAAGGAAGGAAGAAATGATCAAAAACAAAGAAAGAAGTACACTGGTTAAGCTGTAATAAGTGAATAAGCACTTAAGCTCAATTCTGGGCATGAACCAGGCCAAATGGCCAACTATCAGACTAAGTGGGGCCCACCAGGATGAATGAGAGGGCAAAATGATACTTGATCTCACTAGTAGACCTGGCAAGCTTCAAATAAAACTAATAAGGCAGGCCTATGGCTTAATTTCCAGCCCTGTGCAACCTTTGAAAGATTGAGTCAAAGTCTGAGGACTTAGCTTAAATCAAGTATTGGGACAAAAAGATGGGGCAAGCAGCCCTAGTAAATCAACTAAGAAGCTTCAAATAAGCCTTAAACTAGAAAGTGGGACTTATTATCTTTCCAAAAAACCAATAAGTATACAGTAGGACCCACTAATGAGCAAACTATGGACTAAGGAAGAAGGACCTGTTGGACTGTATTAAGATGCAGGGCACACCCTTGCCCTGCAAGCTGCTTTGAGACTGAATAATAAGCACCTATAAATTTCAAAAAAATAAGCCAATTGTGTAATTCAAAAGCTTAACTGAGGGACTTGATTATGTAAAAATCTTGAGACCTAATTCTCATCACAAAAATCATCAAAATTCTTTGGAAATGTGAGATTCTGCCAAGGGTTCTTAGTTGACTTTTTCAGTTTGTGACACAAATTGACTTTTTTCAAATTCTTATCATCCTAAATGATCCTAGGTGAAGTATTAAGCCAGTCTTAAGACTGAGTTAAGGTACATAAACTTCTATACAACCAAAATCAATGATCAAGCACCCTAAACACCTAAAAGTGAACTCATGGTTGAAGATAGAACAAGATTTTGACTATTTGTTTGAAAATTACCAAACCAACAGTTGGACTGAGCAAGTTTAAGCCTAATAAGGTTGTCTACACAGATTTTACCCAATGAAACTCAAAAGAACAAGGTTAAATGAGCAGATCCCAACACCCCCTTAAAAGTTATTTAGATGAGATTTTCAAAACTCTTCAGTGATTCAATGCATGATTCCACTTCACAGATGTAAAATATGATTCAAGAAACTTATCTGAGCACAAGGTTGCACACTCTAACTATATTTATCCATAATTAACAAAAATGATGTTTTGACAGTTAAAAGTGTGAGTGAACCAAAATGTTAATAAAACTATGAAGCATGAACTGAGTCTTAACTAATAAGCTATAACAAATCTAAATAAGCTCACATAAATAACAGAGAGCAATAAAAACTACAAACTACCAATATTGCAGAGGTTACACTAGGATCAAAAAGCTAAAAAATGTAGAACCTTGACACTAGCTCAACTAGCATTTCTTTAGGCTGCAACAAGCTCCTAGCTTGTTGTGAAACAAGCTAGGTAAAGTCCCTCTTGCTTATCCATTTCAAGCAACTTCCAAAAAGCTTCCCCAGTCTAATGTCAATGTAATTTCTTGTGGACCTCAGATTCTGATTTCATTTTATGTTTTGTTTTATGTTTTTTTTAGAACCTAAGTGAACTTTCTGAAATAACTTGAAACAATATTAAGTTTAAACACGATTACTCTAAGCATTGAATTTTTTAACTTGAAAGAGTAAAGTAAGAACAAGGATTAAGATGGAACTGAAATGCTGATATTAATATTGAAAAGGAATTACAAATTACACTAAATTAAGAAAACTACATGAACTACTTAATATTCAGACATGCCTTGAAGGCTTACATTTGATGTCAATTTATACTATCACTAGAAAGCTAGGGTTCCTCATTTGTTGTCTTTCTTCTGTGAAACTCAGCAGTCCAAAAGTATCCCTTGTACTTTCTTTAACAAATCCCAGCCATTGAATTTACCTCCCTTTCATCTCAACCTTCGCTTCTATTTTATGCCCCAATACTTGTTGTGGATTTCCAACGTGGAAGAGGGGGGTGGTTAGTAATGATGAGTGTTTGGGTTGACATATGGAGTGGTGTAGGGTGGATGAGGTAGGAAAGGAGGGGAGGGGACAAATATGTTGGAATTGCAGAGGGTGGTTGTTTGGCTATGGCGGCAAAGTGTGGGGTGGGGAAGGTTGACTTTGTTGACCCCTGTTTTTATCAATAATATTGGATGGGGCTTTGGGCTTGGGTGGATTTGGGCTTGGGTGGTGGGCGTGGACTGGATTAGGGGTATTGGTGTTGGTTTGTGTTTGGATTAGTTTGGTTTAGGTAGAATACAAAGGGTCCGTTTGTAATTAAATTCACAAGGACCAAAATTGTAATTTTGGTAATTTTGAAGGACCAATGTTGCCAACCTTCCAAAGTTAATCCAGGGACCAAGTTTGCCATATTTCAAAATCATAAGTGCCACAAAATATATTTTTCATTTTAAAAGCACCCAGGGACTGATTATGCTAAATTCCAAACTGCAGGGACCAAAAGTGTAATTTTTCCAAAGTTTTCACCTAAGGATAATATTTGATGATTTTGACTTTTAAATGCCTTAGGTTGACTTTCCTTTCAAAACAAATGCTTAGGGACAAGTTTTGTAAATTTTTGAAAGTTGGGGGACTAAAATTGCCAATTGTGTAAACTTTGTTCGTTTTTCATTGTTTTTACTCATTTTGCATCTGAAACATATAAAACACAATTCCTGTGATATTTTTAGTATTTTGATGCATTCCTGAGTGTTTTCGGATGTTTTGGCAGTTCAAATACGACAAAAATGATGAGTGTTTGAGCACTCATCAGTTGTCAAGCTGTTTACGATCATATGAATATTTCATCCTTTCTTATTCACATGAACATGAAGTAGTTTATCGTGTTTCATCTAATAAGCACACAAAATGCTTATGTTCATGTGAATAAGAATCGAGGGAGTGAAAAGAAACGAAAGACAAAGGAATGAAATCGGCTTACTGATATATTTTGAATTACCAGGGTAATTTTTTTTATCATTGTTTTTGTTAATACTGGTTACTGTATTTAAGGCTTATGATGGTTGGAGCGTTTTTTGATCAGTGCGAGTTTAATCTATCAGATGAATGTTTAGTTAAGTTGCATTTGGATGTTGATTTTGATATATTACGATATAGGTTAGTTAAGATTACTGTTAGTTAAGATCAGAGATTCCTATGAAGAATGTTTAGCTAAGCTGCGTTTGGATGTTTATTTTTGTTATATTATGATATATAGATTAGTTAAGATTAGACATCCTTTTACGTTTTTCTTGTTATGCACTATGCTTAATGCATTAGTATGGTTGTTAAGTTAGATGTGATGTTATGAGTGATCAAAAGAGATCTTTTTATTGTTATGATATGATAAAAACATGCATCTCCAATTGTTTGTTAGGTAGGAATCACATAAAAATACGCTTTAACTTAGTTACCATGTATGTTCTAAGGTTGTTGAGTTAGATTTGCTTAGATTACATGTTAGATTTACGCAGAAATGTTACTGGTTTAAGATTGTTGGTTATCACGATTAATATTATATGATAGAATATTGTTTTGATGATTTAGTTTTAAGTATGTTGGTAAATATGTTTTGCCGATTTAGTTTTACGTGATGCAATCCCTATCTATTAAGGTTGTCAAGCTGTTTATGATTATATGAATATTTCCTCCTTTCTTATTCACATGAACATGAAGCAGTTTATCGTCTTTTGTCTAATAAGCACACAAAATGCATATGTTCATGTATATAAGAATTGAGGGAGTGAGAAGAAAGGCAAGACAAAGGAATGAAGTCGGCTTTATGATATATTTTGAATTACCAGGGTAATTTTTTTGATCATCATTTTTGTTAATACTGGTTACTGTATTTAAGGCTTATGATGGTTGGAGCGTTGTTTGATCAGTGCGAGTTTAATGTATCAGATGAATGTTTAGTTAAGTTGCATTTGGATGTTGATCTTGATATATTATGATATAGGTTAGTTAATGTTAGGTACCCATTTTGATTTCACACAAACAAGAATGAGATAGATATAAGGATTTGGGTGATTAAATGAATGAGAGAATTGTAAATGCAAGAGTTTCCTTAATATTCCAAATAACCAACCAAATACAAATGAGACCCAAGGGTTCTATTTATAGGAGGGAAGCTAGGGCAACACTCCTAGCTCCCATTCTCCTTGAATTCGTAGGCCTCTAAGGCTTAGTGGGCTTTTCATAAGCCTTAAATACATAAATGATAACATATGTAAGTTACTAATAATAAAGCAACCTAACATTTATTACAAATGACCGAGACTTGATAAAATAGTAAAACTTTGATCCCAACAATCTCCCCCTAAGGATCGGTCATCACGGTTGCTTGACTTTCATAGCTTTAGACGTCTTTCAAAAATCATTCGTCATTCTTTGTTCTTTGTTCATTGTCGTTGTGATAGTGATCAAGTTATGAAGTTGTCTGCCTTTCGTCACTTCCGCGTCTGTGGTGGTAGTCCGCCATTCCAACATACTCATACATCTTTGAATTTTGACTTAAACATGCACGTAGTTCCCTTTCTTTCACTTTAGATCTTTAGTCTTTATACTTTTTAGATTCTTCTTTTTGGCGTAGAATCTTTCTTTGAACTTTGTGTTGCGTTGATCTTTGAGGGAGCTTTTGATGACTTCAAGATGCATGTATGAGCATGTGGAATCCGTCGCCATGGAGATGATGTGTCCCTGCAGGTAAACAGTAAGCAATTAAACATCTGGTACTAACAGATAAGGAATTAGAGATCGTCAACAACATAGTGTGAAGACTCCTTCTAACCCTTATCAAGGCCGTTTCCATGTCAGATACTCCCAAAGGAGCTTACAAGACCTACTAAGTAGCTCAATGACTGGATGAGTCGCTAGGGATCACTTCACTACTGTAGATCGCTAAGAAACCACCACAAACACTAAGCGTAACTCACAAGGAGTTACCGAAGTGACCTGCTGTCAGGGCTGTTTGATGTTGACCCTAGCAGGATTTCCATTCAATCATTGAGAAATACTTATGTAAATTCTCTCATAATCGTTCTCGGCAGATTGCTAGGATCTGCGAAGGACTCGATAATTTACAGCTGGTGTCCATTGATGTAGACCACCAGTTGTAGAAATACTAAGTGTTCCTAAAAGATCTTTGATGTATCTCATGGCTCTAGACTCGAAAAGTGCACACTTAGGTTTCCTATGCGGAGACTAGGGAGGGGTCTCCTGCTTCAATATCAACCATCTCTAAGAGATAGGTCGATAGATTACATTGGTTCCCCGTGAGAATGAAACAAGCTCTTTTAAGAGAACTTGAGTGGTTAGAAGGTTTAGTGCATTGCGTCACTGGGTCCATGACGACTTTATCTTCAATACCGGTGTTGTCTTTGCAACAACCAGTAGCATACGAATTGAACCCGGTGTTTGCCCTAAGTTGAACATATGGAGGGCTATTTCTTTTCACCCTTTTCTTTACTTTTCTTTTTAATTCTTCAACTCCTTATTTCCCTTTCATTCTTTTCTCCTTTTATCGTATCATACCTAAGGACTTCTAATTCTAACTATTGGTGATGTCCTTGGGTAGATCCCTTCGGCTCTGGCGGATCATAGGACGGTTTTTCCTATCTTAATCACCTTATAACTCCATGATTATCCGACAATAGCCATGAAACCTTTGAAAATCTCTCAAAGTGTTTGTCATTATCAAACATTTTGTTTAACACTTTGAGAGTTTTGTGTTTTCTTATGAAGGGCTCCCCCTTCACATGTGCTCATAAGTGTTTAATAAATTTGCACATGCGTGAGGAGCAAGCACTTTTTGAATTGTGATACGTGGGAATCGCACCAGGCTTTACCTCTCAAGGGATCTTGAGAAGCTTACAATCCCCACCAGGCAGTGTACCTGATCGTTGTAGTATAGTATAGTGACAAGTACCGGGGGATTGATCGTTCAGCTAGGAATAGTGTCGCTAGGATTAGAAAACCTAAATACTAGTTCTAAAGATGAGGGATGATTATTTTTGTATTTTATAATTTTTTAGAAAGCAAGTAAAAATCTCGGGTTTGAAGGATTTGGGCGGAATTAGTTGCTAGTCAACTAACCCAATACTAAAGATGCAATCAAAATAAAATACTAAAAATGAAAATAAACTAAATTATACTAAGGTTGTGAGCAAAAAGTGGAGAAAATGTGTTTACTTAGATTTCACTACTCCCTAGACATCTTTTACACGTTAATTACTTGTTATAGTTGCATGGATGACGGATTGTATTCCTTAATACCATTCATGGGGTGGCGCACTTAACTCCCCAATCCTATGAGCTCTTATCTCCTCCTATACCATGCTCAACACAACCATAGGGATTATAAACAGTGGCTCATGCATTAAATACAACCAATAAAACCTAGTGCACATCAGTTCATGTTTCCTAAGATGTTCAGGCATGTCACCAATTGGAAGTCTGCCAGTTTTCTTAAGCCTAACATCGAATTCACCCATCCAATACAATTATAAACAAGTAATCAACACGTAATTAACATCTAGGTTTCATTAGATCCAAGCAAACACAAGATAGATCTAGCCTAGCATGATGGAATTAAGACAAGAAAAAGATATAGACAACCAACACATAGACATATTGATTGAATTAAAAGAATACTTATCTCAATTACACATGAAAGGTATCAAGGGCTTAGAACCCTTGAAAAACCTGTAAAATTTGCACCAAGTTCGTACTTAGGGTTTCTCCAAAACTTCTCTCTTTTAAAGTGAAAATTAGAAAACTATATATAGGAAATAAGGTCTGACGGCGTCAAGACAAAGCTTGTGACGCCGTCACCTCGCCGCCAAAATATTTCTCGGACTGCCTTGATCTACTTTTGACGCCGTCATGTGTTATGCATTTCCAGGCCGTCATGATTTTTACTCTTGACGCCCTACTTCGTGACGCCGTCAAATCTGTACTGGGTCGTCATGGAATTACTCTTGACGCCGTCAGGGTGTTGCTCTTGACGCCGTCACCTACTGTTCCCAGCAAGGAAAATTAAGACTTTGGCGTTTTCTTCACTTTTATGCTCCAAAAACGTCTGAATTACTTCCTTTTCCAGATTTCACTCCCAAAGTACCTAAAATCACAAAAGGAACGATTTAGGGAAATATTTGATCAAATAAAGTCAATTACGGGCTTAAATGACCCCCTAAAAGTGGTTCATTTTTCACCTCATCATATACCCTTACACTTGAGATTTGCTTGTCCTCAAGCCAATGCGCTTTTATTCTAGTCAAAATACAAGTTAGGGGTCATTTAACACTAATATAAAAGTAATTACAACAAATAATCGTTCCAACAAAGACCAAAGATAAGCACGGAGGTCATACACTAGCACCTCACAAATAGTGTTTAGATACTCACATCTCTCGGGTGTTATAAAGTATAAATTATAATATGGAAACGGAAGATATCTCTCACTACCTGTCATAGCAAAATAGATTACCATAGGCTTGGGAAAGGATCAAACCTCCACCACATGGCGTAAGCACCTAGGATAAACTATCAAAGAGGTCTTTTAAAGGGTTGTAACGTTAGGTGTAGGGATATGAAATACACAGTTTTGTTAGATAAAGGAAGTTTTACTGGTGGCGAGCTAACAATCTTGGTTAATTACATGTACAATATGGCGTTGCTAAGCCAAGACTAGACTCGACTTAAGCTAATAAATGAAAAATAACAAAAAAACATAAAATAAACATAGAATGAAATGGGATGGTAGTCCGTATGTTTTTTTCTCTTTTCCTTTTTCTATTTTTTTTTTTTTTTTTTTTTTTGCATACACTTTTACCCTACCATCCAAAATAATACATCATAGGGAATGAACATTCTCCTTACACTTGAATCTTTACATACTTTACATTAAACTAATCTAATGACTCGAATTAAGAAAATTAAAACACTTGGAGTACTTTTAAGATTAACGTACATATGGGGGTAATAATATGATGTTTGATGTGTGCTTATTCACACATCTTTTTAGGCCTTATATCAGACCAAAAATACCAAATACTAACCTAATATGCCAAGAAAATGTGTGTTTTTGTATTTGTGTATGTGCAGGTACGGATATGTGAAAAATGAACGAAAACAAAGCCAAAACCGACAAAAACGAGCACGAGATTGGAAAAAGGTCAAAAGCCGTAGCCGGGGAAGCAAAAGGATAAAAGAAAGCTCATTATGTGATTAGAAGTCCTCAGAGATTCATCATATTGCAAGATTAGTCTTTGGGTAAAGTTTGAAGAATTGGCAACTTTAGTCCCTCATCTTTCAAGAATTGACAAGAATGGTCCTTTGAAGAAATATCCGAAGAAAAGCCAAATATTACCCTTCATGAATCAGAAAATGACAACATATGTCCTTGGAAGTTACTTTGGATAAAATACAGTTTTGGTCCCTATGGTTTGCATTATTACAATTTTGGTCCTTGAGTGGAAATATTAATCCTAAACCTTACACAACCGGATCCACATTTACAACCCCAGCCCACCATATCTTTTATTAGCCCAAAAGCCCACTCCCACTTACACCTCTACCCGGCCTACTTTTTTAAAACCCGACCCAATCCACACACATATAATAATAAAAAGTTACCCGCACCCTCTTTTTTAACCTGAACCCAGAAATCCACTATGGCATGAACCCTAGTTACTGTTCACCCTCCTTTACCCAAAATTACCTCGTACTAAATTAATTACCCCATTATTAAGGCTTCTAGAAGACCAAGGGAATGACAGGGTGTATTTATGACACGCGTGGACCAATGGACAGGGCATAAGGTACTCCCCCTCCACTACCAATGGAATCAATGGACCTCAATGGCTGCTTGATGATCAAGCCTATATGGACGGATGAGATTAAAGCTGATGAGGACATCCAGAGGCATCTCCAAACCCTAGTATCTCAGGCTATATATATGCCCATTCCTCATTCATTTACAGTTGTCCATCCTTTCATGTTCTTAGAAAGGGTTTTAGACCATTTTTATTATTGATTGTCATTTAAAATTCTGTTTTAGTGTAACCTTTTCATTTCAAAGCATTGTATTCAGTTTTCTTATTAATGCAACTCAGCTTATTTCTCAGCTTATTGTCATTCATTTTCTTTTAAAGTTTCAAGCATTTGCTTTCTTTTATTCAGTACTCTGTGGTTTCTTGTTGTTCATTTAATCATCATTTATATCTTTGTTGTTCATTTTATTGAAAAATCCAAAAAAATAGGAAAAACAGAAAAATCTAAAAATAGTTTGAAGTTTTGTTTTAAGGTTTCTATTCAGTGGTTCTTGCTTATTGGTGACTCACATTAGCTAACCAATAGCTTTGTGAGTCATCACTTGTTCTTATTTCTAAAAAAGCAAAAAGTCAACAAATAGTCAACTCTCAGCTTATTTGAAATAAGCTGAGCTTATTTGGTGTTATAGACAGCCATAAGGTGCCATTTGGCCTGTCTAAGAGACAGGCAAGCATAGTGAAACTCCCTCTTTTGTGCCGAGGGAGTATTGTCTTTGTAAGTATCCATTTCACTGTTTCATATTCTTGCATCTGTTGAATTTGTTGATCTCTGTTGTTCTTTCCTGTTATTATTGCTTTAATATCAGATAATTAGTAGGATTTGATAATTAGTTTGGATAAATTAAGTTTGGAATTCAAGTTGTAGTGCAAATCAGTTGGTATAGGGACTGTTTGGATCAGTTTGTTTCTGTGAGATTTTGTAGTTTAAGGTCTGAGTCTTCTGCATTAATAAGTCACAATAGGCATATTAGAGTTAGTAGTAGCATAAAAATACTAGGTCTTTAGCAAAAAGTCAAATTCAGCTTGAAATCTCATTTCCATTTCCATGAGTAATGAATCTGATTATGCAGACTTAGGAATAGATAGGAAATTTGTTAAACTTAGTCTATATAAGTGGTAAACTAGCTTAATAGATCAGATATAGTAAGTAATCAGCAATAGAAAATCACATTAGTCAAAGTTCATTTGCAATTAAAAAGTCAAATCATATTTTGAACTCAGATTTTGGAACAACTTTGAGAATCCTTGTAGGATTTAATATTGATTGGAATGACTTTTGGATTGTTGTTCTGAAAATCTCAGCAGTAGGATAACTATAATCAAAAAGAATTTTGTGATTCAGAGCTTATTTGCTTATATAGATAGCTTATGGAAGTGGACTGTTTGGCTTATGTATTTCCCTGCTCATCAGGTTTTGGACAGATTTCAAATTGCCCTTTAGGTTAGTAAATTTGATTGGAATTCTGTATTGTTGGAGCATTTGTGATCTCTGGTTGCTAGTAAGTAGATTGGTACCACAAGTTTGCTTATCTGAGCTTCTTTGCTACTGTTTAAGTGCTTATCAGTTGGGTGGTTGAACTAGTATCTGTCATTCATAGAGTAGGGTTGCAATTTTGTTCCCTTGCTTTTATTCTGAGTATTGTTGTTCATTTTAGCTTATTTGTATCTCTAGTTGCTATTTCCTTTGAGTTTTTGCTTTTTGCTTATCTGCTTATGCTAAATGCTCATTCAATAGTGCTTATTTGTCCTGTTTTGGCATTCTTCTTTGTTTCTGTGCATCTTTTGGCCTCACAACTGTTTCATTAAGCTTATTTGAGTTCAAAAATACATTGGTAAAAGTTTCAGGTCAATTGGTCAACTTTTGCTTATCAATAAGCACTTTTCAATAAGTTGTTTTGAGCTATTCAGCACTTCCATTGCTTATTTTTCAATTTTTCTATTTTTCCTAGCTTTGAAATATTATCTTAGAATTTCCCTGAAATTTTCATATTTTTCTGAGCTCATTTGCTATTTTTCCCATTTAATTTTCAATTTTAATCAAAATTTAATACTTTTTAATTAATAAAAAATCCAAAAAAATCTGAAAAATCCCAGAAAAATCCAAAAATATTTTTAAAACTTATTTTCATTTATTTTAGAATTTTAGAAATTTATTTTGCATTTTTCTCAATTTATTTGCATTTTCTTTTAATTTTTAATTAGTTAAAATAGTTTTTAATTCATAAAAAATAAATAAAAAGACAAAAAAATATTTTTCTTTTTCTCAAAATTTTCTTTTATCATTTTTAATTTTTGAAAATTATTTCCAAGTCCGTAGGAGTAGCGTAGCTTAAAAGTCGCGTTTTATTTCGTACGTTTACGTTTTAGCTTACGTTTTCATTTCTACGTTACGTTTTAAGTTTGTTTATGTGATTTACGTACTTAATTGGTTATTTGTGCTTCATTTACTTATTTCTTAGTGTAATCTCATTCAAATCACTTTTTACCGTTTTCACGACACGTTTCACAAATCGGGAATTCGAAATTCCATTCACACCTTCGTTGGGACACGACCCGGGGAAATACTTTCCTAAGCATTTCTTCGGTTTAAAAACTATACTATAAAAAGACAACATCAAAAAATGGCGCCGCTGCCGGGGAAGGTTGAAGTGAATTTTTGAATATTCGTTTTTGAAAAATTGTGTTTTGTTAAGCCTTCCTCTATTTTGTATATATTATATATATATTGAAAAATCAAAAACACTTTTCCTAAAGTGTTTTCACAAAAATACCAAAAAAAATAATAAAGTTATTGCCTCGACTCGACCGAAAGGAGGAGCGTTGTAAACCAAATAAGCTTGTTAATCGGATTACTTTAATTCTACACCCGAGTAGTTTTGAAGGAAACGGTTTACAATTAACGTAACGTAGAAAAAAAAAAGAAGAAAAACAAAAGAAAATAAAAGTTTTAAGAAAAATACAAAAAGATTTTCCTTTTCCATTTTGATTTTCCTTTCATTTTGATTTGATTTTATGATAATTAAAAACCAAAAATAATCTTCTTATCCTCTTATCATTTAATTCTTCTTCTTTAACCCTCTAAACCGATAATTCTTTCTCACTTATGGATCCGATTTGTTTTAAATGTGGTGAACCGTTCTTTGAAGGTTCATGTGTTTGGTGTACGTGCGAACAATGTGGTAATAAAATTCACGATGGAGTTTGTTTGTTTTGTAATACACCCGAGTATGTTCGAAACACAAATTTTCCAAACGTTCCCGATTACTATCCAACACCACCGCCGTCTCCGTTCACTTGCTTTAATTGTGGAAATCTATCCGACGAGGGATTACCGTGTGGGCAATGTTTTTGTAATCAATGTGGTTACGTGAATTGTATATGTTACGCCCCGAATGCTGAAATGTCTTACGCTTGTGATACGAGTTTTGATTTCAATCATCCTTTTCAAAACTTTTATGAGCAAGTACCGTATTTTAATGGTAATTCATCAAATTTTGAAAATTGTGGGGGATCGTTCGAAAATTTTTATGAGCCGAATGCATGTTACGATTCTCAAGGTTTTAACCAACCCCCACAAAATTCCGATTTTGCTAATAATATTTGTGAAATTAAATCAATGATCGAGAAGTTAAAAGAATTGGTGGCTAATCGTTATACGCATACTTCCGAGCCTCAAGTGAAATCAATGGAAGAACTTCTTGCCGAAGAACGAAAATCTAAATTTTGTGAGTGTTGTATGTACGACGACGACGATGATTCCACGATTACAATCGTTCTTAATCCTAACAAAATTTCCGATGTTTCTCCCGTAGTACCCGATGACTCTTTAAAAATGGGGGACGAGCATCTAAACGCTATTCCGGCAACGGAATCGGACGAATTCAATAAGTCTAGTGTTGAGAACCTCGTCCCAATCCCAAGTGAGTCCGGGGAAATTTCTAACGGTGATTCTGAAATTGTTTCTGATACTTCTTATCCTTCTTTCACACCGGTTGAGAGGAGTGATGTCGTTTTAGACGAAATCGAAGCTTATCTTGCTAACAATGATTCGACGATGGTTGATGATACTAATTTTGATCCTGAGGAAGATATCCGTTTGATTGAAGAGTTGTTGAATGAAGAACCGTCAATTTCTATCCCTCCGATGAGCAATGAAGAAATTGATGAAGTTGAAAGTTATTCCGATTCTCACAATGAGTATACTACGAGTGATGAAGATTCTTGTGGAGATATCGAATATAATGATGAAGAAGAAGATGCGGAAATTCAAGATGAAGCTCTTCGTGAAACATTATTGAATGTCAATCTTCTTATCTCTAGAATCGAGGCGTTGAATGATCCTCCGACTTCTTCTCCTATCCCCGTTATGGATAGTGATTTCTTACCCGAGCTAGAAATTTTTCGATTTGAAGAGACGAGTAGTGGCAGTCCCACTATTCATGCTGATATCTCTCTTCCGGATTATGAATGCTTTACTTTTAAGATTAATTTTGTGCTTATTTCCGATAATCCGTTACGTAACCCTCTTTTAGAGGATGTCGATCCATTTGTTGCTGCGGATGACTCGATACCACCGGGTATTGAGAATGACGAGAATGATATTCTTTCCGATTTACCTTCTTCTCGTCCGCCCGCGAAACCACCGGATGTAGATTTTGGATCAGATACGAATGATGATATTTTTGGAGTGGTGGACGAGATTTCTGATTATGTGCTTGATATTTTACCCACCCAACCCACCCTTGATTCTGAACTAGAATTTGCCTTTGTCATCCGAGTTTTTCACCCATTCTATACTTATCCCATCATTTCTTCTTTCCACTCCACCGGGAGTGAGGATACCATTTTTGACCCCGGTATCTCCGTTTTTCATGCCGGTTGTCCGGTCCATCTGCTTTCCCCAAGGACGAAATAATTCGGGGATCGAGTCAAGCTCATGTGACTCGGTGAACAAAAACAAGCGCTTCGTGGGAGGCACCCCATGCTTATCCATTTCATCTTCTTAAATTTCTATTTTCTTAATAACATGACGTGAGGGGGGCGACCCTTTCCAAACTTGTGTTTCGTGGTTGTTTGTGAATGTTCAGGAATTTCCCCGAAGTTTGAGGACTCTCGTGCTCGTGGTTTGTCGTTCTCTCCACTCGAGTCTCATCCTTCGCTGCTCTTTCGGAAATTCACCATATCCTAAATCTTATCGACTAACGTTTATCTCTTGGCATACTTAATAAACGGCCTTAGATTTTACGTAGGATTACCCGTACCTTTAAAACATTGAGGACAATGTTTCACTTTAGTCTGGGGGGGTGAATCTTCGATTCGATTTGACCTGTACCATCGTCTGAGCTGTTAACTTACGCAACTCCGTTTTCCACCAAAAATTTTAAATTTTTGTCACCTCTTTATTGTAAAAAAAAAAAAAAAAAAAAATGAAAAAAAAAATATATGATATGAATAATAAGTTTTGACACCTTGTTTTGACTTTCCTACCGGCGAGAGTAGAAATAAATGTTTTGACTTGACCGGGCGTGTTGAGCCCTAGCTCGTCTCCCTTAACCAAAATAATCAAAAGATTATGGCTAAGCATCCGCGGATCTCATTACTTGGGATTTTAAATTTGCGGAGATCGAGGAATGATAGAGTTTATTTAGAAGTTTCGTGCTATACACGGATCGCATTACTGGGATTTAAAAAACCCACGAGAGGTACTTGTGGCCTCCTTGTTCCCATCAGAAACGTCATCAATATATAAATAGATGTCTAGGATTAATTAAGTGTATACGGTTTGGGCAATACTTAGTTTTTTCTCGTTCCCAACAAAATTTCTGCATATGAGGGTTTGGTATACATTGAGGTACTGCCAGTGTTACGGTAAAATAGACTATTGCATCTTGCCGGTTCGCAGCCGATGTTGTGATCTTAGTAAAAACCGTAGGACTCGGGGTTTGGCATATAGTTATGAATATCAATAATAATAGTCCAAAGCCAAATAAAAAGGCAGAGGAATCCAAAGCTATAAAAAAGCAGCGGATAGAAATCCAAAGTCATAATAAAGCTCTTACATCTTGGCGGCTTATAAAACCGTTGTTGTAATTGAAATAAAGGACTAAGGACCAAATATTAATAAAGTGCTTATAGTTATGCAAAAATGCCAAGCTTCGACTCCGGGGGTTTCCCTAATAAAAAGCTTCCGTTTCGGGTATCAAACATGGTATGTCTCGGTCGTAAATAAAAAGGGAGCCCCTACAAATCGTGTTAAATCAGAGACCTTCATGTGGACCCGACTTTTGTATGCAGAGATTTTCGAGGGAAAGTTTGGAAACTACTTAACGTTCAAATTTTGTGCTCTTATCGGACTAACAAATATCAAAACGAGAAAATATGAAGCAATTCATTTCTCAACAAATTAAAATCCTGAGATACAAAACATAGGACCTGGGAACAAGAGGTAATACACAAGTAACTTTTGTGGGCAGTGTTAGCATCTAACTTCTGGCTAAACAATGATCTCGATTTTACGCTTAGTTTGGGAGCTTGTGAAAAATCAAGGATGACGATTTTTATCTGTATGGTCTCTTCTCCGTGAGAAGTGTTTCTACTCGTTGACCCTGAAAATTATCAACAGATATGAATTGATAATGAAAGTCAAAATAAACCGTCACATATAAAAAATGAAAAATACAAAAAGAGTAGTAGTAGTTATTATTTATGAAAAATCGGAAAACGGAGCGTTTTTGAGAATAAATGATTTTACTATCTCTTTTGAAAGTCATTGCTACTTTACAACGTCAGTAAAGAGAGGTTTTGAAATTATTTATCTCTTAAGCGTGAGGTGATGACATTGCGTGAGGACACGGCAATACCTTAGTCTGGGGGATTTTGATGTGTGCTTATTCACACATCTTTTTAGGCCTTATATCAGACCAAAAATACCAAATACTAACCTAATATGCCAAGAAAATGTGTGTTTTTGTATTTGTGTATGTGCAGGTACGGATATGTGAAAAATAAACGAAAACAAAGCCAAAACCGACAAAAACGAGCACGAGATTGGAAAAAGGTCAAAAGCCGTAGCCGGGGAAGCAAAAGGATAAAAGAAAGCTCATTATGTGATTAGAAGTCCTCAGAGATTCATCATATTGCAAGATTAGTCTTTGGGCAAAGTTTGAAGAATTGGCAACTTTAGTCCCTCATCTTTCAAGAATTGACAAGAATGGTCCTTTGAAGAAATATCCGAAGAAAAGTCAAATATTACCCTTCATGAATAAGAAAATGACAACATATGTCCTTGGAAGTTACTTTGGATAAAATACAGTTTTGGTCCCTATGGTTTGCATTATTACAATTTTGGTCCTTGAGTGGAAATATTAATCCTAAACCTTACACAACCGGATCCACATTTACAACCCCAGCCCACCATTTCTTTTATTAGCCCAAAAGCCCACTCCCACTTACACCTCTACCCGGCCTACCTTTTTAAAACCCGACCCAATCCACACACATATAATAATAAAAAGTTACCCGCCCCCTCTTTTTTAACCTGAACCCAGAAATCCACTGTGGCATGAACCCTAGTTACTGTTCACCCTCCTTTACCCAAAATTACCTCGTACTAAATTAATTACCCCATTATTAAGGCTTCTAGAAGACCAAGGGAATGACAGGGTGTATTTATGAGACGCGTGACCAATGGACAGGGCATAAGGTACTCCCCCTCCACTACCAATGGAATCAATGGACCTCAATGGCTGCTTGATGATCAAGCCTATATGGACGGATGAGATTAAAGCTGATGAGGACATCCAGAGGCATCTCCAAACCCTAGTATCTCAGGCTATATATATGCCCATTCCTCATTCATTTACAGTTGTCCATCCTTTCATGTTCTTAGAAAGGGTTTTAGACCATTTTTATTATTGATTGTCATTTAAAATTCTGTTTTAGTGTAACCTTTTCATTTCAAAGCATTGTATTCAGTTTTCATATTAATGCAACTCAGCTTATTTCTCAGCTTATTGTCATTCATTTTCTTTTAAAGTTTCAAGCATTTGCTTTCTTTTATTCAGTACTCTGTGGTTTCTTGTTGTTCATTTAATCATCATTTATATCTTTGTTGTTCATTTTATTGAAAAATCCAAAAAAATAGGAAAAACAGAAAAATCTAAAAATAGTTTGAAGTTTTGTTTTAAGGTTTCTATTCAGTGGTTCTTGCTTATTGGTGACTCACATTAGCTAACCAATAGCTTTGTGAGTCATCACTTGTTCTTATTTCTAAAAAAGCAAAAAGTCAACAAATAGTCAATTCTCAGCTTATTTGAAATAAGCTGAGCTTATTTGGTGTTATAGACAGCCATAAGGTGCCATTTGGCCTGTCTAAGAGACAGGCAAGCATAGTGAAACTCCCTCTTTTGTGCCGAGGGAGTATTGTCTTTGTAAGTATCCATTTCACTGTTTCATATTCTTGCATCTGTTGAATTTGTTGATCTCTGTTGTTCTTTCCTGTTATTATTGCTTTAATATCAGATAATTAGTAGGATTTGATAATTAGTTTGGATAAATTAAGTTTGGAATTCAAGTTGTAGTGCAAATCAGTTGGTATAGGGACTGTTTGGATCAGTTTGTTTCTGTGAGATTTTGTAGTTTAAGGTCTGAGTCTTCTGCATTAATAAGTCACAATAGGCATATTAGAGTTAGTAGTAGCATAAAAATACTAGGTCTTTAGCAAAAAGTCAAATTCAGCTTGAAATCTCATTTCCATTTCCATGAGTAATGAATCTGATTATGCAGACTTAGGAATAGATAGGAAATTTGTTAAACTTAGTCTATATAAGTGGTAAACTAGCTTAATAGATCAGATATAGTAAGTAATCAGCAATAGAAAATCACATTAGTCAAAGTTCATTTGCAATTAAAAAGTCAAATCATATTTTGAACTCAGATTTTGGAACAACTTTGAGAATCCTTGTAGGATTTAATATTGATTGGAATGACTTTTGGATTGTTGTTCTGAAAATCTCAGCAGTAGGATAACTATAATCAAAAAGAATTTTGTGATTCAGAGCTTATTTGCTTATATAGATAGCTTATGGAAGTGGACTGTTTGGCTTATGTATTTCCCTGCTCATCAGGTTTTGGACAGATTTCAAATTGCCCTTTAGGTTAGTAAATTTGATTGGAATTCTGTATTGTTGGAGCATTTGTGATCTCTGGTTGCTAGTAAGTAGATTGGTACCACAAGTTTGCTTATCTGAGCTTCTTTGCTACTGTTTAAGTGCTTATCAGTTGGGTAGTTGAACTAGTATCTGTCATTCATAGAGTAGGGCTGCAATTTTGTTCCCTTGCTTTTATTCTGAGTATTGTTGTTCATTTTAGCTTATTTGTATCTCTAGTTGCTATTTCCTTTGAGTTTTTGCTTTTTGCTTATCTGCTTATGCTAAATGCTCATTCAATAGTGCTTATTTGTCCTGTTTTGGCATTCTTCTTTGTTTCTGTGCATCTTTTGGCCTCACAACTGTTTCATTAAGCTTATTTGAGTTCAAAAATACATTGGTAAAAGTTTCAGGTCAATTGGTCAACTTTTGCTTATCAATAAGCACTTTTCAATAAGCTGTTTTGAGCTATTCAGCACTTCCAGTGCTTATTTTTCAATTTTTCTATTTTTCCTAGCTTTGAAATATTATTTTACAATTTCCCTGAAATTTTCATATTTTTCTGAGCTCATTTGCTATTTTTCCCATTTAATTTTCAATTTTAATCAAAATTTAATACTTTTTAATTAATAAAAAATCCAAAAAAATCTGAAAAATCCCAGAAAAATCCAAAAATATTTTTAAAACTTATTTTCATTTATTTTAGAATTTTAGAAATTTATTTTGCATTTTTCTCAATTTATTTGCATTTTCTTTTAATTTTTAATTAGTTAAAATAGTTTTTAATTCATAAAAAATAAATAAAAAGACAAAAAAATATTTTTCTTTTCCTCAAAATTTTCTTTTATCATTTTTAATTTTTGAAAATTATTTCCAAGTCCGTAGGAGTAGCGTAGCTTAAAAGTCGCGTTTTATTTCGTACGTTTACGTTTTATTTACGTTTTAGCTTACGTTTTCATTTCTACGTTACGTTTTAAGTTTGTTTATGTGATTTACGTACTTAATTGGTTATTTGTGCTTCATTTACTTATTTCTTAGTGTAATCTCATTCAAATCACTTTTTACCGTTTTCACGACACGTTTCACAAATCGGGAATTCGAAATTCCATTCACACCTTCGTTGGGACACGACCCGGGGAAATACTTTCCTAAGCATTTCTTCGGTTTAAAAACTATACTATAAAAAGACAACATCAATGTTCTTCCCCATTACTCCATAAATAAGTACTTACCCATGAGTCCCAATCGTCCCAAAACAATATGTACAAGGATATGACTCGACTTAGCAACCATGTAATCAATTAGATAGTTTACTTAGGGTTTAACAAATAACAATAATGCACTAAAAATGAGCGCATACACGGAAGGCTAAGGCGATTTGGGTGTACATTTAAGTGGGGTGTAACAAATTCTTCCTTTAAGTAAAATGCTTAAAGTTAGAAACGAAAAGATAGGCTCGGAGGGGTGTACTAGGGGTTTCGTGTGCTAAAAATGAGTACAACGCTAAGGGTGTGGGAAAAATTAGTTGACTTAACTAGCCAAGTAATATGACTTAAATGGTGATCCTAATGCCTCTTATCATGTAGTAAATCCTACCACACGAATGTAGTCTCACTAGCGGTCTCGGAATGCATGACTAACGCAAGTTCTAGAATCTAAATGCTACCGGTACACTCATAAGCACTAATAATAAATGCTTTTCCTATCAAATCTAAAGGCGAACCTCACATATTTGGGTGGAAATTTTTTTTGAATATACGGTTATGTGCTAGTCATACAATCTCCTATCCATGAGACGCTTGCTATGGCTAAAGTTTCACTCCTAAATGTTGTAAAAAAATTTAAATTTGGCGCTAAAATTGCACTAACAAGTATTTCTCATAGTTTTATTACACATCTACCATTAAACAAAACAAACTCAAGCGAAAGTGCGTATGTAAGGTGTCATCTTTTTACCCTCCCCTTACACTTAGGATGAACGTTGTCCCCAATGTTCAAGTAAAGAATGTAAAAGTGAAAAAGTAAAAAGAATGAAATCAAATACTCCCCTGATTCGCTCGGTATGGATAATTAGGTGGCCAGGTTAGATCTTCCTCCAAGAAAATGAACAATCAAAGCTTCCCTTCCAGAATGTAAATCATCTTCTTGTCAAACATAACCTGTAAATCCTGAAAAAATAGACAAAACAACCTCGCGTAAAATCGGCAGCATCCTATATAAGTTACTAAATCCTAGAAAACAAGATAAGATATAATGCTTGTGGAATAAAGTTTGCAGATTTCCTGGAGATTATAAAACTTAATAATTCACAAAAACCATAAGACTCCGTCAGAAAAACAAAACTGGTAAAATTTCCAGATTTTTACACGTGACACCGTCAAGAGTTAACTCTTGACGCCGTCAGAAGTGACCTGCAGAAATTCTTATGTTAAGTTTCCGGAAAATTTCTGGAAAAACTTGGTCCTACTTCCTGGAAAATCCTGCAAAACTTCATTATGACTCGATACAAGCATTTGACTCTAACAAATACGAATATACATGTTCATTTAATATTGTGGAGAATCATGATCGGTTTGTTTCTTAAAAACATATTTGGGGTTTCCCCTTACACTTATCTTTTGCAAAAATACTTTTAGGTGGAGTTAAGACTAAGCCAAAACAACAAAGTAAAGTATTTCCACTATTTAATTGAGAAACATGATCTACCAACAATAAAAATAAAGCATGCATACGGAAGCAAATAACAAACAAACAAAAATAAAATCACACAAAACATGGGTTGCCTCCCAAGAAGCGCTTTTCTTTATTTACGAGTCTTGTAGCTAGACTCAAGGTCATGGGTTACTACGTGACCTCATCATTGTTTCCACTCTCTAGGTTGTCTTCTAAACTAGTATCGCTTTCATAGTGTAAGTACTTCGGGTCTTCGAACTTGAAGACATATTTTCGATACTTAGAACCAAGCTTACTAACATCCTTAAAGAATCCACATGATAAATCAGAAGTGTTCCTACACCCTCTCCGAACATCTTCATCGCACAAAATAAGTTGGGAACTTTTATCAAGTCCGTCACAATCTATTTCCTTAAGGTCTCTTCTCTTGTATGGCGTTTGGTATGAAACCCTCCTAATTCCATGAGCGAAGGTCATAATTCCGTTCCGGTCATCAATTATCAGATTAGTGATCTCGCAAAATGGCGCCCCAAAAACAATTTGTGATAATCTAGGGTCGACATAATCTTCGATGTTGTCCACGATCGTAAATTCCATAGTAAATGCCATATTTCCTACAAACACCTGGATTTCATGATCCTTACCAACCACCTTCTCTGCCTTGTAAATCATTCCCCATTTGCAGATATTGTTATAATGGAATAAGGACATAAAATTCTTTGGCAGGAATACGTTAATGCAGACGTTATCGAAGTACTTATGACCGATCATGCAGGGGATTTTGAGATTATTCGGATTACGCCGTTTTATCTTTCCCGGCTCTCCATCCTTTGACCCATATATATTCCCCTCAAGGGAAGGACGATACTCGTACACCTCCTCATTACCCCTACGAAAAATTACCTTCTTAACACCATTGGTGAATAATGCACTGCCATCTTTCCCATCAAGGATCACTCTCGATTCATTGATAAATGGTTTCCCAAAAACAAGGTTGGTTAATGTTTGATTGGTGAGAGGGTCCACGTCATCGACCACGGTGAATTCAGTATTGTAAACAAGCTCTCCAATCCTGATTGATAAGTTTTTCATTACTCTCTCGCTCGCAATGCGTTCTGGGAAGGCTTCGTGGTGTAAGGAAAGGGGGATTATGTTGACTGGGAAGCTAGGATCTATATGACTGTCGGTTAAGAGCTTTTCCTTAATAGTGCAGGAGATCTTGAAAACTTTAGGGTTACTTTCCTTAGTCCTATCGCTACTCCCACTAGTAACATCCTCCATTTTTCTCTCGGGTTCTTCTATAATAGATTTACCCAAAATGGTTGGATTTCTCTCATGCTCCTCCGATCTCTCTTTTCCTTCATCCGATTTTCCAGATTCTCGCGCGGTGTACTGCTCGGATGAGTTGGTAGGTTTTCTGGCTGAATCGTGGTCTACCCTTAAGGTCTCATCTTTAGCTGTATGACCAGATTTGTTAGTTTGTTGTTGGGTTGGGTTGGGTTGGGTGTAGAAGCAGATATTGTGGTGATGGTGTTTACGAAATGGATTGGTCCTAGGGGGTTGACAGGTTCTTTTCCTTTAGGGGATAGATGTTTGAATAACCTGCTAGGACTTTTTATTTTCACAGGGGAGGTTGGTGGACTCATGACGGTACCATACTTAACCTCATCAATGTGAATGGGTTTATTAACAACATGCTCTTTGATAGCAGTTAACAGATTACAAATCTTATTGTTCATATCAGCCTGCTGTTGTCTAAATTTAGCCTCGAGCGTAGAGAGCTGTAATTCTTGAGATAGAATGAATTTTTTTAGAGCATCTTCACAGCTTTGCCTAGGAATGCCTTGTGATGGAAAATGCTCGGACCAAGTGAGTGGTGAGGAGTCATTGAAAGATACGCTCTGCGTTTGGTACCCTCTGAAATTAGGTTTATCCTTCCATGCCTCACAGGCCTCGCCAGAAGTTCAAGGACCTTGACCCATGTGTGACGACGTGAATTTGTTATAAGCCCGTTTTGGAAGCTCCATGCAGTTATGAGTCTCGTGAGGGCCATTACATAATTTGCATGTAGAAGCGATTCTGCTTACTTGGCTTGAGGATTTTTGAGCTTCGTAAGGTTTCATGAGAGACTTGACTCGACCTTCAAGTTCCATGATCCTACGGTCGGGAGTGCTAGAATTGTTCGAAGGCAAAGATATTGCCTTGACCATTTTGTTCAAGTCACGGGGATCATTCCAACTTTCGTTGTCATAGAGAGCAAGATCTTCTATGAGTTCCCATGATTGTTCCGCACTTAGATCACGTAGCTTACCACCGGCCGATTGGTCAATGGCTCGCCTCGTGGAGAGATCGATATAGTCATAAAAAATTTGGACTTGGAGCCAAAGATCTATGCCATGATGAGGGACTTTTTGGAGTAAGTCCTTGAAACGAGTCCATGCTTCATAAAGAGATTCATTTTGACATTGTTGGAACATCAAGATGTCATTTCTAAGCTTAGTAGTTCTCCCCGGTGGGAAAAATTGAGCAAGGAAACGAGTTGTGAGATCATCCCATGTGGTGATGTATCCCGCGGGTAAATGCTCAAGCCATTGACTAGCTTGATCCCGTAGAGAGAATTGGAATAGGCATAATCGGGTTGTCTCTCTAGTTGCAACATCTAGGTCTATGGAATCGACAATTTTGAGGAAGTCCTTAAGATGTTGGTTTGGATCTTCGGAACGAAGTCCATGGAATGCACATCCGCTTTGCACCAACCGGATGGTGTCGGATCGCAAGGGGGTCACATTGGCTCCGGTGAGCTCAATGGTGTTTCGGTAGCCTTGGTGGCTAGGTCGGGAATACTCTCCTAAGGTTCGGGGCCTAAGAGGTTCTAGTGGTGGGTTTTGTTGTGGTGGGATGACGGGTTCAAAGATGTTCCCGTTGTCCATGATGTCGGGTGGTGAAGAGTTACGAACAAAAACACAAAGAACTAAGATAGACTAAAGAAAACCTAAAAATAAAAATAAAATCTTACTAGAAAGGTATCTAGCAAGTAGACCTAATAAAAAGATATTCTAACCTAGACAATAACTATTCCCCGGCAGCGGCGCCAAAAACTTGATACGTGGGAATCGCACCAGGCTTTACCTCTCAAGGGATCTTGAGAAGCTTACAACCCCCACCAGGCAGTGTACCTGATCTTTGTAGTATAGTATAGTGACAAGTACCGGGGGATTGCTCGTTCAGCTAGGAATAGTGTCGCTAGGATTAGAAAACCTAAATACTAGTTCTAAAGATGAGAGATGATTATTTTTGTATTTTTATATTTTTTAGAAAGCAAGTAAAAATCTCGGGTTTGAAGGATTTGGGCAGAATTAGTTGCTAGTCAACTAACCCAATACTAAAGATGCAATCAAAATAAAATACTAAAAATGAAAATAAACTAAATTATACTAAGGTTGTGAGCAATAAGTAGAGAAAATGTGTTTACTTAGATTTCACTACTCCCTAGACATCTTTTACACGTTAATTACTTGTTATAGTTGCATGGATGACGGATTGTATTCCTTAATACCATTCATGGGGTGGCGCACTTAACTCCCCAATCCTATGATCTCTTATCTCCTCCTATACCATGCCCAACACAACCATAGGGATTATAAACAGTGGCTCATGCATTAAATACAACCAATAAAACCTAGTGCACATCAGTTCATGTTTCCTAAGATGTTCAGGCATGTCACCAATTGGAAGTCTGCCAGTTTTCTTAAGCCTAACATCGAATTCACCCATCCAATACAATTATAAACAAGTAATCAACACGTAATTAACATCTAGGTTTCATTAGATCCAAGCAAACACAAGATAGATCTAGCCTAGCATGATGGAATTAAGACAAGAAAAAGATATAGACAACCAACACATAGACATATTGATTGAATTAAAAGAATACTTATCTCAATTACACATGAAAGGTATCAAGGGCTTAGAACCCTTGAAAAACCTGTAAAATTTGCACCAAGTTCGTACTTAGGGTTTCTCCAAAACTTCTCTCTTTTAAAGTGAAAATTAGAAAACTATATATAGGAAATAAGGTCTGACGGCGTCAAGACAAAGCTTGTGACGCCGTCACCTCGCTGCCAAAATATTTCTCGGACTGCCTTGATCTACTTTTGACGCCGTCATGTGTTATGCATTTCCAGGCCGTCATGATTTTTACTCTTGACGCCCTACTTCGTGACGCCGTCAAATCTGTACTGGGTCGTCATGGAATTACTCTTGACGCCGTCAGGGTGTTGCTCTTGACGCCGTCACCTACTGTTCCCAGCAAGGAAAATTAAGACTTTGGCGTTTTCTTCACTTTTATGCTCCAAAAACGTCTGAATTACTTCCTTTTCCATATTTCACTCCCAAAGTACCTAAAATCACAAAAGGAACGATTTAGGGCAATATTTGATCAAATAATTTCAATTCCGGGCTTAAATGACCCCCTAAAAGTGGTTCATTTTTCGCCTCATCAAATTGATCCACTTTCAGTGAACAAGACCGATTCGAGACACGCTTACATCACTAGTTATACTAGCTTGAAGTTATTACCCAGCCTGGTAAAGTCCATAGAAAGTTTCTCGAAATGGTACATTTATACTAAGACAAATCCTTTTCGAGACATGCTTACGTGGCTAGTTAGAGAGTTCCATTGTCAGCTTTTAGGTGACAACTAGCTCTAGTAACTAACTTGATGTTATTACCCATCGAGGATAAGTCTTTTCGAGATTACTAACTTTTATGTTTCGTCAATTCTTGGGTGAATCTGAGTCTAGCTCGCATGAGATTTGACTTATAAGCAACTTTGAACTTTCATATTTTAATCACATTCACTTTTTCTCCCCCTCAAAAATAGCATATAAGATGATATTTTTGACAATCTTTTTATTAAAATATGTCGTTTGAGTCTTATGGGGAGAAATCAACAAGAACTTTTGATTTCAAGAACGATGATTTTGTTACAAGTGCTCCCCCTCAACAAGTGAATTCTTATTGAGGTGAAATACTTGTCTTTTGAGCAGAGTTATGAAAGTCAGAAAATGTTTGATTAACTCTACTCAAAAGTAAGAAGCCTTCGCTCCTTATATCAGGATTGAGGCACTGATGCGTACCTCAGGGTCCTTTAATTACAAGTGCGGGTTGTACACTGTTATGTGTGCACAAGCCATTATGATAACAATTCACTCAATTGAAATAATTAATATTGAAATGTTAATACCCATGTGTACCAGTTTAGATTTCATCAGTGATTGGAGCATCAAAGTCTGTGAACTGTGGTTCTGGTCTTTTGAAGAGTCTGATGGGAAATGAAGGTCGAACACCGATATAACTTTCCAGTCGTCTGATTTGCTCTCGACGGGATAACCTTTCTTCAATTTTCACAACAAAGTTTCGAACTTGTCTTCTGGCACTGGATTTCCACCTTGGAGTTTCACCTTTTGATATCTTAACCCGATCATCATTCAACCGTTTGACTAGCCCATCGTGAACAGTTTTGAGCGTGACAACACAGAACTTGCGTAACTCATCAAGCCTCATAAAACTTATTAACTTTTTGCTGTTGAGGTAGGTGAAGCCAAAAGATGGTGTTTGGATGAGCGAGTACTGTGACATCTGATTAATTCCAGGAAATGATACTTGTGGCTTTGTCAAATTGATCTTCTGTTGGTGACTTTCCACTCCAAGCTGAAGATCTTCCACTCTTTCTTGAACTATCAATCGTAGGATGAAGAGAAGTAGAGATGACATGAAGTTGTATTGAGTTTCAGTATCGAATCCACGCATTCTTCCTTGAACTTTTTCTAGATACATATCTTCAATGTCATTTAGATAAAGTCGGGAATGTCTGCTTCGGAGAATTTTTACTTCTTTTCATCTTGTCTTTTAACCACAATCTCATTCATGAACACGTAGTTAAACCGTTTTGACTCTTGAATCTCCAAGATAGCAATGATCTTTGACTTATGGTTCACATTCTCCAATGACTTGGTGTCTAATCTGTGAGTGTAACCAAGACGACGACGTTCAGCCCAGTGCTGAATCCCGTGTAAAGCATCTCTGTCGTAAGCTATGATAGAGTCGCTGAATACTGGAGTAGATTCTTCAATTGCAGGAACTTCGTATCTTACGGCTGGTACTGAGATAGTCAATGAGGAAGCATATTTCTTCTTTGATTTCTCTTAGGCGAGTTGGAGGTTACGAAGATATTTGTTGAAGAAGAAGCGATAAGGTATCTTAGGTTTTTCGGGAAATCCTTGTAGGGGTAACGGTTTAGTCCAATCGGTGAAGTAAGGTTTGTCCTGTCTTTTAGAATAGTTGTCGAGATTCGCCTCAGGATTTAGCCAGTCAAACTTACCAGACATTGCACTAGCTATATGCTGCATATGAAACTCGAGTTCCATCTTATTACCAGATCTAGACTTGAGTAATTCTTGTGCATCTCGATTGATTCTTCTGAGCTCCGCCTTAGTAAGTTTCTCAATCTGAAGCTCTTTTATCATAACTTGAGTATATTGCAGTGTATTGCCTGGAAGAGGTTCTTCATCTTCGAGAGGAGGTTGAGCTTTGACCAATTCTGTCAACCAATCATTTTCAGGTGTGTCATCATTGTCAAGCCATGAATGACATCTCCTTTTCTTTGATTTCTTAGACTTGGATGTAGCATCCTTGTCTTGAGCTTTTGACGATGGTCCAGGTTGAGAATCGGGAATTGGGGAGGCACGACAATCGGTATCGGGTTCTCCTTCATAATCATCAGTTGGGTGCATAAGAGTTTCTTCCTCGTCAGTGGGACCTTGACCAGTAGCTGAAGTGTGTTGCTGATTTCCAGGAGGAGTAGGATCCTTTTGTGGTTGGTGAGAAGATGATGGACCGGTACTGGACTTGTGTTTCTGGCCTTTAGAGTTCGGGTCCGGGTCGTCATCTTTCCTTTTCCTCTTAAGGGATCCAGCAGTGTCTTTGCATGACTCTTTAGACAAGTTGGCAGCAATAGCATCGACAAGTGCTTTTTCTTCAGGTGTCTGTGTGGTTTTGTAGGCAACTTTGTCGTGGAGTTGAGCAAGCAGGTCATCGAATGATAGTTTAGAGATGGTAGGAGTAGTTGTTGAAGCTTTTGCAGGGTGAAGCGTGAATGGTGTTGTTGATAACATTTTCTTTACAACACTTCTGATCCTGTGCTCCAAATTGTCCTTGATTGGTGCAATAAGAATTGTTACTTCAGGAGTAACAATTTCAACCAGATTGTCAGTGAGATAGTCTAGTGTGAAAGTCCTGATGATTCCTGTCAAGTCAGCTTTCATGAACTTATTGATTTGCTGCTTTGCCTCCTGAATGTCTTCAACTTGTTTAGCAAGACTGGTGACCATGGTTTTGAGAGTGTTGACTTGCTCCTGAAGATCAACTGGTTTAGTCGGTTCATTGATTGATTGTTGCTTAGACACGGTTCAGAAGGTGTAGGAGATGAATGCTCCGGTGATGATTCAGATGACGACTCGTTATGAGAGCTTGAAGAAGAAGCTGGAGGAGTCGGATCCTTTGGTGGAGAGTCTTGAGGAGGTGGAGGTTGCTGTGAAGATGCCTGCTTAGATTGTGAAGATGACTGAAGAAATACGTTGGTCTCGAATGCGTCCTTTTCTTCATTTTCTTTCTTCTACGTTCCTCTTCTTCCTGTGCAAGAAACTCTGGAGTAGTGAAATGGTCAAATTCCAGATCTGTGGCAATGTTCTCCTGTTCGCCAACATTCTCCTCTATATTTGCAGTCTCAGTCATGGTGATGTCACCTGTTGTGTCTATGACATTTACTTTGTCACCGGGTTGTGAAGCTGGTTCCAAAGTGGTAGACACAACGGGAGGAATGGAGCTGCTGGTAGTGCCTTCATGCTCTGGTTGATCGACAGGTGGTGATGAAGGTTGAGATTGAAGTCGGCTGAGGAGTGTTGCTTCCCTTTGTTCTTTGAGAAATTGCTTTTCTTCAGCTCGTGTGTCGACAATTATACTTTTCAATTTTATTTTGTCGACCAGTTGTTCAACGATTGGTTCATCTTCTTCATCATCATTGGGTTCATTTATCGTGATCCCTTTTCTCTTTCTTGAATCTGCTTCAAAGGTTTCAAGACTTTGTTGTATAGCAATCTCCGTTTCAGGAAATGCTTCTTCAGGTACTCTTACTCTTCGTTCAAAGTCTTCCTCTTCTTCTTCAGATTCTGTGTCAAACTCAGAGTCGCTTTCAGAGGGTGGTGGTGTAGGTTCATCACGAAGAGCGCGCTTTGGTGTTACCTTCTTCTTAGGCTTAGTTGCAGGCTTAGGTTTGGGTGTAGGTTTCGGTTTGGTGGAAGGTTTGGTTTTGGGAGTAGCCTTTGACTTAGATTTAGGAGAGCCAGTTGTGCTTGTGGTACTCCCAGATTTCACACTTCCTTTGCTTCGAGTCTTTATGGTGGTTTCTTCTTGAATCCCTTTGTAAGCATCATCGTATAATTTGTAGTTTAAGCTTTTCTTGATATTATCATCAAGAAGGTACTCGGGAAGCCTGATTCCTTTTTGCTGATGGATCTAAACACCTTAAACTTGTGTTAGATTGATACTTTGAGTTATATCACTAAGTATGCGGAATCTACTTAGTAACACTTAGAAGTTTGATTGTGAGTAAGACAGTTGTTTATGAATAAGAACAATGTATGTAAACAAACGATTAGCTCAAATATTATTAATGATAATAATACGAGTGATCTTGATATCACTAGGGTTACACCTTGAAGCTCTAGAAACGTATATCTAACGTTTAACCTAGGATCTCCTTTTATAGCACAAGGAGTCCTCTTCTACAAGATAAGTATAATGCTAATAGAATAGGATATACACAAGATCTATTCTATATTTATCTAAACACGTTTCCTAACAGTTATCTAAACAGCAGTGGTAATATATGTTCTTGCAGTGGTAATGAGTTTCCATTGCAAGTACAATCTTCAGCAGTTGTAACATCTTCACTTAGCCGTGGTAACTGTTAGTATAATTCCCAACAATCCTCCCCTAACTTATGATTAATAAATAAATCAATAAGTTTCTTCAAGTATTCAGTAAACATGAGGATATGGGAATTCTTCCAAACACTTATCTTCTTCTTAACTCTTTATCAGCTCTCACACTTTGATCATAAATCCTTTGTAGCAAATCTTCTATGACTTCAGTTATTTCCCAGCACCTAAGCTTCACTGTCCTCATCACATCGAATACTCCAGCTCTCAATGGATATTCTTTCTCAGCCAGCATAAAGACATCAACTCCATCTTGAGTAGAAAGATGATGCACAGCACTTGAATCATAGAACTTCCACAAGGTTCTCATGTCGTGAGCTTCAAATCTCCAATATCTATCACTTAGGTCAGGTTCATATAATCTTCTGAAGTGAACCCATAACTCCTTAGCCTTGACATCAACAAGTTCATCCTTCTTGAACTGATCTTGAACAATCCTCCACAAAGTATCCAAGTCTTCTCTATCACAAGATCTAACAATATCTTCAAAATCTCTGCAAATGCTTGTGACACTTCCAGTTCTGATAATCTTCCAAGCTACTCCAAAACTATCAGAAAAGATCTCCCAACCAACTACTGGATATTTTGCTTGTAGAGGTTCAATATTAAGTACATCAGTCTCTATGAATATCATGTTTGTAACTTGCTCTTCTGTCAACTTGCTAGGACCCTCTTCTGCTTGAGATGATTCCCGAGTCTTCAACTTCTTAGTATCTCTTGATTCAAGACTCACTCCAGACCATTTTGTTTTCATTACTATAGATTCTTGATCCATTGGAATGAATTTACTATCTTGTCTTTTGATTCTGTAGTAAATACCTTCAATCTGATCATGTGACATTCCTTTGAATTGAGCCATCTTCATATTACCAACATGGCAACAAAAAGTTTTCATCTCAGCAATGATCTGTGCCTTTGTAAGTTTCCTTGGCCTCTTTTGACCTTTTCTAACATCCCCAATGATTTCATCAAGAGCCTGCTGATTCTTCATTTGAATGAAATCTTTAAATTGAGCAGACTTTTGGTCTTCATTCAAGGTTGTATTTGCAATAAGTTCAATAGCCTTCTTCCTGATTATTTGATCATTGTTAATCAAGTAGTCAATCTCTTCTTCTGTAGGCACATAAGTGAACAAAGGAGGTTTCTCATGAATGACAGTTGGTGAAACACTTGAAATTGGTTCTGCCATTACAGCTTCAAGCTTATCCAACCTCTTTGCTTCCATAAAACTAGCAACTTCATCTTCCTCTAGCTTTCTCTTCCTTTCATTCTCTGCTGCTTGCTGTTGCTCTGCCAATCTTGCATCAAAATCAATTTGAGCTTGTTCTTTCTTAGAAATCTTTCTTGTATGCTCTTGTTCTGAACCAGTCACAATAGCTTTTCCTATAACTGGTCTTATTCTGGTAGCTTCTTCCTCTGCAGTGGTAACTAATTGAGTAGCAGTGAGAACTTTTTCACTTGCAGTGGAAATTTGTTGATCAGTGGGAACTTGTTCTGCATCAGTGGAAATTGGTTGAGCAGTTCCAACTATATCATCAAAATGAAAACCAGCATCAGCATCCATATCTTCAAAATCCAATTTCCTCCCCTCAATCTCAGCTACATCATCTCTTGCTTGAGCATTGTCGGAATCAGTGAGCTCAGCAAACTCTTTCTCAAAATTAGTACTCATCCCCTTAAACTCTGCATCTGTTTTCCTCCCCTGTTTGGAAGAATCTCCCAAATCTTTAGTAGAACTTGCAGAAAATTCATCCTGAGGTGAAGATGATGAAGATAACACAACTTTAGCAGGTCTTATCTTTTTAAGATTCTCAACTTTAGCAGGTGAAGATGATGAAGTTGGCTGTTTAGATGTTCTCTCATAAGTGTGAGTTACAGCAGGGGTATGGTGAATTGGTGGAACAACAATATTCGGTGTGTTATGGGATACAAATGGGATGGTTGCATCTTCACCCTGTACTTGAGCAATTTTAGCAAGCATTTGAGGAAAAAGTGGATGAACCTACCCATTCCAAAGATCTGAAGCCTTACTCATGTTTTGAAAAACTTTTGGCTTAAGGCAGGAAGGTTCATAAATTCTATTGTGAGGTTGCAGTTGAAACTCATTTAACACTGCTTGCACAAACCTTGGATACATCAAAAATTTATATTGACTCTTTACATTGCCTTTCATATTATTGAAAATAAACTTTGAAAAATTGAAAGTCCTATCAGTTGCCAAACAAACCAAAGGATAAGCCATGGTTGATGCAAATTGTTCATAAGATGTTTTCTTAGGACTTAGGCAATGTAAAAGAGTGTGAATTAAAAATCTCCAATGGGGACAAAAACATCCTTTTCTGAAAGTTACTTTTTGTTCAGATGTATCATACCCCATTAAAGCAATATTAGTGAAAATTTCTGAATTAGGTAATGTGATGATACCATTGAGATCATCCAATTGGAGAATTCTCCTCAAGGATGACTCAGTAACATCAATAGTTACCCCATCCACTGTGGCTCTTAGAGCATCCACAGATTCATGTGTGTCTCCCTGTTCAAGAGTTATGGACTCCACAGTGTTCCAGAACTGTTTGATATGAGAGACATAGATTGTGGGATTAATAGTTAAGGCATACCTTACATGAGTTGTGTTTAGAAAATCCACAATCTGATGAAAAACAGGGCCACTCTTCTCGTTTGACTTTTGTAGGTAGGCCACTTGGTTGTGCTCCTCGACAAATTTTAGAATCGCCATGATATTTGTGAAAAATAGAATAAAAGTGTTAGTAATCAAGATAAAAATCAAGCCGTATGTAGATCAATTTATACTAATAGGGTTTGAGGAGGTTGCGCAATGTGAATTATCTTTAGAAAGAATTATCTTTGGAAAAGAATAAATTATAATAAGTAAGTAGATAATTCACAAAAGATTTACCCTATTAATAAGGAAAGACGGTTATATTTACAACGGCTAGTAAAAAATGGATTACTGACACAACAGTTGTAACGGCTAGTTCATCAGTGGAAAAATTACTCTTGCAGTGGTAACTAATGAACTAGCAGTGGTAAAATTTTCACAACATATCAAAGAGCAGGGGTAAGTAAAACTTGAAAATTTGCCGCTCTTATCATAGTTTTTAGCAAACTACCAGCTGTCAACGGATTTGATATGTCTTTACCATGAGCCGTTTGCTATGGACTAGCCAACTCTTGATCACTTGGAGTATGGTGAGTTGATAACCATATAGTTTTTGGTAAACTATTAACCATAAACAGATTTGATAAGTCTTTACCAGGAGTCGTTTGCTCTGGACTAGTTGATTCTTATGTGGATTAGACATGGTGAATCAATAACCATTTGTTGTGTGTCTATGATACATGATGAATGCTCAAACACGCATCATTTTTGGTCTAATCTGAACTGCAAAACATACAAAAACACTCAGAAATGCATCAAAATACTAAAAATATTTCAAAACTGTGTTTTATATGTTTTAGATGCAAAATGAGTAAAAACATTTGAAAAACGTACAAAGTTTGCAAAATTGGCAGTTTCAGTCCCCCAACTTTCAAAAATTGGCAAAAATAGTCCCTGAGCACTTATTTGGAAAGAAAAGTCACCAAAGGTCATTTTGAAATCATAAAATGTCATATTTAGCCCTTTGGTGAAAAATTGGAAAGTTTTGGAAATTTACAGTTTGGTCCCTGGAGTTTTGGAAATTGGCAGAATTGGTCCCTGGTGGGAAATTTTTAAAAGAAAAATCATTTTTGGTCCTTGAAAATCATAAATTATCAAAAATTGACCTTGGGAGGAAAGTTTGAGGAAATATCATGTTTGGTCCCTTAAATTTGGCAATTTGTCAATTTTGGTCCCTAGGAATTTGAAAAATGGAAAAATGCAAATTTGGTTTTTGGTTTATTTGGATCTTGGCATCATTAGTCCTTGTGAATACTTTGGAAATTTACAAAAATAGCCCTTGAACTTTCTCAAAATTACACTTTGGTCCTTGTGTTTAATCACTTATCAAATGGACCCTTGATATTAAAAATAAACAAACAAACCAAACCCAATACCTTGGCCTGATCCATGAACACCCCCAAGCCCAAAATACAAAACCGGTCCACCCCCCATTTTTAATACTTCCCTGGCTTTGACCACAGTCAACCCCCATCTCCCCCGTTTACTGTTCATCATCACCATTACCACCCTTAATCCCAGTAAACCTGTCTCCCCCCCCCCCCTCCTCCAATTTCCTCACCAACTATCATTAATATCCTCACCTGCCAACACCAACTCCCCCTCCTCATTAAAGCTTCACCAAACCCACTAAAACTCCCAATCCCATATTTCCCGCCAAAAGGTTTTTGAACGGCCATGATCACTCAAACCAATCCAATGGTCAGAAAGAAAGTGGGAAAGAAAGAGGAGGATGCAAGAAAGCCAAAAAGTCATCTATAAGTAGAAAAGAAAAAAAAATTGTATTAGTTTTAGTTTAGTATAGTTTTAGTCGTAGGTAGCATAACTCTAATTTTCAATTGTGTTTTTAGTTTAAATCATTTGTATTCAGTTCATGTAGTGTACTAAAACTTTTATTTCAAGTTAAATTCAACTATTAATCAACAAATTTTGATTTAGCAATTTTTGGTGAAATTGACAATTTCACTCATTATTGTTAATTGTTGTTATTTTGTGTTTCTCTGAGTTCATTTAGGGTCAATTATAAGTTTTCTAAAGTTTCTGAGATGTGTTGCTCAGTTTAGAGTATAGTCACAAAAATTATCAAAAATTCCAAAAAAAAAAAAAAAAAAAAAAAAAAAAAAAAAAAAAAAAAAAAACAGTTTTCAAGGCAAGTTGAAGCAAGAAGTTGGATGGATTCTGGAGTTATATGGTATTAATGCCTCAGGGAGGCTGTAGGTTAGGTTTGTATACATGTTCTTGGTTTGAAGTTCACTTGGAAACCAACTGTAAGCACTTTTTATAAATCTTTGTAATTTACTGTAGCCTAGGTACTTTAGTGTTTATTTCAGTTCCTTTATGTTTATTTAGTGTTAATATAATATTAGATTTCATGTTTAATGTTTAAGTTGTATGTCTGCTTTGAAAACCATCAAACAGTGAACCATAAGGGGTGTTTGGTTTAAGCCTATGATCTGTGTTCTTGAAGGTGTGTGTTGTTGTTTATGGTTCTAATACAGTCACATTAGGTCAATAGAGTCAATTTGACCATAAACTTGGCACTTTAATAGCAGAAAAGTCAAAATCACACTCCAAACCCTCCAACAGTTAACTATTGGGGCTGTGAGACCTCAAACCCACCCCATTATCTTATAATTGATACATTTAGCTTAGAGTAGCTTTATTATAGCTTGTTATAACTTATTTAGTATGTAGGATCAAGTAGAAATCCACCAAAGTCAAAAGTGCTAGTTCATATGAAAAGTCAAATGTGCATGTTTTTCATATTTTTACAAAAGTTCCAAGAATTTATTTGATTTTTGTGTGTTGATTTCGACTGTGAAATTTCTTGTGTGTGTAGTCTACCACCTCATCTCCAAGGTCCTAGCTTCATTGTATTTTTGCCATTTTTTTGTGGGGCCCACCACAGCAAGAAAGTAGGCTGCAGGGAGGAAAACCTCCCCTGCTGCAGCATGCCCTTCCACCAACACCACCACTTGGTGGTGGTTTTCTGGCCACCACAGTGGTCCACAGCCTTCCATTCTTGGTTCATTCAACTCCCCTCCTGTCCTTCTTCCTCCTTTGACCATTTGTTTGACCTTAGGACCTTTGGGACCCACTTGGAATTGCCCCTCATGTTTGTCCCATTTCTGAGTGATAATTGGTTTGTGGAATTGCTTATTCTGGCTTATAAGCTTATTCTTTGAGCTTATTTGAGTGAAACCTGCTCATACATGTCCAACACATTAGTTTGAACCAGAATTTACCCTAGTGGACCCCACACAAGCTGGTTTGAGCTTATTTCCTTCCTTGGTCAAATAAAGTCAACTGTCAAGGCTTTTAAGCTCTCAAGTGCTTATTTTTAGTTTACAAAAAAGTTGTTTTCATAAAAGTTAGTTGTTTTTAGGTGTAAAACAAGTTTCCAAAAGAAAAATCAAGAAAAATCAATTTAATTTTAAGTGATAGTTTCTATTAAATGTAATTTAAATTTTAATTTTCATTTTTAAATTTTTGTTAAGCACTTAGCTTTTTTATATTTTTATTAAATTACTTTTATATTAAAGTAATCTTAGTAATTTTCTCAGATTTTTATTTTATCATTTGGTATTTATTAGATTTAATATTAGTTTTATTAGAAATTAATTAATAATTAAGTTTTAAATAGCATAATTAGTTTTTATTAAGTAAGACCTAGTTTTTATATTTTTCCTAGCTTTTATATAATATAATATAATTTTAGGAATTTTTCTAGAATTTTTACTGTTCATTTAGTATTTTTAATAATTTAAAATAGTTTAATTAGGTAAGTAATATTTAATTAGTTATTAATTAATAAAAAAATCACAAAAAGACAAAAATACATATTTTAGTTTTAAAACTTATTTTTAGTTATTTTATAATTTTAGAAATTTTATTTTCACTTTTCTAGTATTTAATTAATATTATATTCTATTTAAGTGTTTTAAATATTAATAATAAGTATTTAATAGTATTTAATTAATATTAAATAATTAAATAGTGTAAACATTTATTTTCTTTTTCTAAAAATTTTCTTTTATCTTTTAGTTTGTAAAAAAGTCATTTTCACCCCCTGGGGTTTTCAGATTTCAGTTTTTACTTTTTATTTTGTACGTTCGCGTTATTTAAAACGTGAACGTACGCGTTTTAAGTTTTAAACGTTTCTGGTTTTTGCTAATTTCAAGTCTTGTTCATATAGCTCATTTAAGCTATTCCTTTGTAGATTCCTTAGTTTAATCAATCTCAAACCCCTTTCTGTCCAGATTCACCCGATCACAGATCCGTTTGATAACCATCACACCTCGTCGGGACATAACAACCCGGGGAAACCACTATATTCCGCGGAGCATTGACTCTAGGCTGTTTGACCTAGTTGACCATCCTTTGGTTAATTTAGGTTGACCGTTCAGAGCCAATCAAATTTTGGCGCCGCTGCCGGGGAGTTGTGCGCGTTTTCTAAAAACGGTTTGCTGATTAGTGATTTTGGAATCCATTCCTTTATATATTATCCATCCGTGTTCATACTTTTTTCATAAAAACCCAAAAATATTTTTCCTTACCCTCTATACGTTTGATTCTACCTTCTTATACCCCTCTCATGTATAATTCTAAATGGCATCTCTCTATGACGACTTCTTTGAATCAAGGGCCTTTAAGATCAATGTTGAAAAACTTATGGCCTTGTCAAAAATACGTCCAACCTACGGTTGTCCAAAAATCTAAGCTCACAATTGCTCCTAAACCGTCAAGAATTGATCCTAACCTTTCACGGTTTACGGCTAAAAGTTTGTCATGCAAACGTACTGAGCTTAGGGCAGTAACTGAAAAGCACGACTTGCCTAATCTTCACATTTATCAAGAACAAAAACCCGAGACCATAACGGAACTGGTGGAAATTCCTAGCTCTAAGTGCACACCACTTGTCCCACCTCCGGATTTTGTTTCTTGTGTCGGTTGTGGTGAGCCCCTTTTTGGTTTGCCATGTCGTTGGTGTACATGTGTACAATGTGGTAATGATATTCAAAACGGGAGTTGTTTGTTTTGTGGGTCGAGTAATTCATTTGCTTATGATCCTAATCAAAACTAATTCAACGACTCTTCAAATTTTTTCTATTACCCATCATATTCATACGAGCAAGAATCATGTTATCCAAATTTCAATGATGCTTCGTATCAAAATACACCAAGCCAGACTCAACAGTTTTACTGTTGTGAGTACTGTGGTGGTTCACATTACAGTTCTGATTGCCAATCAGGCAACACGCTTGTCTATGAGCAGTTTCCTGATAACAATTATGACTCAAGCACATACGACTCACAGCCACATCAGTTTTACTGTTGTGAGTATTGTGGAGGTCCACACACTAGCTCTGATTGTTAAACAGGGAATCCATTTCCTTGTAACAATTACGACTATTCATTTCAAGACCCACATCCACAATACCAAATTACCCAAGCAACTCCTCAATACCCGCAAGACCTTTGTCATGAGGTTCTTGAGAAACTTAAAGAATTTAAGGAGGAGTTGTCTACTACATCGTTTCAAAACTCTCGTGAGAAATCTATGGCAGAATTACTTGCCGAAGAACGAGATGCTAGAAATGAATTGAGCATGGAAGAATTACTTGCTGAGCAAAGAGCAGCTAAACTACGTGCCAATCTTCGCTATGCTGCTCTATATGATGACGATGATGACAGTGATGATGATGAAGATAACATTGTTATTATTCAAAAAGATTCATCAGTTGTGATTCCTTCCATGGAGAATCAGGGAGAAAATAATATGACGAAGTCACTAGTCGTTGATCAAATGGAACTTGAAGAATCCATAACTGCTAGTCCTTCACAACTCCCTCAATATGTTATCACACCCGAAGTTCACACTCACTCTCTGATCATGGGGGATGAGCATCTTAGCACTGTTCCTAATAAGGAATCGGACGAATTAATAAAGTCTAGTGTTGAGATCCTTGTCCCAATCCCGAGAGAGTCACAGGGAACTTTTGATCATACGTGTGATATCCCTCCTCCTCTATTCTTCCCATCTAATCATGATGAGATGTTCTCCGATTCTACTGATGACAATTCGTTATCTTGTGGAGACATCAGTTATATGGAAGAATTACCTTCTAAGCTAGTTAGCTTAGAAAAAGAGAATGTTGAGATTGACACTGAAATCAAGGATGAAGCACTTCGTGCAACATTATTGAATGTCAATCTCCTCATTTCTAAAATTGAGGCTTTCAATATGAAACCTATTTCTTCTCCTATCCCCAATAAGGATAGTGAGATTCTTTCCGATGATCCTATACCGGAATTTGAAGCCTTCGGCTTTGATCATATGGGAGAGAAGATTAGTGGCAGTACCACTTCTCATTCTCATAATTCTCTCCCCATATATGATTCATTTACATTTGAGGAGTTCTCCGGTGAACTTACTCATATCATATCTCCACCGGAGTATGATAACTTTTACTTTGATCTAGACAAAGTTGATCTTTGTTTTCCGGAGGGAAATATTCTCAACCTTGAGAATTTGATTGATATCAAAATCCCAACCCTCCCACCCATAATATGTCTAGATCATACGAGCCTAAATGATGAGATTCATGATACACCAATCATGAATTCTCTTTCTGATGATGATGAATCAATCTTGATTGTCATCAAGATCTTTCTTCCTTTCTTCACCTACAGGGTGACTTCTCCTGTTCTTCACTCCTTCGGGAATGAAGACATTATCTTTGACCCCGGCATCACCGCTTATAGTTTATACTATTTTAGGCTAGGGTCTGTATATCTCATCGGTGTGGAACTTTCACGTGCTTCAAATGTTTGTCCAAACATCTTGAATGAAAGTCCGATTGAGATTGTTTCTTCCACATCATGCTTCCCCAAGGACAAATGAATTCGGGGTCGAGTCAAGCTAGCGACTCGGTAAACAAAAATAGTAGCATGTACTTAGGGTTTTCACCCTAAGTGTGGGGGAATTACCCCTGCTGTGGTTACCAATAAAGTGAAAAAGCAAAAATGGTGTTTCCACATTTAGCTAGTAATGTTGCCCTTTTACGTTCAAAATGTCGGCATAATAGCCAGGACTTTGAATATTGAGGACAATATTCATTCTAAGTGTGGGGGGTATTTCGCTATTCTAGCGAATTTTATCACATTTTACTATCTAATACCCCCGTTTTTGGCCAAAATTTCAAAAAATTTTCAAAAATTTTTCACTTGAGCTTCAAAATTTTTGTGGTTATCAGTTCGCCATGTCTAAACAACAAAAGGGATTGGCTAGTCCAGGAGCAAACGACTCTTGGTAAAGACATCTCAAATCCGTTGATGGCTTGCAATTTGCCCAAAATTGTATGGTACCTCAACTCGCCATATCCCATAAAGCTAATGAGTTGGCTAGCCCACAAGATTATGGCTTGTAGTAAAGGCAGTGGAAAATCCATAATTGGTAATCAGCTCACCAAGATGTTGACTATTCCATCAAGAGTTGGCTAGTCCAGAAGCAAACGGCTTTTGGTAAAGACTAATCAAATCCGTTGACAGCTGGTGGTTTGCTCAAAATCACACGGTTATCAGGTGTACCACAGTTCTCACACCTGGCTACTCCAGAAGTGATGGCTTTTGGTAAAGAGTTTAAAATCCATCAAGTTTTCAAAACAGTTATTGCTAGGACTAGCAATATTTTAGTGTGGGGGATTGATGAGTGCTCAAACACTCATCATTTTTGGTCTAATCTGAACTGCAAAACATACAAAAACACTTAGAAATGTATCAAAATAATAAAAATATTTCAAAATTGTGTTTTATATGTTTTAGTTGCAAAATGAGTAAAAATAGTTGAAAAACGTACAAAGTTTGCAAAATTGGCAGTTTCAGTCCCCCAACTTTCAAAAATTGGCAAAAATTGTCCCAGAGCACTTATTTGGAAAGAAAAGTCACCAAAGGTCATTTTGAAATCATAAAATGTCATATTTAGTCCTTTGGTGAAAAATTGGAAAGTTTTGGAAATTTACAGTTTGGTCCCTGGAGTTTTGGATATTGGCAGAATTGGTCCCTGGTGGGAAATTTTTGAAAGAAAAATCTTTTTTGGTCCTTGAAAATCATAAATTATCAAAAATGGACCTTGGGAGGAAAGTTTGAGGAAATATCATGTTTGGTCCCTTAAATTTGGCAATTTGTCAGTTTTGGTCCCCGGGAATTTGAAAAATGGAAAAATGCAAATTTGGTTTTTGCTTTATTTGGTTCTTAGCGTCATTAGTCCTTGTGAATATTTTGGAAATTTACAAAAACAGACCTTGAACTTTCTCAAAATTACACTTTGGTCCTTGTGTTTTAACTACTTATCAAATGGACCCTTGATATTAAAAATAAACAAACAAACCAAACCCAATACCTTGGCCTGATCCATGAACACCCCCAAGCCCAAAATACAAAACCGGCCCACCCCCCATTTTTAATACTTCCCTGGCTTTGACAACAGTCAACCCCCATCTCCCCCGTTTACTGTTCATCATCACCATTACCGCCCTTAATCCCAGTAAACCTGTCTCCCCCCCCCCCCTCCTCCAATTTCCTCACCAACTATCATTAATATCCTCACCTGCCAACACCAACTCCCCCTCCTCATTAAAGCTTCACCAAACCCACTAAAACTCCCAATCCCATATTTCCCGCCAAAAGGTTTTTGAATGGCCATGATCACTCAAGCCAATCCAATGGTCAGAAAGAAAGTGGGAAAGAGAGAGGAGGATGCAAGAAAGCCAAAAAGTCATCTATAAGTATAAAAGAAAAAAAAATTGTATTAGTTTTAGTTTAGTATAGTTTTAGTCGTAGGTAGCATAACTCTAACTTTCAATTGTGTTTTTAGTTTAAATCATTTGTATTCAGTTCATGTAATGTACTAAAACTTTTATTTCAAGTTAAATTCAACTATTAATCAACAAATTCTGATTTAGCAATTTTTGGTGAAATTGACAATTTCACTCATTATTGTTAATTGTTGTTATTTTGTGTTTCTCTGAGTTCATTTAGGGTCAATTATAAGTTTTCTAAAGTTTCTGAGATGTGTTGCTCAGTTTATAGTATATTCACAAAAATTCCAAAAAAAAAAAAAAAAAAAATCAGTTTTCAAGGCAAGTTGAAGCAAGAAGTTGGATGGATTCTGGAGTTATATGGTATTAATGCCTCAGGGAGGCTGTAGGTTAGGTTTGTATACATGTTCTTGGTTTGAAGTTCACTTGGAAACCAACTGTAGGCACTTTTTATAAATCTTTGTAATTTACTGTAGCCTAGGTACTTTAGTGTTTATTTCAGTTCCTTTATGTTTATTTAGTGTTAATATAATATTAGATTTCATGTTTAATGTTTAAGTTGTATGTCTGCTTTGAAAACCATCAAACAGTGAACCATAAGGGGTGTTTGGTTTAAGCCTATGATCTGTGTTCTTGAAGGTGCGTGTTGTTGTTTATGATTCTAATACAGTCACATTAGGTCAATAGAGTCAATTTGACCATAAACTTGGCACTTTAATAGCAGAAAAGTCAAAATCACACTCCAAAGCCTCCAACAGTTAACTGTTGGGGCTGTGAGACCTCAAACCCACCCCATTATCTTATAATTGATACATTTAGCTTAGAGTAGCTTTATTATAGCTTGTTATAACTTATTTAGTATGTAGGATCAAGTAGAAATCCACCAAAGTCAAAAGTGCTAGTTCATATGAAAAGTCAAATGTGCATGTTTTTCAGATTTTTACAAAAGTTCCAAGAATTTATTTGATTTTTGTGTGTTGATTTAGACTGTGAAATTTCTTGTGTGTGTAGTCTACCACCTCATCTCCAAGGTCCTAGCTTCATTGTATTTTTGCCATTTTTCTGTGGAGCCCACCACAGCAAGAAAGTAGGCTGCAGGGAGGAAAACCTCCCCTGCTGCAGCAGGCCCTTCCACCAACACCACCACTTGGTGGTGGTTTTCTGGCCACCACAGTGGTCCACAGCCTTCCATTCTTGGTTCATTAAACTCCCCTCCTGTCCCTCTTCCTCCTTTGACCATTTGTTTGACCTTAGGACCTTTGGGACCCACTTGGAATTGCCCCTCATGTTTGTCCCATTTCTGAGTGATAATTGGTTTGTGGAATTGCTTATTCTGGCTTATAAGCTTATTGTTTGAGCTTATTTGAGTGAAACCTGATCATACATGTCCAAGACATTAGTTTGAACCAGAATTTACCCTAGTGGACCCCACACAAGCTGGTTTGAGCTTATTTCCTTCCTTGGTCAAATAAAGTCAACTGTCAAGGCTTTTAAGCTCTCAAGTGCTTATTTTTAGTTTACAAAAAAGTTGTGTTCATAAAAGTTAGTTGTTTTTAGGTGTAAAACAAGTTTCCAAAAGAAAAATCAAGAACAATCAATTTAATTTTAAGTGATAGTTTCTATTTAATGTAATTTAAATTTTAATTTTAATTTTTAAATTTTTGTTAAGCACTTAGCTTTTTTATATTTTTATTAAATTAATTTTATATTAAAGTAATTTTAGTAATTTTCTCAGATTTTTATTTTATCATTTGGTATTTATTAGATTTAATATTAGTTTTATTAGAAATTAATTAATAATTAAATTTTAAATAGCATAATTAGTTTTTATTAAGTAAGACCTAGTTTTTATATTTTTCCTAGCTTTTATATAAATATAATATAATTTTATGAATTTTTCTAGAATTTTTACTGTTCATTTAGTATTTTTAATAATTTAAAATATTTTAATTAGGTAAGTAATATTTAATTAGTAATTAATTAATAGAAAAATCACAAAAAGACAAAAATACATATTTTTAGTTTCAAAACTTATTTTTAGTTATTTTATAATTTCAGAAATTTTATTTTCACTTTTCTAGTATTTAATTAATATTATATTCTATTTAAGTGTTTTAAATATTAATAATAAGTATTTAATAGTATTTAATTAATATTAAATAATTAAATAGTGTAAAAAATTATTTTCTTTTTCAAAAAATTTTCTTTTATCTTTTAGTTTGTAAAAAAGTCATTTTCACCCCTTGGGGGTTTTCAGATTTCAGTTTTTACTTTTTATTTTGTACGTTCGCGTTATTTAAAACGTGAACGTACGCGTTTTAAGTTTTAAACGTTTCTGGTTTTTCGTAATTTCAAGTCTTGTTCATATAGCTCATTTAAGCTATTCCTTTGTAGATTCCTTAGTTTAATCAATCTCAAACCCCTTTCTGTCCAGATTCACCCGATCACAGATCCGTTTGATAACCATCACACCTCGTCGGGACATAACGACCCGGGGAAACCACTATATTCCGCGGAGCATTGAATCTAGGCTGTTTGACCTAGTTGACCATCCTTTGGTTAATTTAGGTTGACCGTTCAGAGCCAATCAATACACACCTTATAACTCCAATGACTCCAATAATATGGGTTGTATGCTGCAAACCAAAGTAACTCTCAACTTAACCCATAAAAATTAACCCAAAGTAACTTTCTAACCAAGTTACTATTCACAAAAATATCTTCCAAAAGTCAACCCGATAATAACCAAATTTACTCCTCCAACCTACCAAAACAGGTAAGAGTAAATATTCTTCATTAATTAGAATTCGACCTTGACTTTGCTTATAAAAGGGGGCTCAAAACTTTTATCTCTCATCAACAAACATCTTCAATAACACAAACCCTAAACATCATCATGAGTTGGTTTCCTTTAATCTACATCTCATCTGATGACACATCTGATGAGGAATTCAGTTACTGCTCTGACTCTAAAGAACTTACAGCTGGATGGAGTGGATATTTTCCACCAAGTGCTGCAACTGCCACATCTTCAAGCATGAAGCCTAACAAGAAGATTTCAGCTGATCCTGCTCCATCTCTAGAGTTTTATTCAAGCTCTTCATCTGATGATGATAATGATCCAACCTTTGATCTTTCCAAAGAGCTTCCAAAGGCCCTAACTACAGCATTGACAACTGCCAAAAACAACATGAAGTGGCCTGCTGTTGAAAAGCCTACCCAAGCACCAAGGCCTCCCAAGCAAGTTCTGGGACTTGCTTGTCCAAGGAAACAACTTTCTTTTGATGACAAGAGAAAGAGAGCATCCAAGGGCAAGCATGATTATGATGGAAAAGGAAAGAAACCTATGGAGTAGGTGTTAGGTTGTAGGTTTATGTCATGTGATGGTTTTCTGTGTTGGTAACAATGTTTTCTGAATGGTTGTTATGTACTCTCTTTATTATCAATAAAAGTACTCTTTCTTTTTGCTTTTATCACCAATCTTTCTACTGTTGTATGATTATTTCCACTGTGCTCTTGAGAAATCTGCATACAAGTTAGTAGAAAACCATACATACATATACAAACAATATTAGTACCTAAAAACTATCCTGCAACACTGAAAAGTATTAGACATCAATGATTTATGGATTTAGCATTCCAATACCTGTTACCAAGTATTGAAACCTACCCACATCAAGCCCTTTTGTTAATAAATCAGCATAATTGTCATCAGTATGGATTTTGACAACATTAATAAGCTTTTTCTCAAAACAATCTCTAATAAAGTGATTTCTAATTTCAATTTGTTTAGTTTTAGTGTGTTGCACAGGATTTTTAATAATGCATATGGTACTACTATTGTCTATATAGATAATGGTGTTCATGAAATTGTACCCATAATCCAATAATTGATTCTGAAGCCAAAGGATCTGAGCACAACAACTAGCAGCTGCAACATATTCTGCTTTAGTCGTTGAAGTAGCAACCATAGTTTGCTTCTTGCACTGCCATGACACCAATCTACATCCAAGAAATTGACATCCTCCAGTAGTTGATCTTCTATCCAAACTTGCACCAGCATAGTCACTATCTGAGTATGTGATCAATTCCATAGGAGATTCTCTTGGATACCATAATCCTAAATTAGGATAAGTCTTCAAGTACCTAAAAATCTTTTCCACTGCTGTCATATGTGATGTCTTTGGAGTCACTTGAAATCTTGCACAAGCACATACAGCAAACATAATGTCTGGCCTTGATGAAGTAAGATACATCAAAGAACCAATCATAGATCTGTAAGTGTGAACATCAACATTATCACCACTAGCATTCTTCAACAATAGATGAGTGGTCTTTTCAGAAGGGGTATTTGAAGATTTTGCATCAGTAAACTTGAACTTCTTAATGATCTCAGCCACATATTTGTCTTGACTGATGAATATGCCTTCTTTACTCTGTTGTACTTGCAGCCCCAAAAAGAATGTAAGTTCTCCCATAGAACTCATTTGAAATTCATCTTTCATCAGCTTCCCAAACTCTTTGCACATCTCTTGTTTAGTAGATCCAAAGATAATATCATCAACATATACTTGAACAAGTAGAATATCACCTTTGTCTTTCTTGATGAACAAAGTTTGGTCAATCTTACCTCTATGAAACCCATTATTCAACAAATAATTAGCTAAGGTTTCATACCACTTCCTTGGAGCCTGATGTAAGCCATAAAGAGCCTTAACCACTTTATACACTTTCTTTGGGTGGTGAGGATCTTCAAAGCCTGGAGGTTGAGAGACATATACCTCCTCGTCAATAGTACCATACAGAAAGGAACTCTTAACATCCATTTGATAGACTGTAAAGCCCATAAATGATGCATAGGCTAGAAACAATCTAATAGCCTCAATTCTTGCAACAGGAGCAAAAAATTCTTCATAATCAATACCCTCCTCTTGAGTGTATCCTTGAGCAACCAATCTAGCTTTGTTCTTGATTACAATACCTCTGCCCTTCAGATCATTCTTCATCTGAAGTCTTTCATCATTAGTAACAGGTCCAGTGTTGACCTTAATTACTTCCTTGCCACCAACCATCTCTGAAGTAGAACTTGGTTTGAAGGAGTTTCCAACCATGATAATCTCCCAGAGTGTATAGTCTTGGACCATAAAGAATTGTTCGATCATCAGCCTCCACATCTCAAAGTCATTCAACTTAAGCTTTGGAAGCTTAGCAGCAATGTTTGAGTTACTGGTTTCTGTCTCCATTGATTCTTCTGAGTGAACTAGAGTCTTCTAAATCAAAGTATCAAAGCCTTGCTCTGATACCACTTAATGGATCTAAATACCTTAAACTTGTGTTAGATTGATACTTTGAGTTATATCACTAAGTATGCGGAAACTACTTAGTAACACTTAGAAGTTTGATTGTGAGTAAGACAGTTGTTTATGAATAAGAACAATGTATGTAAACAAACGATTAGCTCCAATATTATTAATGATAATAATACGAGTGATCTTGATATCACTAGGGTTACACCTTCAAGCTCTAGAAACGTATATCTAACCTTTAACCTAGGATCTCCTTTTATAGCACAAGGAGTCCTCTTCTACAAGATAAGTATAATGCTAATAGAATAGGATATACACAAGATCTATTCTATATTTATCTAAACACGTTTCCTAACAGTTATCTAAACAGCAGTGGTAATATATGTTCTTGCAGTGGTAATGAGTTTCCACTGCAAGTACAATCTTCAGCAGTTGTAACATCTTCACTTAGCCGTGGTAACTGTTAGTATAATTCCCAACATTTGCTTAGTAGAAGAAGTGGTCATCTTGACAAAAGAGATGGTGAAGTCGTCCTCGAAGAGGTGCTTTGGCTCATTAGGATCACCCATTCTTTTGATGAATTCTGGTGTATCTTTGCAGAAATATTCAATGAGAAGTTTTGTAAATCTTATGAACGGGATCATAGTCTTTTCACGTCCGGTTTGAATGTTGTAGACTATATCGTTTATTATTGGAACTGCAAAGTCAATGGGTGACATGCTCACCATTCCCCAAAATGCTTGTAAATGCTCAAGTCTGGGATGTTCGTGACCATTTTTTCTTCCTGATATAGATCGTACGACTAGCAAATAGAATGTTCTCCAAGGCTAAGGTATATTCTTCGCATTGAATCTGGAATGCTTGATTAGAGGTAAGTCGTCTTGAACATCGTATCCAAGTTTAATGAAGAAGTCCAGAAGATCTAGTTCAGGCAGCATTGGAGCAAATTCATTGTCAGGTTGAGGTAGAAGGAAGACTGTACGAAGGACATCGTGATCTATAGTGTAGACTTGTCGATCCAGCGTAACAGTGAAAGACTCATCATCTAAGTTAACCTTTGCCGTAAGCTAGAACTGATGAAGGTAGAATACAGGAACTGAAGTAGATTTGTTGAGCAGATGCTTGCATGGATGTGCAAGGAGAATATCTTTGACAATCTTGCACGAGTTCTCAGGAATTCTCAATTTGTCAAAGTTAACTCGAGGATTGTTATTGCCAATAGTAACGTTGTAGTCATCGGGAGTGATGTCATCCATGGTGAGTAGTTGAAGAGTTTGTTCGGGGACATTCTCGTTGTGTTCAGCCATGTTAATCTGAAAAACATTATCATAAACCAAACATCCAAATTTGTTACACGTTAGCACGATTACAAAGTTTGATTATAGATAAGCATTTAGAATCATTTAGGCATCAATGGTTCAATTTATTGTTAGAGTATGACAATCAAATAACACATATTGTGGAAGCTAGGATCAAGTATAACAAGTAAATATTAACTAAAACATAAATAAGAACGTACCCGTTGCACTTCAATAAACCTTGAACTTTGTGTAAATTAGATCAATGATAAACCCCTTACTATTTTGTTTATCGATCTCTTGATAATCACTATAGTGAGTAATTACCTCGTTCTTGTACACACAAACTACCAACGAATAAAGGTTTATGCAAGTAAATGTAAACACTTGTTTTGTTTAACAAAAAATCGACCCAAAACCCTTGTGGGTTTGTGATGCCGATCGGCTAAGAGAGAAAGAGAGACAAGGAAAACTTTTAGGGTTTGTTTGTATGCACAAAAAATGTGAATGTCTAACCCTTGGCCTTGTTTATATACTTGTTGTAATTCTTGGAGAACAAGCAAAGCCTGGGTCGACCCCTTGTGGGCTTGATCGACCGGCCATGCCCCTTCAAGGGGATTCCGGAACTTTCTTGTCTTCCAAATTACACTCTAGTCCTCGTTCTTTCGTTCCTAATAATAGTTAATACTTACGTTTAATAATTAACAATTATTTAGTCCCTCAAGTATTTATATATATATATATATATATATATATATATATATATATATATATATATATATATATATATATATATATATATATATATATATATATGATACATATAACATATATATATATATATTTATTTTACTTTATTCTTGTTTGTAATGTGTGCAATCCCGAGGTCTCGGGTTCGACACTAGTCATTTACTATTTAATATTTATACGTAACTTTTAACAGCTCCCACTCGTATATCTATTAATAGTAAAATGACATTGGTTGGCGTCTTGCAACACTCCAATGCCCCCAGTTCGACCCGAGCTAGGTTTCCTGGAAAACCTTTAATGATTCATCATTATTATTATTATCCTTTCGCTTCTAATACTACATTAATAAAGATGTGAGGTTCTTTATTAAATTATGTTTCTCGTCTCTTTATGTTTGAACAAAATTACAAAAACATCTGAACGTATTCCAGATAGACTTTGGACGTGGCCACGCAAACATTTTGTCAACCCTACGAGGGGCCCAACAGTATTAAACTTCTGAACAAATCAGAAGGAACGAATTCTCTCTTGACTACAAGAATAACCCATGAACTTTGCAACACATCTTAAAACAACCCTTATGACTTCCAATTACGGTAAGCTGTAAAAAATGCACTACATCCTTGACACTTATCTGGTATCTCAAGTCTTAGGATAACTTTAAATATGATTCTCACAATAAATTTTAAATCATATTGTTGGGATAAGTCCAATACTCAATTCATTGAATATCATGTGAAATTGGTATGACTACGCATCAATATACTTTCAAGTATATCCTTAACCAATACTCAAAATTGTCTTAGTTTAATGATATTCCCATATCATTAATCGACAACGGACTATTTAGAATAATAAATTACTCATGGATCTTAAACATGCAAATATAGGATATATTATTAAGACAATGAATGAATAAACATAAACAATACTTTATTTCATTAAAATAATAATTGTACATTACATCCCTTATCCAAAAACTAATCACAAATGTGCATGAAACTTTCAGCTAATTTAAGTCCTATTCCTTCAGCATGCTTGTAAAGCTTGGTGCCAGGTAAAGGCTTTGTAAATTGATCAGCTAAGTTTTCATCTGTGTGAACTTTGAGCATTTCGATTTCACCTATCTCAACTTGTTCTCTGACATAGTGGTGCTTAATCGGGAAATGTCTGGTGCCTTTCATGATTCCAGGTTCATTGGCAAATTTAATTGCAGTTGAGTTGTCACAATACATTTTTATAGGTCACTGAATCGAAGGCATAACCCCAAGCCCTGAAACAAACTTCGTAATCCAAACAGCTTCCATTGCAGCTTCTGAAGCAGCTATATACTCACTTTCTATAGCAGACATCGCTAGTACACTCTGCTTTCTGCTCCTCCAATCCACAGCTCCTCCATTAATGACAAAAACATAACCAGTCTGAGACTTCGTATCATCTTTATCACCTTTCCAAGAAGCATTGCAGTAACCTGTAACATCAAGCTCTGCAGATGGAGTACCCCCATAAACTAAGAACATCTCTTTAGTAGCCCTAAGGTACTTAAGAATATTCTTAACAGTAGTCCAGTGTTTTTTACCTGGATTCTGCTGATATCGACTGGTTAAATTCTGAGCAAACGCCACATCAGGCCTTGTGCTTTTCACTGCATACATTATAGATCCCATAGCCGAAGCATAAGGGACTCTCTTCATGCGTTGCACCTCTTCAGGTGTTGAAGCACAAACTTTCTCGCTCAAGCCATATTGCTCTTGCATCGGCAAATATCCTTTCTTGGAATTTTGCATATTGAATCTCTTCAATATTTTATCAATGTAAGCACTTTGGCTTAATCCAATTAATCGCTGAGATCTATCTCTATATATCTTGATTCCCAGAATAAATGCAGCTTCCCCTAAATCTTTCATAGAAAAATAACTTCCAAGATATGCCTTAACCTTTTGCAAACTTGGAATATCGTTTCCCATGATCAATATGTCATCGACATATAATATAAGGAAAATTACATTACTCCCACTAGATTTGTGATATACACATGGCTCATCAAGATTTTGAGTGAATCCATACTTCTTAATTTCACTATCAAATCTCTTATTCCATTGTCGTGATGCTTGCTTTAATCCATAAATGGATCTTTTAAGCTTGCATACACGATCTGGGAATTCTGGATTCACAAACCCCTTAGGTTGCGCCATATAGATGTATTCATCTAGGCGACCATTTAAGAAGGCGGTTTTGACATCCATTTGCCAAATCTCATAGTCATAGTAAGCGGCTATGGCTATAAGAATCCTAATAGCCCTTATGTCAGCTACAGGAGAAAAGGTCTCCTCATAGTCAACACCAAAAGTTTGAGTATAGCCTTTAGCTACCAAACGGGCCTTATAGGTGTGTACAATGCCATCCATATCAGTCTTTTTCTTGTAGAGCCATTTGCTCCCAACTAGCTTGGCACCCGGAGGTAGGTCTACTTCTTCCCAGACTTCATTGTCTTTCATGGATTGCATTTCCCCATTCATAGCTCCCTGCCATTTTTCCTTTTCAGGACTATTCATGGCAGCTTTATAACTTGTAGGTTCATCAAGATCCCCTATCAAGTTGTCATCACACTCCATGTTAAGACATAGATGTGTAGGAGCCTTCACAGATCTAGATGACCTGCAAACGGGAACTACTTCAACTTCAGGTGGAGGACCTAAACTTTCAGGTTCTTCAGGAAGTTGGCTAGTGTTTTCAGAAGGTGCTACATCTTCATGATCGTCTTCCAGATCATATACTCTCCCACTGAATTCTTGAGATATGAGCTCCTTTTCTAAGAAGTCTCCATACCTTGCAACAAAAACTTTGTTTTCAGTTGGGTAATAAGAGTAGTAACCCATAGTTTCCATAGGGTATCCTACGAAGATGCACTTTACAGATCTTTGTTGGAGTTTGTCTGCTGAGTCACGTTTAACATACGCCTCACAACCCCAGACCTTTAGATAAGACAAGTTAGGAGCTTTTCTAGTCCATACCTCATATGGAGTCTTATCCACCTTCTTTGTTGGAACCATATTTAAAATGTGAACCGTAGATTCCAAGGCATAATCCCAAAACGAGTAAGGAAGAGTTGTTAGATTAAAGATAGATCGTATCATGTCTTGCAATATACGATTCCTTCTCTCAGATACACCATTTTGTTGTGGAGTATATGGAGAAGTAAGGTGCTGGACAATTCCCTCCTTTGCTAAGTAATCTATAAACTCTTGACTTAGGTATTCACCACCTCTATCGGATCGAAGAGCTTTAATCTTCTTTCCAAGTTGCAACTCTACTTCTGCTTTAAACACTTTGAATGTTTCAAATACCTCATGCTTATGTTTAAGTAAATAAACGTAACCATAACGGCTGTAATCATCCGTAAATGTTAAGAAGTAGTTAGCACCTCTCTTTGACACATGTCTAAGTGGTCCACACACATCTGTGTGAATAAGACCAAGTAGATCATTAGCCCTTTCAATCCTATTTTTAAAGGGTTTCTTAGTCATCTTCCCAGCAATGCAAGATTCGCATTTATCATATGATTCATCATTGATCTTTTCTAAAAGCCCATCATGTTGCAGCTTTTTCATGCAATCTTTGCCAATGTGAGTAAGTCGACAATGCCAAAGATAAGACGAATCCAGACCTTTCTTGATTCTCTTATTGTTGATGCTATACATTGAATTATTTTTAACAAAATCATTATCATTATTATTCATATCAATTTCAAAGACACCATTCACAGCAATAGCATTAAAATAAAAAACACCATTTAAAGAAACTGAAATTCCATTGCTAGAAATAGTATGATGAAAACTAAGGTTCAACAAACATGAAAATGAAATTACACCTCTAACAATTGACGGTGCATAATGACAATTATTTAAAGATAGTACTAGGCCCAAAGGCAACACTAAATCATAAATTCCTATAGCTTCAACTCCTGCATGCGCTCCGTTACCAACGTGCAAGAATTGTTGTCCATAGGCCAGCTTTCTCTCAACTCTGAACCCCTACAAGGTATTGCAAATATGAATGCCACATCCCGTATCATATACCCATGAATTCAATTTAGGAGTAAGAGTGAATAATTCAATCATAAAGAACGCACCTGATGAGTTGGGGTTACCAGCTTCATTCCCCTGCTTCTTGAGTCGCAAGTCATGAATGTAGAGAGGGCAATTGCGCTTCCAATTGCCCTTTTCATGACAATGGTGACAAGCCTGATCCTTCTTGTTTGGTGGATTCACCTTGTTCTGCTTAGGCTGATTCTTCTTCATCTTGGGTTGAGGTTGATAGGCCATGACCTGCTTACCTTTACCACCTTTCCCCTTGCCTTTGTTCACATGTGATTTCTTCTGGATTCTCCCCCCATGAATTGCCAACACTTGCGGGGTAGGAGCCTTGACCTTGGCTGGTAGACTTTTCTCATAATCAACAAGCAGTGCGAGTAATTCTGAGACTGTCTTCCCCGAGCAGTGCATGTTGAAATTCTGCACAAAACCAGCAAAGTCCTTGTTAAGGGCCCTGTTGATCAAGTGCACTTGCACATTCTCAGGGTAACCAAATCCAATTCTGTGAAGCTGATCAAAAGATTCCTTCATCTCAGTCACATAATCTTCAACTGGTTTAGCATCACCATGCTTGCAGTTGTGTAGCTTGTCAAGTTCATCATACAATTCAACTGCAGGAGGTTTCTCATAAGATTGATGAAGTACTTCAAGCATATCTTTTGGGAAAAAGTACTCAAACTTCTTTTGTAACTGAGCACTCATGCTAGTGAGCATTAAACAAGCAACCTCATTAAACTTAGCATGTTTCTCCCTCCAAGCCGCCTTAACTGCTTCTGATTCAGTAGCAGCAGGCTCAGCTGGGCATTCATCGGTCAAGAAATTGATCTTACCAGTCGCCCTCAAGACAATTCTAAGCGAACGGTACCAATCATTGAAATTCTTTCCAGTCAGTTTTTCTCTCTCAAGGTGACTCTTGAAAGCAGAAATCACAGATGGGGTATCGGGTTGAGCCATATCTATAGATAAAAGTTCAAACATTAGTATTTTCGATAATAAATATCTTCAAGAAAATAAAATACCCATAGCTATATTCATATAACCACAAAAATTTTCTTGAAAACCTAGGACCTAACTTTACATAGTCCCACCACATCAGTTGATCTGCAAGTGGTGAAAGTACAAAAGATAGTAATCTGTCGAACAATAATTGGCAAACAAGATTTCCAATTCCTAGATCATTATCGGAATTACATCAAATTGATTCATCAATTTGCCTTGTAAGCATGTTTCATCCCATCTCATGCCTTAAGTTCTAGGTCTCACGCACAACTTAATTAAGTCGTCTACCTTAGAAACTGTAAAATTACAATTATGGTCTCACGCGTTGAAAGAATTTTACCTTGTTATAGTAATTTAGCCTAGGTCTCACGTTTACTAAATTAAAATTCCAAGTGTTCCTTATAGATAGATGGCATGTAACTTAAATTATAAGGGTATTCAATTTTGATATGTAAATCAAAATATGTATAAAGATGCATGCACTCATCTTTATAGCATAAGTTTTCAAAACCTTTTTATTACCAATTCGTGAAATTAATACACAAAGTTTCACTTGAGGTTTAATAAACCCTAAGATGACTTTCTACAATTATGATTTTAAAAGTAATTCGTTTAAGACATATTCAAGATTGTGATAACCAAGGCAGACTCTAAGGCTCTTTTCTAAGCCTTCAAGTCACGGTTATGAATATCGTCTTAAAAGATTTAGTTTTAAAAGCATATTTGTACAAAACATCAATCAAGCAAAAGTTTATGGATTCAATCTCAAAATCATGTAATAAAGATTCAATCTGTATTACTTTAGGGTTTCACCATTATTAGTCTATATTATTTTCTTTTATGAAAATCACCCTTTTTATTGCTTACAACAAGTCCAACAATTAAGAAACAATAAAAAAACAAGTAATTAAAAGAAAAATAAATAACAAATAATAACGTGAAACAATTAGCCACATGCAAACCTTGTTAAAAAGATCCTAATAAAATCAATTCTAGGTATAATAACGCATGTAATCAACTAAGGCCTTCTCCTCTTAATGGAGGAGAGTCACATACATTGACGAATCAATTGCGTAGGCCAAAATCAATATACCCACCACATAGCATATAAATTGATTTTAATATATATTAATTGGAGTCTTCCCCAATTTTAGATCTATTTAAAACATGTGACAAATAAATAAATCAAGCAAGATCCATGACTAACATGCATGTTTCGTCATGGATTAAACCTAACAATTAGCACATAGGTCACAAGTACGTTCACATAACCAGTTAAAGACCTAGGGTTTCTATGTGATTACAATTTAATCAAGAAAACCACAAACCCTAATTAGGGTTTTAAGTGGAAATCGACCCCCCCCCCCAAAAAAAAAATTAGGGTTAGGGTTTAAATTTTTAGTAAAAAAAAAATTTTTTAAGAAAACCCTAGAAAAAACATGTATCTAAAAGAATTAAAGATCCGATTTTTATTACGTTTTAGTAATCAATTACATGTTAAACTTGGCTCTGATACCACTGTTAGAGTATGACAATCAAATAACACATATTGCGGAAGTTAGGATCAAGTATAACAAGTAAATATTAACTAAAATATAAATAAGAACGTACCCGTTGCACTTCAATAAACCTTGAACTTTATGTAAATTAGATCAATGATAAACCTCTTACCATTTTGTTTATCGATCTCTTGATAATTACTATAGTGAGTAATTACCTCGTTCTTGTATACACAAACTACCAACGAATAAAGGTTTATGCAAGTAAACGTAAACACTTGTTTTGTTTAACAAAAAATCGACCCAAAACCCTTGTGGGTTTGTGATGCCGATCGGCTAAGAGAGAAAGAGAGACAAGGAAAACTTTTAGGGTTTGTGTGTGTGCACAAAAGATGTGAGTGTCTAACCCTTGGCCTTGTTTATATACTAGTTGTAATTCTTGGAGAACAAGCAAAGCCTGGGTCGACCCCCTTGTGGGCTTGATCGACCGGCCATGCCCCTTCAAGGGGATTCCGGAACTTTCTTGTCTTCCAAATTACACTCTAGTCCTTGTTCTTTCGTTCCTAATAATAGTTAATACTTACGTTTAATAATTAACGATTATTTAGTCCCTCAAGTGTTTATAAATATATATATACGATACATATAACATATATATATTTATTTTACTTTATTCTTGTTTGTAATGTGTGCAATCCCGAGGTCTCGGGTTCGATACTAGTCATTTACTATTTAATATTTATAAGTAACTTTTAACATTTATTACATGTAAAGTGATGATTGGAGTATACTTAGATAATTTTTGAATCATGAAGCACTTATACATTCACATATGCACAAAGATCATCCAAGATTCATAATAACATCACAAGTTACATCTAATAAAGATCATTATCACAATATACATGTTTTCGAAATTATTACATCAACGTTCTCGAAATTATACATAAGTGCCAAGATTATCACAAACTTTTAAGGAATTGCATGATCTCGAAAAGTTACACATGGCATGATTTCGAAAATCAGACATAAGAGAAGATTTTCGCAAACCTACATAGTGAAGATTTTTGAAAAGATTTCCAGATGTGTTTTCGATAAATAATTTATCGAGAACAAACCTTCTGAAATATTTTCGCAAATATTCATAATGTCAGATTGCGAAAAAGTTATCTTTAGAGGTGATTTCGAAAAGATGACCAGGGATGACAATTTTTTCGCAAACACATAAAACAAACATTTTCGAAAAGATAACAAAGCAGATGTTTTCGAGAAAAAATACTACACTTTGAGAACTTTTCGAAAATACTTGTTTAAGTGTGCTTTCGAAAACATTTTCACCAGGGCAGATAATTGCGAAAAACAAGTTCTCGAAAATTCTTATACAAGAATTTTGAAAATAGGCCAACGTACGTTTCTTTGTGAAATTATGTGATCCAAATGTAGTAACCTGTTGTAAATGATGGGAAACATCAATGAGAATCATGGTATAAACATGTATGCAATAATCTCGAAACTAGGCAAGAACATGATTTCGATAAACACAAAAACATGCATCCTCTTATCATATCTAAGCATTGTGAGTCATATATCATGCATATGAACCAGTTAGGCACAAATAACAAACCATATGAACACACAACAAGAAAAAACCCAACATGAACAAAAACCCTAGTTGTTGAGTATCATGAAAACATGGATACAACCCAAATTAACGAGCATAAAGGTGATCCTTACACATATAACAACAAATCCCACCAACAAAATTAATGAAACAAACTACAAAACATCAAAACCCAAATCGGTATTAAACCCTAGATTTCGAAATTTACTTAAACATGTATGAAAGTATGATTAGATGATGTAGGAATGATTAGAACATGATATAGGATGAAAGCCCTATGAATATCAACACTTTCAAACATGATTTGATGAAATTCGAAATTAATGAAACCCATGTTTTTAATAACACGATTTCTTGAAATCAAACCGTTAATTTTGTAATTAAACGAAAACCAATGCTTGAAATACACACAAGATTATTAAGAAACTTACAACTTGAAGATTTGATGCACAGATTTCTAGTTTGAAAGCAAGCCATGGATTTCAAAAAGAGGTGTTTGTTTGATATTTTGTTTTGAATGTATTTTGAAAAGAAAGAAAAGGACGGGGTGTTTGTGTTTCTGTTAATGTTTTGTTTTTTGAAACTTTGCCATTTTGACACCTTTAGTCCTCTAACTACTCGTTTTGCAAAATGAGTCCTAAAGTTAGATATAAGTTGATAACTATATGCAATAATCCAAGATATACTCTGTATGACATCGTTAGTGAAGAGAAAAAGATATGAGGTATCCATTAATTCCAGAAACAACGCATCTAAAGGAAATATTCAAGTATACCGTTTTGAAAAATATGAGAAAAGTTTGAGCGTATCTCCCCCTCAACACTTGTAAAATAGAAAGAAATAACAAGGTGTTGATAGAAAGAGATATACTTGCGTTTTTTTTTTCTTTTTCTTTTTTTTTTTTTTTTTTTTTTAATTGCAAGAAATAGAGAAAAATCTTGTTGTGTTTTTGAGGTTTTGAAAAAATATGAAAAAAAGAAAAAAAAAATATATTACAAAGATAGTTAGTTTGATGTTTGACATTTTACTTGTGTTTTAGAAACTTTTCCAGATCCTCTGGTGTCAAACATCGCATACCAATTTGGTGAACCAAACTAGCAAACCTTGATGGAGCTAAGGCTTTTGTCAGTAAGTCCGCCAATTGGTACTCAGTTCCCACAAAATATAATTCAACTGTACCCTTTTCGACATGCTCCTTGATGAAATGATATCGGAGATCAATGTGTTTGGATTTGCAGTGATGGACTGTGTTGCAGGAGATTGCAATAGCACTTTTGGAATCGCAGTAGATCGGAATCTTATTGAATAGGTAGCCATAGTCTTTAAGTTGTGATCTCATCCAAATGACTTGAGCACAACAAGCAGACATAGCTACGTATTCAGATTCTGTTGATGACAGTGATATGTAGTCCTGCTTCTTTGATTGCCAAGACACAAGTTTATCTCCGAGAAACTGTAATCCACCTGGTGTACTTTTTCGCGTGTCTAAGCATCCTGCATGGTCAGCGTCTGAAAAAGCTATTAGTTCAAAACCAGAATCTTTCAGATACCAGATCCCCAAATGGATGGTTCCCTTTATGTATCGAAGGATTCTTTTTGCCTCATTGAGGTGTTTCTCAGTTAGTTTAGACTGATATCGCGAACACATATAGTCAGCAAATATAATATCAGGTCTGCTAGATGTGAGATACATGAGGGACCCAATAATATTGCGGTATTTGGTAGGGTCAAAAGGAGTCCCATGTATATCAGCATCTAGTTTTGTGGAATTGGCCATAGGTGTATTCATTGTGTCACAGCTATGCATTCCATGTTTCTTTAAAATCTCAAGAGCATATTTGGACTGATTTAGAAAAATTCCACGGGGTGATTGATGAACTTGTAGTCCTAGAAAGAACGTAAGTTCACCCATCATGGACATTTCAAAATTATCTGTCATTAATTTTGCAAAATCCATTGAGTAAATTTTGTTGGTTGAAGCAAAACTAATGTCATCGACATAAATTTGAACGATTAATAAGTCCATCCCGTATGTTTTTGTAAACAGTGTTGGATCCACCGAGCCTAGAGTAAAATCATTAGCCAACAGGAATTTAGAAAGCTTATCATACCACGCCCTGGGGGCTTGCTTGAGACCGTAGAGAGACTTCTTAAGCTTGTAGACATGATTGGGACGTTCTGGATCAACGAATCCTTCAGGTTGACTGACATAAACCACTTCACGGAGTTGACCGTTCAGAAAAGCCGTTTTCACGTCCATTTGGTAAACAATCATATTCCGATGAGCAGCAAATGCTAAGAAGATTCGTACAGCTTCAAGTCTAGCTACTGGAGCAAATGATTCTTCAAAATCAATTCCTTTTTCTTGAGAGTATCCTTTTGCTACCAAGCGTGATTTGTTGCGTATGACAGTGCCTTCTGCATCCAGTTTGTTTTTCCAGATCCATTTTAATCCAATGACAATGATTCCTTCTGGTTTTTCAACCATTTCCCAGACTTCCAATCTTTGAAAGGATTCGAATTCTTCTTGCATAGACTCAATCTAGTTTTCTTAAGTCATAGCTTCTTTGACGTTTTTAGGCACGATTTCACAAACTGTGAGTGCATAAATGCAAGTTTCACCGTCTGTGTGAAGGTGTTGTCTTGTCATAATTGGTGCATCTGGATGGCCAATAATTTGAACTAAGGGGTGATCTCTAGTCCATTTGTGTGTCGAAGGATGAAGTTGATAAGTATCTCGCAAGTGAGCAGGACCCAAATTGCGTGTAGATGACTCAGGAATGTCGGGGACAGATTGAGCCTGTGCAAATGGGTTAATGAATGGTTCTGGGTCATGCTCTGCGGTTTGTGGAACTAATAAAGGTGTGGAGTCTCCAGCTGATTGTCGTGAGTTGGACCCGGTTTGTTATGTTATTGTGGGTGATATGATTGGAGGACCGTCTCTTCCAACAGTTGTTGTTGTTTGTTGAGGTGTATCAGGTACTTGATCTTGATCAAGATGTGCAGCGGAATTTGGTGAGGCCTCAGAGGGACGGTTAACAAACGTATCATCAAACAATGGAGCAAACAAGGTTTCCACATCTTGACGGGAGAGTGACAATGGTTCAGCTGAAGATTCCGAAAAGTTTAGATGATTGGATGCGGGTCCTAAGCTGTTTTGCTCAGAAGCCATTTGAGTCAGTTCATCAAAATTAGCATGAATAGTTTCTTGAATTTCTCTTGTACGACGATTCCATATCCGTAAGCCTTTTGAATTTTCATAGTATCCAACAAATATACCAATATCAGCCTTAGCTTTAAGTTTACCTAGATCATCACGATCATTGACTGGGTAACAGAGAGCTCCAAATACATGAAAGTAACTGATGTTCGGTTTCCTTTTGTGAACAATCTGATATGGGGTTTTGTGATGGCGTTTTGTGATCATACAACGGTTTTGAGTGTAGCATGTGGTTGAAACAGCTTCCGCCCATAAGTAATCTGGTAATTGAGCATTGATTAGTATTGTTCGTGCAGCTTCCACTAACGTTCTGTTGCGTCTTTCTACTACTCCATTCTGTTCGGGTGTTCGTGGAATGGATGTTTGATGCTCAATTCCCACTTTCTCAAAATACGACCTGAGAGTCTGATTCTTAAATTCTGTGCCATTGTCAGTTCTAACAATTCTGACTGTGTTGCGTAGCTGAACTTGTATTTTGGTGAGAAAGGTGATGATCATTTGAGGAGCTTGATCTTTACTACGAAGAAAATAAACCCAAGTCCAACGGGAGTAATCATCAACAATTACTAAAATGTAACATTTACCATTGATCGTTTGAACACGCATCGGACCACACAAATCCATATGAAGCAGTTGTAAAACATGATTAGTACTGTGTTCAAGTTTAGAGGGAAAATGAGCACGGGTACTTTTTCCTTGTTCACAGGCTGGACATAGGTGATCTTTGGCATAGCGGAATCTTGGAAAGCCTTCAACTAATTTGTGACGAGTGAGATCAGTCATCGTTTTGAAATTTAAGTGAGAAAGGCGTTTGTGCCATAACCATGATTTAGTCATTTCAGCTTTGGATAGAAGACAGATAGGAGATGAAGCGATCATGTCAGACATTGAAATTGTGTAAAGGTTAGTGCCACTTTTGCCGGACATCAGATCGTTTCCTTGTAGATCACGAACAAAACAAGTTTTCTCACGAAAAGCAACTTCTAGATCCCCATCACAAAATTGACCGACAGAAAAGAGGTTGTGACCCAAGCCTTCAACATAATATACTCTGCTAATTTCAATGTTCCCATTCACATAGTCTCCGTAACCCATGATTAAAGCGTATTGATCATTCCCGAATCTGACAGTTCTGATAAACTTTGAGACAAAGTTTGTTAACAGTTTGAGATTGCCTGTCACATGTCGGGTGCAACCGCTATCAATAATCTGAACCACCTGCATCACAAGTAGGCGACAGAGATGGAACAGAAGTAAGGGTGGAACCCGAAGAAATTGTGGTTTCCTATTGGTTAGAAACACAAGAATTCAACAGTTTAGGAATCCATTTAAAATTAGGTTTGTATTGTAACCAACGTTGCCAATTCCAACTAGTTTTTGCTTTATTTTTGGTAAATGCACTAGCTTTTGGCATGTTCCTAGATTTGTTGATTTCTGCTCTTGGGTTGACTACAACATCATTTGAAACGGTAGTTGGCGTTTTTCCTAAGGTAGACTTAGAGGCAGTAGTGGGCCTAGAAGGAAAGCCTGGTCTACGTTTCTTGTGACGATGTAAGAGATTATTAGCTACAAATTTAGTATGATCACCAGATAACACACTTTGATGACAAAACACACAAGATGCATTAATATTCAAAACATTTAAAGGTTCAGCATTCGTTACATTAAGATTTTGATTACAATTTGTCAGATTAGAATCTAAATCAGATGCAACATGAGTTTTATTCAAGTTCCTAAGGTGAGCTTCTACTTCTTGCACTTCTAGTGTTCCTCTTCTACGTTGCCAGAGCCTAGTCTTTTTAATCTTCTTAACGCTTTTTGGCTTTGGGCTGCTAACGCTCTTAGGGGAAACTAGTCCTGTAGAAGTGGAAGAGCTAACGTTAGAACTCTTAGCAGGATTACCCTTATCTGTTTTGTCTATTTGAAACATTCCTGGTGCTATCACTGTGGTGTCAACAAACTTTCCTTTTGAAGTAGCTTAATTTTCTCTTTCAAATCAATGATGATGTGATTTTTGTCCTGAATATCAGACTCAAGTAAACCATTGCAATAACGAATGTCATCGTGGTTTTGTTGCCATTCGACATTTTCAATTTTCAACTCTGCAATTTCTTTTTCATATTGAAGACATTTATTTTGGAGAAAAACATTGTTTTTGCAAAGTTGACAGCTTTTTAAAACATTTTGACTTTGTAGTTGCAATTCTGTTTCAAGACTTTGAGCTTGACACCATTCAAGCCTTTATTTGAGTTGACAATTTTCGTTTGAAAGTTTGTTTCTCACATCATCATTGTTTTGACGCAACGTTTCATATTTATGTTTCAATGTTTCAGTTTCCTTATTCAGCAAATCAATATCAGCATAGTAATTTTCAAACACTGCAGCATTGCTGGAATAGTAAAGATCAATCATGATGAGAGAATAAATATCAGCTGTGAGAATTTGTTCTAAGAGTCGATCAGAATCCGTTTTCAAAAATCGATTTTTGCGTTGTTGAATCAAGATTGCATTTTCATTTAGAGCGAAAATGTTTTGCATTTCTTTAACTTCTTTTTGGAGTTCCTGTTCCCAACGAGTAGCACAATGACGCAAATTTTGAACTAAAGGCAGAAATTGTTTTTGAAAAATGTCTCGCTTTTCGCGCTCGTAAGCTGATTGAAAAGTAACAATTTTTATTTCCGAATGATGTTCAATTACGTTTTCCAAGTTTTCGATGCCTTTCATGAACGTTTTAAAATAGTCTAAGACTCGACAACGTGTAGGTAAAGGTGTCACAGTACCAGAAGATGGTAATGGACCATTTACTTGTGCTACGGGTTTGGCAGGAGCCCCATTGGAAGATGAAACACAAGACTCAGTTACATACCATGATTTCTCAGGTATTTCTCTTGATGGAACAAAAGATTTTGAAATGTGAGGAGCTTTTGAGTAATCATATGGTTTGCAATATTCAACTTGACTCATTTTTTATCGACTCTTTTCTTCAAGTTCATATTCTTCCTCAGTATTATATACAATAACACGCACAACATTATCAACCAACAATTGGTCCATACTATAAAGCTTAGGAATTGTTTTGAACGTAGTGTGAAGAAAAGTGGATCTATAATCGCCAATGGCAAAACCTTTATCCAGTCTTGGTTTTAAAGTAAATTTTTGAATTGTCGTTACAGATTCTCCATGTTTGTAAACGATATTTTGAAATTCTTTTATTTGACGTTCGAGAGTGATATTTTCTTCAATTAAAGAATTTTCTTTTTTTCTTTTTTGCACTTTGTGTTCATAAAATTCCTGTTTACAATTTGACAACTCGGTTTGTGTTTTTGAAAGTTCCTTTTGAAGTTGTGTAATTTGTTTTTGAAGACCATTTTTATCATTTTCCAATTTGGAAACCAATTTACCGTTTGACTCGATTATGTCATGCATTTGCTTTTGAATATTTTGTTCTTTGACATACGATTCCTGAAATGACTTTTCAAAGCACTTTTCACGTTGAACTGCATTTTGAAAATGTGAAAGTTTTATTGTATAACATTCAATGTCCTTTTTTAAAACTGCATTAGTTTCTTTCAAAACTTTATTTTGCTCGTCCATTATGTGAGTAGTAAGAAGTTGTTCTTGAAGTTGTTTGGCCATGACAATATAGTCAGGATCTGGATCAGAGGAAGGTTCATGTTGTTCAACATGATCATGTTTGTCTTGCTCAATAGGATCATCAAATGAAACGACAGTGTCATCATCAAATATGACAACTGTGTCTAACTGTTCATCCTCTTGAGAAGATAAAAATGATTCAGATGGAACAACTTGCGCCGTATCTGATTCAAAAGCATAGGGTGATGCATTTAATTCTATGGAGCATGTGGTTAGGTCATGTACCTGAGACAAACCATCAGTGTTGAACACTGGGCCTGAATCATTCAACTGATGTTCCTGCATGTTGGCCATAAGCATCACAGCTGCATTGGCTTCAAGATCTTCCATATCATCATCGTTGTAAGCATTAGCGAAGAAACTGTTCTCTTGTTCATTGAAAGTTCCTTCCTTTTCATCTTTGAGAGCCATTAGTAGTGCCCGCTTGTGAAACTGACTGCCACGGGTTCTCCGTTTTGGACATGCTGTTGCAATATGACCTTTTTCATTGCAGTTGTAACACCATATCGCATTCCCAGATTCTGTATTGCCATTTGCCACATTGTCATTTCTTCTCTGAGGAGCACCTGAATTGTTTCTGAATCCCCCATTGTTGTTGAATCTTTGTCCATACCCAGAATTTCCAGAATACCCTCCTGAACCTGAATGTCCAGTATTACGGTTCTGAATCTCAACCCGACCATCTTGAATGACAGCTTGATTCCTTGTATTTGATGAAGAACGAAGACGGTTGTTGGTCTTGTTTGAGAATTTGCTGAAAGCACGAGCGATAAGAGCAAGTCCTTGGTTCAACGTATTGACGTCTCCATCAGCATCATCTATCTTATTTGTGTAGTACATGCTATCATGGTTGTCATATGGAGCAAGTTGAGGAGAAGCCTGTTGCGAGGATGAATCATATGGGACCATTTTGTGTGAGGTTGCAGGTTGCGGGTGACTGAAGTAATTCTGGTCCTGAACATAAGCATGATTAGACATCGGAGGATGTACAGCATGAGATTGAGCAACGAGTGCTAGGGGATTAGAAGTAGTTGGTGGTGTATATCCTCCTCGTGCGGCTCTATCTTTTTCAACTTCAGATTCATAGTGCTTGAGATAGTCATACAACAAACCATATGGATCTTCATGAAGATTCTTAACTTGTCTCACAAATGTCACATACTTTTGCCACTCGGAACCCAGACTGCTAACAAACTTTGTATTGACAGCGATCCTTGGAAGGTGTACTGCATGTCTCTCTAAGTCGTTGACGACATTGGTGAAACGATGATAGTAAGATTCAAGTGATTCCCCTGGTTCGATCATGAAATTAGTGCATTCCAATTAAAGTTTAGATTCCATGTCTTCTTTGTTCAGTTGTGTGCCTTCCATAAGTAGATGGACGTGTTCCCACATAGCTTTTGTAGTTGTCTGAGCATCAACACTTCTGAATATGATATTTGGTATTCCCTGAAGTATGTAAGACATAGCATACTCATCTGCTTCACGATGAAGGTGTTGTTCAGTAGTGAGTGCAGACTCAGGAACTTGCACAGCAGTTGGAGCTACTGGAGGATCAGCAGATGGGTCACCTCCAACGTAGTTAACAGGCCACTGAAACGGTCCTTCAAGGATAACTTGTTTCATAAACTTACCATTGGGTTTCTTGAGTTCTATAAACCTTAAGAATCGACTTGCCCACTGAACATAATTACCTGGTGTAAGCATTGGTGGAGTGTCGATAGATCCTGCTTCATGTCTGGATTGTTGAGTTGAAATGACTTCACACATCCTGTCAAACCAGTGAGTCTGTTTTGATGAGAGTTGGCCTTGTTGTTGTGACATTGGATAGGATTGTTGCATTGGAACCATCTGATGTTGTTGCATGAGAAGATGTTGTTGTGAGTAAACCAGTTGTTGATAATATTGTGGTGATTGTTGATACTGTTGTTGTTGCTGATGATACTGCTGATTCTGATGTTGCTGAGGACAGTTAAAGTTGTAGTACGGTGGTTGAGACATAATGAAACACTTGTGTGAAAAGATGGATCTTGTAGAAGGTATTTAACCAATTTTCGAAAAAGATTGCACAACTGTGATTACGAAACTTTGTTACTTAGGTGATCTCGAAAAACTTTGCACACTTGTTGAAGTTTGCGAAACTTTGTGACTTAGGTGATTTCGAGAAACTTTGCACACTTGTTCAAGTTTGCGAAACTTAGTGACTTAAGTGATCTCGAAAACGTATAAGCCTTGAGATTTCGAAAGTAAAATGCGAAACTTGATGGCAGCTTGATTTGCGAAATTAGGATGAGGTTGAGTGTTTTCGCGAAACTTGATAGTTTTGCGAAAAGTGTGATTGCAAAAATATGGAAATTTTCGAAAACACAAACTCATGTACAAAATTTCGAAATTATCCAATTTCGAAACTTATCCAAAAGTCGAAGTAATTTCCTTTCTTTGTACAAGAGAGAAAATACTGAGTACACAAACCGTAAGTCGACAGGAAGCAAGTAATAGAGATCTCGAAACTGTGGCAGTGGTGCGATTTCGAAAGTTGGGTAAAGTTTGTTTTCAAGGAAAGCAAGCCAAAAACTCGTTTTTATTTAAAGATTCTTGTACTTTTAGGTATAAAATGAGGAGATCTTAAAGAAAGTTGAAAACTTGAAAAACTTTATCAAAAATGAAAAAGATTTCGAAACTTAGTACAAAAACAATATCGAAATATTTTGAAAAAAGTTTGGAACTTTTTTGTTTGTTTTGATTTGTAGCATAAGTTTGTAAGCAAAGATGTGATAAAAACCATGAAACAAGCAAGAATGTACAAAAGTTTTAACAAAAAACGATTTTGAAAACAAGTTTGAGGGTCGAATTCAATGAGAAACAATAACAATACCTTCATATGGCGAATGATACCACTTGTTAGGTACCCATTTTGATTTCACACAAACAAGAATGAGATAGATATAATGATTTGGGTGATTAAATGAATGAGAGAATTGTAAATGCAAGAGTTTCCTTAATATTCCAAATAACCAACAAATACAAATGAGACCCAAGGGTTCTATTTATAGGAGGGAAGCTAGGCCAACACTCCTAGCTCCCATTCTCCTTGAATTCGTGGGCCTCTAAGGCTTAGTGGGCTTTTCATAAGCCTTAAATACATAAATGATAACATATGTAAGTAACTAATAATAAAGCAACCTAACATTTATTACAAATGACCGAGACTTGATAAAATAGTAAAACTTTGATCCCAACAGTTAAGATTATTGTTAGTTAAGATCAGACATTCTTCTGAAGAATGTTTAGCTAAGCTACATTTGGACGTTTATTTTTGTTATATTATGATATATAGATTAGTTAAGATTACTTTTAGTTATGATTAGACATCCTTTTACGTTTTTCTTGTTATGTACTATGCTTAATGCATTAGTATTGCAGGACTTGCATACACTAATAATGGACCAGCAATTCTTGTGTCGATTTGAGATGGCAAACAACCATGTTTACCAGGTTTTGTTTTGGAATAAATAATGGTTATATATATATATATATATATATATATATATATATATATATATATATATATATATATATATATATATATATATATATATTTCTTTTACATACATTTGTAAGTAATGCTTCATTATAATAGTTTAGTATAGTGTAACTTTGAAATGCGCAGATGTTGCCAAGTGTCTTTAATGAAATGTTCTATGACAGCCAAGAATACATTTTTGAAATTGACAACAATAGGTTGAGGTACGTATGTTTGATCAGGGTTGTTGGCGGTAAAGTTCAGTTGTATGGAGATGAATGAATCAAATTTGGGGAAGAAAATTGATGCGTGGTTTTGCATCCTTGTAAAAGGTTTTACTTCTCAAGGGATCTCGAGAAGCTTGCAATCCCCACCAGGCAGTGTACCTGACCGATGTAGTATAGTGTAGTGGCAAGTACCGGGGGATTGATCGTTCTCTCGGGGAATAGTGTCGTTAGGATCAAAACTTAATTAAACTAGGTCTAGAGGTGAGGGATGATTCTTTTTGTATTTTTATAGTTTTTTAGAAAGCAAGTAAAAATCTCGGGTTTTGGAAGAGTGGGTGGAATTAGTTGCTAGTCAACTAACCCAATTAACTACTAATGCAATAAAAATAATAAGAAAGTAAATGTGGAGAAAAACAATAATGAGAGAAATGTGTTTACTTAGATTTCACTACTCCCTAGCTATCTTTTACTAGTTGATTAGTTTGTTACAATTGCGTGGATGACGAGTTATACTCCTTAATACCATTCGTAGGGCCGTGTACGATCTTACCTAACTCTATAAGCTTCTACATCTTCCTATGTCGAGCCGACTACTAGCTCATAACATGGCCTCCTTAGTAGTTACTTATGCATTAAATACAACCAATTAATCGTAGTACACATCCGATCATGTTTCTTAAGACATTCAAGCATGTTATCAATTGGAAGTCTGCCAGTTTTCTTAAGCCTAACATCGAAATCATTCATCCATTACAATTAATAACAAACAACCTACCAATAATCAATAGCTAGGTTTCATTACATCTAAGCAAACACAAAGAAAACCTAGCCTAGCATGTTAAAGTAAAGACAAGCATAAGATAGAATCAAACAACACATAGACACATTGAATGATTATTGGATGACTTATCATTATTAGAACATGGATGATAAAATGGTAAAAACCTTGTAAAATTCGACCTAGGGTTTCCCCACAAGTTCTCCCAAAAGTCTCTCTAAAATTCTCCACTCAATACATGAAAATTAGAAAACTATATATAGAACTTAGGGGCTGACGGCGTCACGTGTAAATCCTGACGCCGTCAACTCGCCGCCAAAGTAACTCTCATATTGACTAGATCCAGATTTGATGCCATCATGTATTAATCTTCTCATGGCCGTCAAGAGTAAATTACACGTGACGGCCTTGGTGACGCCATCACGTGTTAATGTCCAAAAACATTCTGGCGCGTCTCATTATATCCTTTTATCCACTTCTTTGCCATAACGTGACGCCGTCACATCCAAAGCGTGACGCCGTCAAGTACTGTTTCCAGCTTGATTTTGGAGACTTTATCGTTTTCTTCACTTTTCGATCCAAAAACGTCCAAAATGCTTCCTTTTCTAGATTTCTTCTCCAAAGTACCTAAAATGACAAAAGGAACGATTTAGGGCAATATTTGATCAAATTATCTCGACTTTGGGCTTAAATGACCTCCTAAAAGCGGTACACTTTTCGTCTCATCAAATACCCTTACACTTGAGATTTGCTTGTCCTCAAGCAAATGCGCTTTTATTCTAATCAAAATACAAGCTATGGGTCATTTAACACTAATATAAAAGTAATTACAATAAATAATCGTTCCACTTCAACCTAAACAAGCATGGAAATTATACAATAGCACCTCACAAATAGTTTTTAGATGCTCACATCTCTCGGGTGTAATAAAAGGATATATCACAATATGAAAATGGAAAATATCTCTCACTACCTGTCATAGCACATAGATTACCATAGGCTTGGGAAAGGATCAAACCTCCACCACTTGGCGTAAGCACCTAGGATAAACTATCAAAGAGGTCTTTTAAAAAGGGTTATAACGTGAGGTGTAGGGATATGATAAACAGACTCGACTCGACTTAAGCTAATGAAAAACTAATCAAAAACCTAAAATAAACATAAAAGGAAACGGGATGGTAATCCATACGTTTTTTTCTCTTTTCTTTTTCTATTTTTTTCTTTTGCTTTATTTTTCGATTTTTTTTTTCATACACTCTTGCCCTACCATCAAAAATAATACATCGTAGGGAATTTACATTCCCCTTACACTTGAACTTTTACATACTTTACAATTAACTATTTTAATGACTCGAAGTAAGATGATCAAAACACTTGGAGTACTTTTTAAGATATTAACGCACATATGGGGTAATAATTGAAGTTCTTCCCCATTACTCCATGATACTAGTACTTTACCCATGAGTCCCAATCGTCCCAAAATAATATGTACAAGATATGACTGGACTTAGCAACCATGTAATCAATTAGACAATTAACTAAGGGTTTAAACATATAACAATAATGCACTAAAGATGAGGGCATACAAGGAAGGCTAAGGCGATTTGGTTGCACATTTGGGGTGGATTGTAAACAAATTCTTCCTTTAAGTAAAATGCTTAAAGTTAGAAACGAAAAAGATAGGCTCGGAGGGGTGTACTAGGGGTATCGTGTACTAAAAATGAGTACATCGCAAAGGTGTGGGAAAATTAATTGGCTTTACTAGTCAAGTAATTATGACTTCATTGGTTAAGTAATTATGATACGAGTTTAAACACAAGGGTTATCCTAATGCCTCTTATCATGTAGTAAATCCTAACTACACGAATATAGTCTCACTAGCGATCTCGGGATGCATCACTATCACAAGTTCTAGAATCTAAGTACTATCGGTACACTCATAAGCATATTTTCCTAACAAATCTAGGGGCAAACCTCACATATTTGTGGTGTAAAGTTTTGAGTGGTATGGTTTTTCGTGCTAGTCATACAACTCCTATCCATGAGACGCTCATTAAGGCTAAAGCTTCATTCCTAAATGTTATAAAAAAATTTAAATTTGGCGCTAAAATTGCCCTAACAAGTATTTCTCTTAGTTTTATTACACACCTACTTTTGAACAAACAAACTCAAGTGCAATTGCATTCTCTAAGGTATCATCATTTACCGTGCCCTTACACTTAGGCTGAACATTGTCCCCAATGTTCAATAAAAAGGATGTAAAAGTAATGAAGGTAAAAGAATGAAACAAATACTCCCATGATTCGTTCGGTGTGGATGTGATAACATGGTTAGATCCTCCTCCAACAAAATGATCGTTGAAAGCTTCCCTCCAGAAATATAAATCATCTTCTTGTCTAATATAACCTGTTAAACCTAAGAAAACAATCATGGCAAACTTCGCGTAAAATCAGCGACAAACTCTATATATACTAAAATCCTAGAAAAATTAGCATATATATCTTAATGTTGCTTTCTAGGAATTAGAAGGATATAATGCTTGTGGAATGAATATTTGCAGATTTCCTGGAGTTTATAAAACTAACGAATTAACAAAAACTTTAAGACTCCGGTAGAAAAACAAAACTCTCAAAAATTTTCAGAATTTTACGCCTGACGCCGTCAGGGTGCTCTGACAGAAATCTTATGTTAAGTTTCCAGAAAATTTCTGGAAAAACTCACGCCTTAATTCCTAGAATTCCTGCAAAACATCATTATGACTCGATACAAGCATTTGACTCAAACAATTACTAGTATGCATGTTCGTTTAATATCGTTGTGATTCATGTTCAAGCTCGTTCTTAGAAACAAATTTAGATTTCCCTTACACTTATCTTTTGCGAAATACCTTTATATGAAGTTAAGACGAAGTTAAACAACAAGGTAAAGCATTTTCACAATTTATTTTGAAACATGAGCCACAAACAATAAAAATAAAAGCATGCATACGGAAACAAATAAAATCAAATAAACAAACAATCAAACAAATAAAGCTTGGGTTGCCTCCCAAGAAGCGCTTTTCTTTATTTATGAGTCTTGCAACTAGACTCAAAGTCACGGGGTACTACATGACCTCATCCCGCAATATGATGTACCCCTTGTCAATAGAATCCTCTCTATTTGGGTGGTAATGTTTCAATCGTTCGACATTCACAATCATTTCTCCACCCCTTTCGTTGTTCAAGAGTGCTACTCTATTGTGACCTAAGTATTTGATCGTGAATGGTCCATACCACCACGAGTTGGATTTATCGGGAGGCTCTTTTATCCCTAAATGTCTTAGGAGTACTAAGTCTCCTTCCATAAACGGGGTATGATTCTCCATCGGCTGATTGCATTCGAATTCAACATGACTTTTGTCACCACTTCTGCATTCTTCAAGTTTAGGTTCATTGTAGCTTTTAATTCTTGTCTCCCATCCGAGGATTTTTTCTTGAACATGATTATGTGGTGTGCCGGCGTTTTTTTGAGCCTCCTTTCCATCATGCTTTCTCTCACATATCGTAGGGTCATAGGAAAGTGAATTTTCCTTTTTCCTGATTTAAGCTCAATTTCCCCTTTTTCATACTTAATGACAGCTCTTGCCGTGGTAAGGAATGGTGCTCCAAGGATTATTGGCATACACTCATTTTTTTTTATCATCAATGATCATGAAATCAAGGGATACATGAAGCCTGCTACATTGACTAGCACATCCTCTGCAATTCCCAAAGGATACACATAGGAGTAACTAGCAAACGAAAGCCTAACGCGGGTAGTGGCCGGTATCTCTTTAGTGAGCTGGGTATAAATAGTTAAGGGAATCAAGTTCACTTCCGATCCTTGGTTGGCGAAAGCATCCAAATATTGCAATTTCCCAATGCTAGCTGGTATTTCAAAGTTCCCATAAGCCATCTGTTTCGTAGCCATTTTTTGCTTAAGTAGCTTCTCGTATACTATCCCCCCAGTTAACGTATCATACTCATCTTTTCCCTCTTCTTCTTCTACAGAGACCATTTTGGACGATTGGTTACATCTGTCACCCCTTATCCAGTTGGTTATGGTTTTCTCATTTATATCATGTTTTAGATAGTACCCTAATGGTTGAGATTTTGGTGGCTCCTTAATGGTTCGTGTCACAACTCACCATTTCAGGTCATTTCAGGTCATTTCCCGAACTTTGGAAAAACACTATTCATCAAACACTATTCATCAAAACACTATTCATCGTTTTACTATTCATCGTTTTCGAGGTCAGTTTGATATTCTGAGAAACTTTTGGGAAATTTACTATTCACCGAACACTATTCATTTCCGGAAAAGTTTTCACTATTCACTTGCATTACTCATTTCATCGTAAATTTAGTTTACGGGTATTCAAATTCGCGTAACCGGATTGGTTTAGGTGCGAATTCATTTCATTAGTGTTGAGAACACTGCATACGGACTGGAGATAGTCTGCATATCATCATAACAGCATTTTCATGTTATACCACTCTCAGGATTTTCAAATTATTACATTCAGTACATTTAACGTTTTTACGTATAAGTATTTATAGTAAACGTTAACACCCGGTTTATACACGACGAATATATCTAAACATTCCCACGATGGTCCCGACATATTTTTATATCCATTTTAACATCATAAAAGTTATTACATTCATTTACCCAGTATTTTGGAAATTTATTTTATTTATAACGTAAGCTTATGAATATTACGACGGTTTTCGTGAAAACTAAACAATAATCACCCGAACACTCAATACTTGTACCCAACATAATTTTAACATTTTTATAACTCTATTTTGACAAGTTTAGTCATTATTTCATATTCCATATTTTTACGATACCCAGAGTTACGTTTCGCGATTTAAAACTTTACGGTTTGCAATTAACGGAACCAAAACCGACTCCGTGAACCATATAACACCAAGCTTACTACATACTCTTCTAATTTTCACACATGTGCAGCCCCCCCCATCCCAATGTTACTTCAACTTGTCCCTTTATTTACCAAAATGCCATGGAATTTAGATATTTCATACTTAAACACATTTAACACTTTGATACTTATTTTTATAAATCAAAAATGAAGTTTTCTCTTGTTCTTCCTCCTAAGCCACGACCAAACCACCATATCAAGATCAAGTGATCATTTTTCATAAGTTATAACACCAAACTTGTTCCTTTTACATGCCTAATCAAGAATCAATCAAGAAAAACACAAGAAATCCAAGCATAATCATCATCTAATCATCTCATTTTATCAAGTAAGTTTTCAACTTTATTTTTTCATGGATCATCCTATTTTTACATGTATTACATAAGTATCATGCTAAAAACCATGTACAAGTAACTATACCTGATGCGTGGGAATCGCACCTTGCTTTACCTCTCGAGGGATCTCGCGAGGCTTACAACCCCCACCAGGCAGTGTACCTGATCGTTGTAGTATAGTATAGTGACAAGTACCGGGGGATTGATCGTTCAGCTTAGGAATAGTGTCGCTAGGATTAGAAAGCCTAATTAATAGTTCTAGAGGTGAGAGATGATTATTTTTGTATTTTTATATTTTTATGAAAGCAATTAAAATCTCGGGTTTTGAAGGAGTGGGCGGAATTAGTTGCTAATCAACTAACCCAAAAACTACTTTATAACTAATTAACTAATGAAAATGAAATTAAACTAATATTAAACTAAGGTTGTGAGCAGTGGTTGGAGAAATTGTGTTTACTTAGACTTCATTACTCCCTAGATATCTTTTACATGTTAATTACTTGTTACACTTGTATGAATGACGGGTTGTATTCCTTAATACCATTCGTGAAGTGGCATACATAACTCCCCAACTCTATGAGCTCTTATCTCCTCCTACACCATGACCCAGCACAACTATAGGGATTGTAAACAGTGGCTCATGCATTAAATACAACCAATAAAGACCTAGTACGCCTCGGTTCATGTTTCTTAAGACGTTCAAGCATGTTACCATTTGGAGATCTGCCAGTTTTCTTAAGCCTAACATATAATATCATTCATTCAAAACAAGAATAGACAAGTAATCAACACATAATCAACATCTAGGTTTCATTAGATCTAAGCAAACACAAAGGAAATTTAGCCTAGCATAGTAGAATTAAGATAAGAACAAAAGATAGACAACCAACACATAGACATATTGATTGAATTAAGAGTATACTTATCTCAATTACAATGCAAGGTCTCAAGGGTTTGGAACCCTTGAAAAACCTGTAAAAGAGGCACCAAAATCGTCTTTAGGGTTTCACCAAAACTTCTCTTCCTTTAATGAAAAAACTAGAAAACTATATATAGGAAAATCGTCCTGACGGCGTCAAGAGTAAAATCTGACGCCGTCAACTCGCCGCCATACACTTCCTCGGACGCCCTAGATAAAATCGTGACGGCCTATGTGACGCCGTCACCACCCACGGTAAATTATTCTTGGCCACTTTGACGCCGTCATAACTCCATCTGACGCCGTCACCAGCTACGGTAATTTATTCTTCATGTCTGACGCCGTCAAGAGCAAACCCTTGACGCCGTCACCTTGTATTTCCAGCTTGGATTTTTGGTACTTTGTCGTTTTCTTCACTTTATGCTCCAAAAACGTCCAAAATAGCCTCTTTTCCAGAATTCACTCTCCAAACACCTAAAATCACAAAAGGAACGATTTAGGGCAATATTTGATCAAATAAATTCGGATTCGGGCTTAAATGACCCCCTAAAACGGATCATTTTTCGCCTCATCATATACCCTTACACTTGAGATTTGCTTGTCCTCAAGCAAATGAGCTTTTATTCTACTCAAAAGACAAGTTAGGGGTCATTTAACACTAATATAAAAGTAATTACAACAAATAATCGTTCCACTAAAGACCAATAGACAAGCACGGAGGTCATACACAAGCACCTCACAAATAGTGTTTAGATACTCACATCTCTCGGGTGTAATAAAGTAATATAACATTATGGAAATGGAAGATATCTCTCACTACCTGTCATAGCAAAATAGATTACCATAGGCTTGGGAAAGGATCAAACCTCCACCACATGGCGTAAGCACCTAGGATAAACTATCAAAGAGGTCTTTTTAAAGGGTTATAACGTTAGGTGTAGGGATATGAATTACACGGTTTTGTTGGATAAAGGAAGTTTTACTGGTGGCGAGTTAACAATCTTAGTTAATTACATGTACAAGATGGCGTTGCTAAGCCAAGACTAGACTCGACTTAAGCTAATAAATGAAAAATAACAAAAACATAAAATAAACATAGAATGAAAACGGGATGGTAGTCCGTATGTTTTTTTCTCTCTTTCTTTTCTATTTTTTTTTTTTTTTTTTTTTTCTTTTTCTTTTTTTTTATTTTTTCGAATTTTTTTTTTTTTTTTTTTTTTTTTTTTTTTTTTTTTTTTCATACACTCTTACCCTACCATCCAAAATAATACATCATAGGGGTTTGAGCATTCCCCTTACACTTGAATCTTTACATACTTTACATTAAACTATTCTAATGACTCGAATTAAGAAAATCAAAACACTTGGAGCACTTTTAAGATTAACGTACATATGGGGGTAATAAGTGTTGTTCTTCCCCATTACTCCATAAAATAAGTACTTACCCATGAGTCCCAATCGTCCCAAAACAATATGTACAAGGATATGACTCGACTTAGCAACCATATAATCAATTAGAAAGTTAACTTAGGGTTTAACAAATAACAATAATGCACTAAAAATGAGCGCATACACGGAAGGCTAAGGCGATTTGGTTGTACATTTAAGTGGGGTGTAACAAATTCTTCCTTTAAGTAAGATGCTTAAAGTTAGAAACGAAAAGATAGGCTCGGAGGGGTGTACTAGGGGTTTCGTGTACTAAAAATGAGTACAACGCTAAAGGTGTGGGAAAAATTAGTTGACTTAACTAGCCAAGTAATATGACTTAAATGGTCAAGTAATTATAATACGGGTTTAACACAAGGGTGATCCTAATGCCTCTTATCATGTAGTAAATCCTACCACACGAATGTAGTCTCACTAGCGGTCTCGGGATGCATCACTAACGCAAGTTCTAGAATCTAAATGCTACCGGTACACTCATAAGCACCAATAATAAATGCTTTTCCTATCAAATCTAAAGGCGAACCTCACATTTTTGGGTGGAAAATTTTTCTGAATATACGGTTATGTGCTAGTCATACAATCTCCTATCCATGAGACGCTTGCTATGGCTAAAGTTTCACTCCTAAATGTTGTAAAAAATTTTAAATTTGGCGCTAAAATTACACTAACAAGTATTTCTCATAGTTTTATTACTCATCTATTATCAAACAAAACAAACTCAAGCGAAAGTGCATATGTAAGGTATCATCTTTTTACCCTCCCCTTACACTTAAGATGAACATTGTCCCCAATGTTCAAGTAAAGAATGTAAAAGTTAAAAGTAAAGAGAATGAATTCAAATACTCCCCTGATTCGCTCGGTATGTATTTTAGGTTGGCCAGGTTAAATCTTCCTCCAAGAAAACGAACAATCAAAGCTTCCCTTCCAGAATATAAATCATATTCTTGTCTCAAATAACCTGTAAATCCTGACAAAAGTAGACAAGGCAACCTCGCGTAAAATCGGCGGCATCCTATATAAGTTACTAAATCCTAGAAAACAAAATAAGATATAATGCTTGTGGAATGAAGTTTGCAGATTTCCTGGAGATTATAAAACTTAATAATTCACAAAAACTTATAAGACTCCGTTAGAAAAACAAAACTGGTAAAATTTCCAGATTTTTGACTCCTGACGCCGTCAAGAGCAATTGCCTGACGCCGTCAGAATGAACCTGCAGAAATCTTTATGTTAAGTTTCCGGAAAATTTCTGGAAAAACTTTGTCCTACTTCCTGGAAAATCCTGCAAAACTACATCATGACTCAATACAAGCATTTGACTCTAACAATACGAATACACATGTTCATTAAATATTGTGGAGAATCATGATCGGTTTGTTTCTTAAAAAAAAACATATTTGGGGTTTCCCCTTACACTTATCTTTTGCAAAAAATACCTTTAGGTTGAACTTAAGACTAGGCTAAACAACATAATAAAGTATTTCACATTTTAATTGAGAAACATGATCAACCAACAATAAAAATAAAACATGCATACGGAAGCAAATAACAATCAAACAAATAAAATCACACAAAACATGGGTTGCCTCCCAAGAAGCGCTTTTCTTTATTTACGAGTCTTGTAGCTAGACTCAAAGTCGTGGGTTAACGCGTATCGCTTATGCTCACGTAACCAAGTGTGAGCCATCTAATAGTCGCCTCATCTTTCTTGTATTCGTCTCCTAACTCTAAGCACCCGCGATAATATCTTTTATTCTTTTCATATGTGTACTTAAGTCCCTTCCTCTTATCATTCTCACTTAGCATTTCCATAGGCGGATACCTACTACACTTTTCCATGGAGAAATCCTTGAACCTAGGGTGTGTGCGGGGCATTTGATAGACAAATTCTTCATCCCCATCCGAGAATGTAATTAACCCTTCTATGAGTTTTTCATCGAGGTTGGTCAATCGTTTGAAAGATCTTCCAAACACAACTTGGGTCAATTTATCATCAATAAATTCTCCTAGATTCTCCATAACCATGAATTCAACGAGATAAACCAAACTTCCTACAAACACATGTAATGGTATTGCCATAGCCACAATGTTTTCTCCTTTATATTCTAACTCATCTACAATGATTTTATTGTATTCATTACGTGAGATTATATTCATGGGAAGAGATGAGTTGAGATAGGTGTTAAAGCTCTTAAATCCAATCTTACAAGGGAATTGCATGTTAAATGAACTATCGCACTCAATCCTAGTTCTAGGGTCCACATACCTAAGAGGGTTTATTTCCTCTTCCATTCTATCCTCATTGACTACGTCACCATCATCGAGATCCTCATCGGAGTCTGAATAGTAAAAAGGATTAGCCCTACGGTCATCATCATGATCAGACTCTTCTAGTTCAGAATTATTGTCAAAGTGGTGGTTGGGTGAGAGGTTAGGTGGGTTCTCATTTTCTGCTAAAGGAAGTGGGGAGGGCAATTGGAACATCCTATGACGAAAAATACGAATAACAGGAATCAGCCGATCAATGTTATTGTGATCCATCAAAATAGTTTGCGAACAAAGACACGAAGAATTACGAACAAAAGCACGAAGAAATAAGATAGACTAAAGAAGACCTAAAAATAAAAATAAAATCTTACTAGAAAGGAATCTAGCAAGTAGACCTAATAAAAAGAAATCCTAACCTAGACAATAACTATTCCCCGGGCTGCGGCGCCAAAAACTTGATGCGTGGGAATCGCACCTTGCTTTACCTCTCGAGGGATCTCGCGAGGCTTACAACCCCCACCAGGCAGTGTACCTGATCGTTGTAGTATAGTATAGTGATAAGTACCGGGGGATTGATCGTTCAGCTTAGGAATAGTGTCGCTAGGATTAGAAAGCCTAATTAATAGTTCTAGAGGTGAGAGATGATTATTTTTGTATTTTTATATTTTTATGAAAGCAATTAAAATCTCGGGTTTTGAAGGAGTGGGCGGAATTAGTTGCTAATCAACTAACCCAAAAACTACTTTATAACTAATTAACTAATGAAAATGAAATTAAACTAATATTAAACTAAGGTTGTGAGCAGTGGTTGGAGAAATTGTGTTTACTTAGACTTCATTACTCCCTAGATATCTTTTACATGTTAATTACTTGTTACACTTGTATGAATGACGGGTTGTATTCCTTAATACCATTCGTGGAGTGGCATACATAACTCCCCAACTCTATGAGCTCTTATCTCCTCCTACACCATGACCCAGCACAACTATAGGGATTGTAAACAGTGGCTCATGCATTAAATACAACCAATAAAGACCTAGTACGCCTCGGTTCATGTTTCTTAAGACGTTCAAGCATGTTACCATTTGGAGATCTGCCAGTTTTCTTAAGCCTAACATATAATATCATTCATTCAAAACAAGAATAGACAAGTAATCAACACATAATCAACATCTAGGTTTCATTAGATCTAAGCAAACACAAAGGAAATTTAGCCTAGCATAGTAGAATTAAGATAAGAACAAAAGATAGACAACCAACACATAGACATATTGATTGAATTAAGAGTATACTTATCTCAATTACAATGCAAGGTCTCAAGGGTTTGGAACCCTTGAAAAACCTGTAAAAGAGGCACCAAAATCGTCTTTAGGGTTTCACCAAAACTTCTCTTCCTTTAATGAAAAAACTAGAAAACTATATATAGGAAAATCGTCCTGACGGCGTCAAGAGTAAAATCTGACACCGTCAACTCGCCGCCATACACTTCCTCGGACGCCCTAGATAAAATCGTGACGGCCTATGTGACGCCGTCACCACCCACGGTAAATTATTCTTGGCCACTTTGACGCCGTCATAACTCCATCTGACGCCGTCACCAGCTACGGTAATTTATTCTTCATGTCTGACGCCGTCAAGAGCAAACCCTTGACGCCGTCACCTTGTATTTCCAGCTTGGATTTTTGGTACTTTGTCGTTTTCTTCACTTTATGCTCCAAAAACGTCCAAAATAGCCTCTTTTCCAGAATTCACTCTCCAAACACCTAAAATCACAAAAGGAACGAGTTAGGGCAATATTTGATCAAATAAATTCGGATTCGGGCTTAAATGACCCCCTAAAAACGGATCATTTTTCGCCTCATCAATACCACACTTTATTTTGGCTAAAAAGAAACATACAAACCCTAACTTTTTAGTTATGAATCCCCTTGTTCTAATAACTTGGTTAGGAGTCCATGGCACCCTAAGAAGGTGTATGGTAAGATTAGATTAGCCATGTGGTGATTACAAGAGGTTTGGTGATGGTAGAAATTAGTTTTTAACCTTGGAAACTTGATTTGGAACCTATTTTAGACATGCTGTCCCGTTTTGTAAAAATCTGGAAAATCAGTAAACACCAAGGGAACTTTGGCAAAATTTTTAGAAAATACTTTCAAAAACGAATCCGTAGGCGAAAGAACGGATTAAAAAGAGTTTATAACGAAGGAGTTATGATTTTTGCAAGATTGTAGACGAAAAGTATTTTTTCTGAAAATGGTTGCTGTTTGACGTTTTTCATTGGACAAAAAGAGACTTTAGACGTAACCCGGAGGAGCCGAGCTTTCCAAAATATATTACTATATACTAAGACGTAACCGTGGACATAAAGAACAAGTAAAACGGACAAGTAACGACAAAGATATACTCGTTTGAATATCGGCTAAAACCCTTTTATATTTGACAGCTTTTAATATAATTTGGCGCAAAAACTACGAAGTACATTTATAAGCTAAACATAATATTAAGTACCGAGCTTTATAACTAACGTAGTATTAGTTATTACGAGTATGTTTTCATCATTTCAAGGATTACAACCCGAGTATTTCAACGCTTACATGGAAACTTACGTTATATATATATAAGTATATATATATTATAACTAGCTATTTATATTTTCTAATAGCAATATTTTTCAAATACTTGGATTATATACTTTTGATAACAACAAGTGTTTTTCCAAAGGGTAGAGTGGTATAGAAACATGTGCATGGACATTCATAACATCATTTCATGATCTAAAGTAGATCGTTCATCATTCACATTAGGTTGCGGCTAGTGTGCGCGCCTTGTTTTTCAGCTCATTACATGTTCATGGTAACATCAGCTTCAGGTGAGTCATAGCCCCTACTCTTTTAAATTGTTTTGCAAACTCTTTGGGGGAGAATACATGCTCGTTTTACTTAAACGCATTACTTGCTTTACATGGTTGATTACTCAAACAATTTCAGCTTTATCTAAATACTTGTTTGATTATCCGAGTACAAAACAATTCACTTGCTATTTACTCATGGACATGAGTGCATAAAGTTAAACTATTTACCGATTTCCTAAGATTGCCTAAGTTAAGGACCGGTAGCTACAATTTCAACGGGTATAGATTTACCTGCATTGGGTATGTTTGATTACCTACAATTTCAACGGGTATAGATTTACCTGCATTGGGTATGTTTGATTACCTACAATTTCAACGGGTATAGATTTACCTGCATTGGGTATGTTTGATTACCTACAATTTCAACGGGTATGGATTTACCTGCATTGGGTATGGATTTACCTACAATTACTTGGGAGCGTAACCTCCTACAGATAGCTAGAAAACCTTTTCGGTGCCTTGAACTTAGTGCAATCAATATTCATTTTATGTGTTTTGCTTATGGTCGGATTCATTTTGTGGCGACATCGCCATGGCTATTGTACATACGAAAATTACTTATGAAATTACGATACTTTTCCACCACTATTACTATTGAATTACAATGCTTTTGTATCAAACATATTACATTTGGCAGTGGGTTGTAAACACACAGGTTACAAGTCTCTTATGGCGGGACTTGGAACTGAGTGGATTTACGATGCCTTTGCTGGGAAATCTTCATTTCAATGCATTACATTCTTTTTCACAAGACTCTATGAACTCACCAACCATTGTGTTGACACTTTAGCATGTATTTTCAGGTTTTAAGCTATGGCACACTACTGGAGGTTTTGGCAGGGCATGGCATGGTCATAGAAGACTCTGATTATTCATTTGGGGACCGTTTTAAATTATTTTAAGGGCCTACTTCCGCATTACTTTTAACAATGTAAATTCAACATTTTGATTTAACTATTTTATTCAAAATGATTCAAGTGCAAACCATTTTTGAACATGTGTTGTAATACCAATTGAGTTACACCCCAGCTACATGTATGCTTCCGCTGGACCCGATTTTGGGGGTGTGACAGATTGGTATCAGAGCTTTGGCTATAGCGAACTAAGTGTTTTTAAAACCTAGACTATAGCTACTTTTACAAAAACTTAACCCTATGACCGTCACATGCCTGCCTGCCAAGCTGAAGCCTCATTTGTGGTTAGTTGCTGACATAGGTGATGAGATTTATGTCTCATTATCTGATATATATTATATTCATTTATTATAGTTGATTACTATAATTGTCTTTCATATAAGCATGTTCACGTATCATATATGTCACCGCATTATGTTTTTCCTTGCATAGTTTCATCATTTGACCTCGAGTTTGGTCACTTGCTTTTGTCTTTCAGAACGTCTTGGTATTTTTGAAGGACATAGTCTTAGTATGACTGAGCTGAATATTTCAAAATTCATGGAACCTCGGTGGAATATAGACTGGTCATCTATATTCAACCCGGGATAGTGAGATATAGGCTGACCACCTATGTCTGACTCAGAAATGAATTTTGCAACACTGAGAATGGTTATAATAAAATTCTGTCTGGATTGAATCCTTTACTCATTTTCCAAATGTTTCATGCATGTGTGAGTATACCCTCGTTGTCAGAACATTCATACTTTTCATCACCTCATGAACCGCCGCTTGGAAGTATGTCAATTGATCATTTCATTTCATGAACATTCACGTCTATGCATGATACACTTACATCACGGTATTTTCTTTTATTACAATATCATTTTGTCGCAGTTGTCACAGTCCCTTCCCTTCTCACCATCACTATCATTTCCTTTCCCCATCCCCATATAAATATAGAATTAGCTGACACTATATAGTTTCCTATGCCACTCATCCCTCACTACCACCAATATTGTTAAGTGGATATTATCAATGACCTCCCTAGGAAAGACTTTCCATACCATCTATAAGGAGAATCTCTCGGTACATTAAGACCATTCAAAACTCAACAGAAATTTCAAGATATCACCAAACTATTCGAACCACTATTATTGGCCTGGTCACCAAAATTCCACCATCTAGAAAGTATTGGCTTGACTGAATTACAGGATTATTTTCAATAACGAGTGCTCACTAAGCCACACCATAGAGATAAATCCAACCTCTTAACCGAGACTATAGATTGAACATGTCCTCACCAATAGACTTTATCCAAACATGTTAGACACCTATGCCTTTGTGCAGACATACATACCTGACTATTGTATCCTCTTAATACTTTCACTTTCAAATGGATTTTTCTCCAAACTACAGTTACGCAAAACATATATCTTGTAAGAAATACTTTTCTGAGGCACTTATTTTGACAAGCAAATTCCTTTTGGTTAATCTTTACAAAACTATTGAATTGTTAGGAAATTTTAAACATCGATCTTTGGTAAACCATTAAAACTACAAGTTGGTAAGCAGAGTTATACAGAAAGTTCTGCCTAGGAAAGGCATGATACCATTCAGAAAACTTGGAAAGTTAAACCCGAGATATACACTGGACCATGTAATATTTCAAACAGAGTAGGCCTAGTGGTCGTCAGACTTGAGCCTTGTTAGAGAACAACAGGATTACACAACCACGTATTATCAGCTTTTCAGAATTGTCACCCATAATCCCATTTGGAAAGGAATCCAACCCATAGTCAAACATAAACCTTGCAGGAGAACAAGTAGAAATCATGGACAGTTAGGTTGAACAGTTGAAGCAGAGTCGAATTCCTATCGTTGGAGTTCGCTAGAATTCTCGAATATCATCACCTTTTCACCAATATGTTCTCAGAAACCAACATAAACTGAACTTCGGGACGAAGTTCCTTTTAGAGGGGAAGACTGTCACAACTCACCATTTCAGGTCATTTCAGGTCATTTCCCGAACTTTGGAAAAACACTATTCATCAAACACTATTCATCAAAACACTATTCATCGTTTTACTATTCATCGTTTTCGAGGTCAGTTTGATATTCTGAGAAACTTTTGGGAAATTTACTATTCACCGAACACTATTCATTTCCGGAAAAGTTTTCACTATTCACTTGCATTACTCATTTCATCGTAAATTTAGTTTACGGGTATTCAAATTCGCGTAACCGGATTGGTTTAGGTGCGAATTCATTTCATTAGTGTTGAGAACACTGCATACGGACTGGAGATAGTCTGCATATCATCATAACAGCATTTTCATGTTATACCACTCTCAGGATTTTCAAATTATTACATTCAGTACATTTAACGTTTTTACGTATAAGTATTTATAGTAAACGTTAACACCCGGTTTATACACGACGAATATATCTAAACATTCCCACGATGGTCCCGACATATTTTTATATCCATTTTAATATCATAAAAGTTATTACATTCATTTACCCAGTATTTTGGAAATTTATTTTATTTATAACGTAAGCTTATGAATATTACGACGGTTTTCGTGAAAACTAAACAATAATCACCCGAACACTCAATACTTGTACCCAACATAATTTTAACATTTTTATAACTCTATTTTGACAAGTTTAGTCATTATTTCATATTCCATATTTTTACGATACCCAGAGTTACGTTTCGCGATTTAAAACTTTACGGTTTGCGATTAACGGAACCAAAACCGACTCCGTGAACCATATAACACCAAGCTTACTACATACTCTTCTAATTTTCACACATGTGCAGCCCCCCCATCCCAATGTTACTTCAACTTGTCCCTTTATTTACCAAAATGCCATGGAATTTAGATATTTCATACTTAAACACATTTAACACTTTGATACTTATTTTTATAAATCAAAAATGAAGTTTTCTCTTGTTCTTCCTCCTAAGCCACGACCAAACCACCATATCAAGATCAAGTGATCATTTTTCATAAGTTATAACACCAAACTTGTTCCTTTTACATGCCTAATCAAGAATCAATCAAGAAAAACACAAGAAATCCAAGCATAATCATCATCTAATCATCTCATTTTATCAAGTAAGTTTTCAACTTTATTTTTTCATGGATCATCCTATTTTTACATGTATTACATAAGTATCATGCTAAAAACCATGTACAAGTAACTATACCACACTTTATTTTGGCTAAAAAGAAACATACAAACCCTAACTTTTTAGTTATGAATCCCCTTGTTCTAATAACTTGGTTAGGAGTCCATGGCACCCTAAGAAGGTGTATGGTAAGATTAGATTAGCCATGTGGTGATTACAAGAGGTTTGGTGATGGTAGAAATTAGTTTTTAACCTTGGAAACTTGATTTGGAACCTATTTTAGACATGCTGTCCCGTTTTGTAAAAATCTGGAAAATCAGTAAACACCAAGGGAACTTTGGCAAAATTTTTAGAAAATACTTTCAAAAACGAATCCGTAGGCGAAAGAACGGATTAAAAAGAGTTTATAACGAAGGAGTTATGATTTTTGCAAGATTGTAGACGAAAAGTATTTTTTCTGAAAATGGTTGCTGTTTGACGTTTTTCATTGGACAAAAAGAGACTTTAGACATAACCCGGAGGAGCCGAGCTTTCCAAAATATATTACTATATACTAAGACGTAACCGTGGACATAAAGAACAAGTAAAACGGACAAGTAACGACAAAGATATACTCGTTTGAATATCGGCTAAAACCCTTTTATATTTGACAGCTTTTAATATAATTTGGCGCAAAAACTACGAAGTACATTTATAAGCTAAACATAATATTAAGTACCGAGCTTTATAACTAACGTAGTATTAGTTATTACGAGTATGTTTTCATCATTTCAAGGATTACAACCCGAGTATTTCAATGCTTACATGGAAACTTACGTTATATATATATAAGTATATATATATTATAACTAGCTATTTATATTTTCTAATAGCAATATTTTCCAAATACTTGGATTATATACTTTTGATAACAACAAGTGTTTTTCCAAAGGGTAGAGTGGTATAGAAACATGTGCATGGACATTCATAACATCATTTCATGATCTAAAGTAGATCGTTCATCATTCACATTAGGTTGCGGCTAGTGTGCGCGCCTTGTTTTTCAGCTCATTACATGTTCATGGTAACATCAGCTTCAGGTGAGTCATAGCCCCTACTCTTTTAAATTGTTTTGCAAACTCTTTGGGGGAGAATACATGCTCGTTTTACTTAAACGCATTACTTGCTTTACATGGTTGATTACTCAAACAATTTCAGCTTTATCTAAATACTTGTTTGATTATCCGAGTACAAAACAATTCACTTGCTATTTACTCATGGACATGAGTGCATAAAGTTAAACTATTTACCGATTTCCTAAGATTGCCTAAGTTAAGGACCGGTAGCTACAATTTCAACGGGTATAGATTTACCTGCATTGGGTATGTTTGATTACCTACAATTTCAACGGGTATAGATTTACCTGCATTGGGTATGTTTGATTACCTACAATTTCAACGGGTATAGATTTACCTGCATTGGGTATGTTTGATTACCTACAATTTCAACGGGTATGGATTTACCTGCATTGGGTATGGATTTACCTACAATTACTTGGGAGCGTAACCTCCTACAGATAGCTAGAAAACCTTTTCGGTGCCTTGAACTTAGTGCAATCAATATTCATTTTATGCGTTTTGCTTATGGTCAGATTCATTTTGTGGCGACATCGCCATGGCTATTGTACATACGAAAATTACTTATGAAATTACGATACTTTTCCACCACTATTACTATTGAATTACAATGCTTTTGTATCAAACATATTACATTTGGCAGTGGGTTGTAAACACACAGGTTACAAGTCTCTTATGGCGGGACTTGGAACTGAGTGGATTTACGATGCCTTTGCTGGGAAATCTTCATTTCAATGCATTACATTCTTTTTCACAAGACTCTATGAACTCACCAACCATTGTGTTGACACTTTAGCATGTATTTTCAGGTTTTAAGCTATGGCACACTACTGGAGGTTTTGGCAGGGCATGGCATGGTCATAGAAGACTCTGATTATTCATTTGGGGACCGTTTTAAATTATTTTAAGGGCCTACTTCCGCATTACTTTTAACAATGTAAATTCAACATTTTGATTTAACTATTTTATTCAAAATGATTCAAGTGCAAACCATTTTTGAACATGTGTTGTAATACCAATTGAGTTACACCCCAGCTACATGTATGCTTCCGCTGGACCCGATTTTGGGGGTGTGACAGTTCGTGCAATAGGGGTTTCCTCCTCTTCATTGTTTTTGTGGACAATGGATATAGAGTTAACAAACTTGGTAGTAGGGGTCACGCTTTCCTTCCTTAACAACACCTTTTCCGGAGTTTTTATGTTTGAGTATTCTTCCAATAGGCTCATAATCTCTGACATTTTCTCTTGCAACTCCTCCTTTTGTTTATAGACAGCCTCCTCGAATTTTGCCAACCGCTTAGAGTGGGTTGACATATATTCTATCATTCAAGCTTCGAATTCCGGGCTGAGGTCTTGAGGAGGTGAATAGGGTCGAGCATATTTTTGGAAGGTTTTGGCATTTTCTCTAAGAGGTGATTTGGACAACGTTGTTGGGTTTACGTTTGAGATAGAGTTGATCGATGCATGTCTGGAACTTAAAGGCTTTATTCGTTTTTCCATGAGATAGTCAACTTTTTTCTCAAGCTTGCAAAGGTTTTCTTCGAAAAGTTGAGTGGTCCCCCTGGTAATGAAATTACATTGACAACCGAGTCTATAACATGGGCAACTTCTCATAATTCATTATCATCGAATGCAAGCTCATCAATGATTTCCCATGACTCCTTGGCGTCCTTGTCACGCAATCTACCTCCGGCGGCTTGATCAATGGTGCGTTTGGTATGGAAGTCGACATGGTTGTAAAAGATTTGGATTTGGAGCCAAAGGTCTATGCCATGATGAGAGACTTTTTGGAGTAAGTCCTTGAAACGAGTCCATGCTTCATAGAGAGTTTCACCTTGACGCTGTTGGAACATCAAGATGTAATTTCTTAGCTTGATGGTTCTCCCTGGTGGGAAAATTTGAGCAAGGTAACGAGTGGTGAGATTATCCCAAGAGGTGATGGATCCCACAGGTAAACGCTCAAGCCATTGACTAGCTTGGTCACGTAGTGAGAATTGGAAGAGACGCAATCGGGTCATCTCTCGAGTTTCAACATCAAGATTTATGGAATCTACAATTTTGAGGAAATCCTTGAGATGTTGATTAGGATCTTCAGAACGAAGTCCATGGAATGCACATCCACTTTGCACCAACCAGATGGTGTCGGATCGCAAGGGAGACACATTGGCTCCTTGAATGAGCTCAATGGTGCTTCGATAGCCTTGGTGGCTAGGATGGGAGTACTCTCCTAAAGTGCGAGGTCTAGGAGGTTGATTTGGTTGTGGTGGGTTTTGTGGGTAGTTTTGTTGTGGTGGATTGGCGGGGTCAAAGAGATTGCCACCTTCCATGATGGCGGATGGCAACAGATACAAACAAAGGAATGAAGAAAAAGATAGACTAAAGAAAACCTATAAAAATAAAATAAAAATCTTATGAGAAAGGAATCTAGCAAGTAGACCTAATAAAAAAATATTTCAACCTAAACAATAACTATTCTCCGGCAACGGCGCCAAAAACTTGATGCGTGGTTTTGCAACCTTGCAAAAGGTTTTACTTCTCAAGGGATCTCAAGAAGCTTGCAATCCCCACCAGGCAATGTACCTGACCGATGTAGTATAGTGTAGTGGCAAGTACCGGGGGATTGATCGTTCTTTCGGGGAATAGTGCGTTAGGATCAAAACTTAATTAAACTAGGGATTTTTATTTAGACACTACAAATTTATAAAATGTTATAAACATTTTATATATTTTAGAAAAACACTTTTGGCACTTAAAGGAAAATGTTTAAATCATAATAAATATATGAATTCAAATTTTTAACCAAAATCAGTTAGATTTTCACCAAATAAACTTTCACCAGAAAAAGACAAAAAACCTGGCCATTACAGGAGGGCGCCCCCTTAATTATAGGGCGGCCCCTTAATAATTAAGGGGGCTGGCCACCATTTAAGGGGGCCGGCACGCTCCTGTGGCCAGATTCTTTTGCCTAAAAATACTGGTTCATTTCTGCAATTTTACCTCACCTTTTGCACTAAAATTTTCTGTGTCAATCCTTTCCAAACATCCTTCTAAATCCTTTGATCATAAGATTATAAGTCTTTGTTTTAAGTGATCCAATCCCTCATCACTCAAAGTGCAAGAGAAGAATACTCCTTCAATATCAAATCAAAAAGTATTGTAGATTAGTTTTGTAGATTGTATTAATCACTTGTAAAGTTGTGTTATTCTTGTAATAAGTAGATTTAGGTGGGTTAGTATTCAGGCTAAGTAGAAGTAGTGTTGTGAAGAAGAAGTAGTGAAGTAGTGTAAAGGTGTGAAGTAGTAGTGGTGTGTACAAGTCGTGTTGAAGTTGTGACAAGTGGTGAAGAGTCGTGAGATTTGTTCTAGCTATCATTAGAATTCGACATTTTGCTTGGTGTCATTAAACGGTGTAAGCAAAGGTGTGTAAGGTTTCTCCGCCACAAGGGAGTTTGTTGACATAGTGAAGAAAACTCTCGAGTAAGAGATTCGGGGAGTGGAGTAGGGCGAAGAGGAGCTTCGTAGCCGAACCACTATAAATCCTTATGTTGTGGTTTGGTCTTTCTAACTCTATCTTTTCATTACTTTGATACTTACATTATATTTGCTTAGTTAGTTAGATAGAATTGTTCATATAGTACAAGTGTTGAAATTCACGTAAAGTAGAATTGAAGATTTTTTGAAAACAAAGTTTTTATAATTTAAAAGGACGTAAAACTATTCAACCTCCCCCCCCCCCCCTGATAGTTTTCCACATATGTTTTGGATACAATTAATTTTTTAAATATAACAAAAGATATGAAATATATATGAAACTATGTACCTTAATAATGATTATCAATTTTATTATACTATTATAAACTTTTTAAAAACATAGTTTTAAATTAATTGTAATACCTCATCTTTTTCGTCTGATATATCAATGAGAGTTGCATGAAGTTTTTCCAAATTACTCAAACCACATACCTTAATAGATCAATTTCAACATAAAAAAGGTTAAAAATATTTTACGTAACATATAATTTATAAGTGTTAAGTTTATAATAATACCTCATGTTCATCGTTTGATATGTTAATTGTTGTAGCATCATATGCCTCTCCGTGCTTAGCAGTTGACAAATCGATATCACCAATCGGAGTTTATTCCCAGAAATGTTCCTTCTAGTGATTTTAGTATTATATAGTTATATAAGGTTTTATATTGCATAATGGTTGCAAAAACTCTGATAACTAAATAACTAAGTTGAAAAAACGTAATTTTTTTTTTAGAAATATTAAATACTTCATTATCAACGTTGTGATCTTGACAGACAATCATGAAATTTGTGTTGCGTATTTTATTATTCAGCAACCTATATACAAAAATTAACAACAAAAATATGTTTTCAAATAGGATGTTGTTTTTTCTTTATAATAATGAATCAAAATTAAAAAAGTGTATACCTTTGTTTGAAAGCAGTTATTGCAAGAATGTTTTCATTGATAACAATGTTGGTGCAAAAAGGAATAGTTGTAACCTCGTGCTCATCTGATGTAAAAAAATTCAAATAAAAATAAAAATATAAAACATCATGAAACATAAATTGTAATAATTGACAAATATAATTATAGTAATTTATTTTATATCTTACTTCCCCATGTATTGATTTTTGCAAGTTGAATAACCAACACAATTGGCTCATTCTGACTATACTCATGACTTAAGTAATTGTCCAATTTTTCTACGTCATCTTCCCACAATGTAACATCAACTTCATCACTACGGTTTAGTAAATAAGTAATGTTAACACCAATAAGATAATGAGAATAAAAATGTTATAAAGTGCTATAAATATTATTGTACTTATAATAATAAACATCACGTTAAATTTTGAAGCTTGTATTCGGAAAATATTGCGAGCTTCTTTCTTTAATATATTGTTCTCAATTTTGGTTCTGATGAAATCAAGCCAATGATATCTACAAATATCACGCTCATCAAATAAACATTGCGCATGATATATAACAATTTAAAGTTAGTGTAACATAATTTTGTGCATAATTCTTACCAAACGCAAGATTGTCGTATTTTTTGTTGCTAATGATATCATGATATTCAATGAATTCGAACCCATCACATACACAATTAAAGTCTTTAACCATGCTTATTGATGTATTTTTATATAGTAACTCTTTCCAGCGTAATTTGTTAGATGCATGTCTTCCATTCCGGTATACAAATTGAAATTCAACAGAAGTGTGGAGTTATTTTTCTTCAGCATTTGTTGGGACAAGTTGACGATGTAATTATTTGCACAAGCATGGATTTTATTGCCCTAGAATGGTTATTAAAAAAACGAAATACATGGTGTTTTGAGATCAATCTAACTAATATATTTAAATAACACAAACTTTAATATTGTAACAAATACTTGTATAATAAATATAAAGAAAATATAAATCTTAAAGAATTAAACAATGCCTTTTCGTCCATTAGTAGCATGTTGATGTTTTCACCCTTTGAGGAACCATTCATAAGCGTCGTTGTTGTTTTCCAAATATGTATAATTTTCACTTTGATAGTTGAGCATTCTTCATTGTTTGTGATCTCATCTAAATAAGAGATATCGCTGTTGAAGGTTAGAGTTAACGATAAGTGTTTTCGCTTTTTGTCTATGTCATGCAAAAATGTTTTTTGATTAGTATTTGACATAATAGTTTGCCGATCTTATGAATTCCAAGACGAAATATAGGGTTGTTAATGTTTTGAATGTTATATTTATAGGTATATGTCTTTGAATAGGACTTCTAAAGTGATTCAAATTAATCCCATCGAGTTTTTTTTATTTTTTATTTTTTTATTTCTTTTTTATTTTATTTTTTTGATATTTGAATATATGTTGTAGCCGATATCGGGTAAAGATTTTTTTGAAATTTTTTTCATAGTTTGATGTCAACTATAGTAATGATTTTGTGACAAAATAACATATCCAAACTTATATACTCAAAAATATTTACCTTGATTATTTACTGTATAACAATATTCTGTTTAAATTTAAAATATTACAACCTTTATTCTTTATGTTAAAAAAAAATAAAATAAAAATAAAAATAAAAAAACTCTCCAATGAGCTGTGAATATTGGGATATACATATTTTTTTTTAAAAATACGAAATATTAGATTAATTGCAACATTTGTTTGTGTACACAAGTTTTTACACTCATTTTTAAAGATGCTACCAAGATTGACACATTCAAAATTTGAAAGTGGTAGCTCCAATTTTTCAAATAGTTCTGAAAGTTCTTCATATATATTTGATGCCATATAGAGGATAAGATTTTTGTTTGTTAATAAGTTGTTTTTATATTTTTGTGTGTAAACCCTTTTATTCTCTTTTATTTGATATAAAATTTCGGATCATAAATGGGCTAAGATTGGGCTAGTTAATCACATTGCATGAAAGGGTAATTTAAACATGAAATATATATTATGTATGGGTTTTTATATTTTTTATTTTTATTTTTTATTATTATTATTATTTTTCAAATATAATGATTACTCTTGCATATTAATAGCAACTTGTATCTGTGTCTTTAAATGTGTAGGGGTAGAGTTTACTAACATACAAAGGCCATCTTTATTCATCATCATCAAGTGCAAAAAAAAGTGTTCTAATAATAGGAATGAATCTATATCTCTATAAATTGTAAAAACGCTGATTTCTCATTTCATTTTGATCTTCATGTAAATTAAAATAGTTTATACAATATTATTTTAGATACATTCAGCAACCCTATGTTTATTTTAGATCTGTTTTGTTGGATTCCTTTTTGTAGAAGATTAAATAGATTTCTTTTAGTTTGTTTTGATTATCTTAGGTTAGGGTGATTTCTTTTAGTTTGTTTTGATTATCTCAGGTAGTTTCAGTAAACACGTTGTTTAATTCTTTTTTGTGTTAGTGTATTTGTATGAGATATTTGTCGATAAGTAGGATGATGTTGGTTTGATGAAGATGCATTTGTTATGTAAGGGTTAATATGTTTTATGTTAAATTTTGTAGTTGCTATAAAGTATTTATTTTTATTTTTTTAGTTGTGTTATACATACAGTGGTTGGGTATCCATGTGTGGTATGATTGTCACATGGTAATTAGTCATTAAGGCAATGTTTTGTTTATTTGACTGATATTTTTGCAGAATGAGTGCTCAATTTGTAGTTGTTGTGGATAAACAGGATTTTTCAGAAAATGTGGTATGTCTATATGCTCATATGGTTAAAATACTATTTAGTTACTTTCAAAAGTGTTGAGTTGTATACACCCAAATGACATATGGTTACCGTTTTCCCTTTCTCAGCATTTCCACCTTTATTCACTGAAAGGTTCTACAATGGTAGTCCTTGGCTGTACTTAATTCGCAATAAAGGGACAAAGCACAAAGTATGGATTAATCCTGTTAATTCCACTTCTAATCTTTACAGATTTTGTGGTAAGGAGTAGGCCAAGTTTGTCAAAATCAGCATGTACACAAGTGTCGATGTTTTGCACTTCATTAGTTTGGAAAGAGACACATATTACGTAACTGCGTACGGTGATGATGGTATTGAATGTGGTGGGTAAAAAAGCAAGGGTATTGGTAAAAGGCAAATTAGATGTTTCTTAACTCTGGGTGATAATCTTTGATGTTCTCAGGTAACTTTACAAAATATTGTTTTTTTAAAAGTATATTATTATTCAATTTAATATAGGCATTGTTTAGTTATTAAACTCTTTATTAATGCTAGATTGTTCAATTTAATATATGCATTGTTTACTTACTAAGTTATTTTATTATTAATGTATGTAGTGGATTCCTGTTGATTTTCTTGAATATAATGAAAGTAACGAATACGTTGTGAGAGTTGGTGGAATGGATTTAACAACTGTCAGGCGTCGTCGTGTTCTCGTTGGAGGAAAAAATGAGACTAAAAAGTTCGGACACAGGTTTTATGGAGATGGATGGCATCATGTTGTTGAGAGCCAGCGGTTAGATCCTGGGAAACCATTTGTTTTGACAAATGTAGGTGGCAATTCACTGTCGTTAATTACTTTTGCAAAGAGTGGGCTTGGTTTAGGATTTGAAACCATTGTAAGACCGCCCATGAATGAAAGTTTTCCTATTTGTCAAGATCCCATGGACAAAGGCATCTCAACTTATTATTAGAAAATTTTAATACCTTTAGATAAAAAGTGTTATAAGTATCATCGTATAATTATAAGATGTTTTGTTAATGCATTGGAAAATAGATAAAAGGATGTTCCACATTTGCGACTAGGAAGGACATGAGGGACACAACAATGAAGATGATTGTTATTACGCTCAAATGATGGCCTACGTTTTAGATGATAACTGTCTGGTGGGTGGTTGTGATTGCTGGTGAATATAAGTTAGGTAAAGGAAAAATACAAATTAAGTTATACAAAAGATATTAATTTATGTGGTCTTATGTTTGGCAACAGACTGTACCTACAAAATATGTTGATGAAACCAAATTGTTTACAAGACAATGCAATTGTTCGCCATCGTACCATGCAATTTCCGGTTGATCTGAACATCCAAAGGCACAACAAGAAACGGGCAGGAAAGATTCCGAACAACCACGTGACCATGATTGCAGGGGACAAATGGAAGCAAGTTAACAGGGAATGTCGTTTTAGGAAAGACAAAATTGTAAGGTTCCAGATGGTTGACATGATGACAGATTCGGAAAAGACAATTGATCCTGAGTTTCCGGTTCTCGTTACAATATTTGATATATGCTGAAGTAATGACATTTCCTTTGTTTTAATGTTTTAGTTGTTTGTATGTCTATAATTAGAACAGTATTAAACTCACGAATTCCCTGGTATGGCTATTTTGTAAGTTTGATCATGTTTTGAAAATAGATACTGGCTATATGATCTGAAGTATCCTAAGCTTTGTAAGCTGTTATCCATATGGTTTGTGTGTTTATAATGATAATGTATTACCTTGTGTTTGAATATGTTAATGTTCCACATATATTTTCAGTTTATTTTAAAGTCTACTTTGATTTGAAATTGTCTAAACAATGATTGTCATAGTCTATATGTTTCAAATGCTATTCATGGGGTCATATAAAACAGACCAAACAATAACATGTTAAACTTGATTGAGATTATTTGTTTCGTCTTGATTATTTTCAGCATAATTTCTTGTTATATTTATTAGTTTACCCATTATGATTCCAATATGGTGGTTAAAATTTGTTTTTGTAAAGGGTAGTATGATGTAAAATGCAAAGCACTGTAAAATAAAGATCAATCATCGGTAAGAAAATAATTATGGAAGTTGTAAGGTTGACTTTAAACTTGGAACATTAAACATGTACAAATTTATCCTTAAAACATAAATGAAGTTGTTATATTCTCGTTTTAAGTATTTTAACAATTAAAAGCAATGAAATAAGATATAATTATTTCATGTCAAAATATACAATTCATAGCTTTGCAAGTAACATAAACAAAATACAGAGAATAATAATTGAGTTTCTATTCCTTATTATGAAATAAGCTATTCTTCCCTATTACAATCCCAACTATTAAGCTCTGCTTCTTCAATCAAAGATTTCAAATGTGCTCCAAATCTGATGGTTAATATATATCATAGGCAGACCTGCAAAGCATGTATGTTAATTAATCAATTAAATACAATTACAAAATAATTGTTTCATACAAAATAATTATTTGATGAGTGTGTAAATACTCATCATTTTTACCTTTTCTGAGCTGTCAAAACATCTAAAAACACTCAATATTGCATCAAAATACTAAAAATATCCCAAAATTGTGTTTTATATATTTTAAATGCAAAATGTTTAAAAACAGATGAAAAACGAACAAATTTTGCATAATTGGCAGTTTCAGTCCCTCAACTTTCAAAAATTGGCAAACATAGTCCCTGAGCATTTATTTTGGAAGAAAAGTCACCAAAGGTCCTTTTTAAATCATAATTTATCATAATTAGTCCTTTGGTGAAAAATCTTAAAACTTTTGGAAATTTACAAGTTTGGTCCCTAGAATTTTAAAGTTTGGCAGAAAAGGTCCCTGGGTTTAAAAAAAATGGAAAAATATCACATACAACCCTTGGACTATTCACATTTGGCATTTTTAACCCTTATGAATATTTTGAAAAGTTTCCAAATTTAACCCTTCACAAAACAGAAAATTACAATATTAATCCTTATGGTTAACTAAGCCAAAAATCTGGATCAAATAAATAAATACATAAGAGCCCATGCCTTAAACAAATCCAATCCAATCCATTCAACAAACACACCCCAGCCCACTCACCCATCTCACCCCAAGCCCAACTTTAAGCCCAATTGTAGGACCTTAGATATATCAACTTTAACACAAATATAAGCACTAGAAGATGATGAAGAAGAGATGAAATATGGTGACTTGATGTTATGTATATGTTGTGTATATGAGAGAATAAGAGATGAAAAGATGAGAGCTTTTATTAATAAAACACACACACTTACACACACAAGCACACCTTACAAATGAGCCTTGGTGTGCCTTTTATACTTCCATCACATGAGATGGATGGGCTTACAATGGGCCCTTAATGGATTGAGCCTTTAAGGCTTTACATTAAATACTTGGACTAGCACTATGACTAACTATTAAATGTTAACCTATTACAATACTTATCGACTCAATAATGATCGTCACTTTTAATGCTAACAATCTCCCCCTAAGGGACGATCATTGAGATCTCCCTTTGATTACATAAATGATCAACACTTCTAATGCTAACAATCTCCCCCTAAGGGTGATCATTGAGATCTCTCTTTTGTGACCTTGATCTTTGATCTTTGAAGCTTGTTCTTTTTTGAACTTTGAGTCTTTGTGTAATAGCTTTGCTAGTTCCTTTATTCCAATCATGCTTTGTGATCTTTCTTGCCTTTGATCAATATCTTCAAATATGGGTGTCTTTACGTCTTTTCCAACATGCTCATACTTTGTTTAACTTTGAATTTTTGTGAAGTTCTCTTTTCTTTGACTTTAATCTTTGTTTCTTTAGTTTGTAGATTCTTTGACTTTGACTTAGAAACGTTCTGAACTTTGCTTTGCTTTGATCTTTAAAGAGAGCTTTGCAGGGTATGAGCATGTGGATCTTTGAGTGATGGTAACGGTCTTTCTCCAAGGAACATTCATCAGTACCTGCATAAAACAGTTAGCAATAAAGCATCCGGTACTTACAGGTTCGGAATTAGAGATCGTTAACAGCATAGTGTGAAAACTCTCTCTAACCCTTGCCAAGGCCGTTCCTGAACCAGATACCCCTGAAAGGGCTTACTAGATCCACCGAAGTACATCAATGATTCAGGTGAGTTGCTGGAGATCACCCCACAACTGTAGACCGATATGGAACATAGTAACCATCATGATAGATAAGGCAAGATCTGTAGATCTCATAAAGACTCTTACAACTTGTGTCCTTTTTGGCGAACACAAGTGTATTCATAGGAATGTGTATCCTAAGAGATCTTTTAATGTATCTCATGGCTCTAGACTCGATAAGTGCATAATTTGGTTTCCTATGCGGAGACTAGGGAGGGGTCTCCTGCTTCAATATCAACCATCTCTAAGAGATAAGTCGATAGATTACACCGGTTCCCCGTGAGAATGAAACAAGCTCTTTTGAGAGAACTTGAGTGGCTAGAAGGTTAAGTGCAGTGCGTCACTGGGTCCATGACGTCTTGTCTTTAATACCGGTGTCACCTTAGTAACAACCAGTAGCATATGAATTGAACCCGGTGTCTGCCCTAAGGTTGAACATTTGGAGGGCTATTTCTTTTCACCCTTTTCATAACTTTTCTTTTTAATTCTTCAACCCCTTCTTTCTCCTTTCATTCTTTTCTCCTTTTTTCAAATCATCCCTAAGGACTTCTAATTCTAACTATTGGAATTTGTCCTTGGGTAGATCCCTCCGGCTCTGGCGGATCATAGGACGGTTTTACCTAACCTTAGCCACCTTATAACTCCATGACTATCCTATAATTGATCACATGCCAAAAAACCTTTTTGTGAAAAAATCTCTCAAAGTGTTTATGATAATAAAAACATACTTTGTTAACACTTCGAGAGTTTTGCATTTCATATGAAGGACTCCCCCTTCACATGTGCTCATGGATTTATTAAGAAATTGGCACATGCGTGAGGAGTTTGCACTTTTTGAATTGATCCACTTTCAATGAACATAACCGATTCGAGACACGCTTACATCACTAGTTAGACTAGCTTGAAGTTATTACCCGGCCTGGTCAAGTCCACAGAAAGTTTATCGAAACGGTACATTTCTACTACGACAAATCCTTTTCGAGACACGCTTACGTGGCTAGTTAAAGAGTTCCATTGTCAGCTTTTAGGTGACAACTAGCTCTAGTAACTAACTTGATGTTATTACCCGTCGAGGATAAGTCTTTTCGATTACTAACTTTTGTTGTTTCGTCAATTCTTGGGTCATTTCTGAGTCGAGCTCTTTTGAGATTCAAGACGATCACATTTTAATCACATCTTCTCCCCCTCAAAAATAGCATATCCATGGTATTTTTGATACCAATTGATTAAAACTTTTGCTTTTTGTATAGCTTATGGGAGAAACGGATGTTTGTTAATTCCGTATAAGTTTCCTTTAAGCATGATCTTTTTGGAACGTCTTTTTATTACTCCCCCTCAAAAATAGAACATTTTGAGTAAATTAAGCGATTTAAGGATGTGAGGGAGTAATATCTTGAGCAACCTTGTGAAAATTTTTGAAAACCTTTTGAAACATTTTTCAAAATTTAGCTCAAAAATTAAGAAGACTTTGATAAGAATTTTGGTGAGAAGTCTTCTTATCTTTTAGGATTGTCACACATAAATGTACAACATGGTCCTTTCTTTGAAAATCGCGGGTTATACACTGTTATGTGTGCATAAGCCATAATGTTTTTAGGATAAGTGCTCAAAAAATATTTAAAACCTTAGTTTTGATTTAAGCACTTTCCTTTCTTTGAAGAACGAGTCCTTAGCTGAAATACTAAGAAGTCATCATGTTTTTGGATTAGACAACAACTTTTGGAACCCATTTAAGCATGGCGCCAACGGGTTTACCATATTTTGAAATCCATTTGAAAGTTGTGTCAATCCGAGACAAAGAAGTTGAATTCCAACGAGGACTGAAAACTGGTGTTTCATTTTGAAATAAAGCTCGTGGAATCAACGGTGATTTAAAACTCTTTTGCTTTTGAAAGTTGTTTGAGAAACTCGGTGTCTCTCTTGGAGTTTTAAAACTTGAATAAGAAGTTCTTCATCCATTGTTGAAACTCGGCGTTTCATTTCAAAAATTCGTTTTTGAGATGAATGGAAACCTTCCAGAATTGGGATTTTTCAAAGCATAGCCATTCCTTTGTTGTAGCGGAAGCATTTCAGAGTATGAATAATTCAAATGTTTTGAACGGCTTTGCTTTGGTTTCCACACTGGCTTTACCGGAGTAAAACGAGAGTATGGAGTTTGAAAAACTTGATTCTGTTCTTTTAGAGCACTTGCATTTGAAACCGTTTGAGGAGTAAGTGTTTCAGAAAAATTAGGTCTCTTTGAAAACTTCCTTCCTTTTTGCAAAGAATAGGTTGTAAACTGAGAAACCTTTTTCGAAAACGGTTTGGAAGATTCACCCGTGTAAACCTTCTCTGAAACACTTACTTGTGGTTTAGACTCGTTTGAAACTTGAGATTTTCCTTTTGACCGGTTAAGAACATCGAACTTTGCTTTTAGGGCATTGTATGACGTTCTCAAATCATTGTAATCTTTTTGAAGAGAAACATTATCTGATGATGCCAGTTTTTCTTGCAAAGAAGCATTTTGATTTTCAAGACGTGCAAAATATTTTTCATATTTGTCTGTTTCGATTGAAAAATCATTTTTTGCATCACCAAAATCCTTGGTTTGTTGTGCAATCGTTTTTTCCAATTCAACAATTTTCTTTTGAAGCACAGACTTTTCTTTTTCAAAAAGATGATTTGGTGTGATCTGAGAGTCAGATTTGTTTAAAGTTTGATTCTGAACTCTTGACCGCTTGATTGAATCAAACAAGTTTTTGTAAGTCTGTTTCAAATGCTCATTTTCTTTTTGTAATGATGCCACAGTATGTTCCAATTCAAGATTTTTTGTATCAAATTCGTCAAAATCAAACTTGATATTGGTATCATCACATTTTTCTTCAAAAATCTTTTCTTTTTCTTTAAGCACTGATGTCAAAGAGTTTTCAGAAGATATTTTCTCATTCTTCTCTTGCAGTTTAAGTTGGAAAGAGATACTTTGTGCTTCGAGTATTGCAAGATGTTTCTCAAAGTGAGCAGTTCTTTTTGACAATTCTGCTTTGACATCAGTTGCTTCTTTTGAAAGCTCAGTGATTTTCTTTTTGAGACACAGATTTTCAGATTTCAAAGAAGATGTTTGTTCAAAATGCACATTCTCATACTCATGGCTGACAGATACTGACTTGAACGACTCTATTTGATTTGTGAAAAATTCTTTTTGAATGTCTAGAATTAAGCATTTTTCATCAAATTCGTATTCCAGAGAGTGAACGTACTTTAGATCTTCTCTCATTTCAGTTACAAGATATTTTTCAAAGTACTCAAAACATAAATTGATATCTTTCACACGAGGTTCAATCTCATCTTTCAAAATCTTTTTGACTTCTAAGTTAAGGCGTACATCTGATGAAAGAGGATTAGAGAAAACGTTGTTAGTGATGTTTTCTTGCTTAAACCAAATGACTTTTAACGTTTGCTCAATGTGATGTTTAAGATTACAAAATTGTTTCCTTGCTCTATTTTGCCATAACTTAGCATCATAGGTAGCAAGTTGAGCTTCTTTGAAAAATCTCTTCACATTAGTGTCTTTTCTTTTGAAAGGTTCTTTTGGTATATCTGTCAATTGTAGACAACCATACACAAAGCCGTGGTACGAGAGTGGGTTTTTTGTTTGTTTTACTTTCAAACGTTTTTCCTCTTCGGATATTAAAATATCTTGAGACTCAAACAAAAGATCATCTGACAATTCTTTTCCCATATCATTAGCGTTATATAAAATAGGTGTCAACTTTTGCACTTTGTTTAAAAAACAAGGTTTTTCATTTTTCACATTAGCATTATTCACAAAACCAATCCCAGATGTTTGTTTCTCAACCTCCTCATCTTTAGTAGGCAGCATGTTGATAGTCTGAGAAGTCTGTCCCAATTTTCGAAGTTTGTTTTCAAGATCGTTTGTTCGTTTCAAAAACTCTTGGTTTTCATTCTCAAGTTTTGTGTTAACAATCTCAAAATTTGATGTGGTTTTCTGAAGCTTTGAATTTTCACTTTTTAAATCATTGTTCTCTTTTAAAAGCGCTTGAACCTTTCTGTTGTTAACAACCATTTGAGCATCCAGATTTTGAATGGAACGTTTTTCACGAAGAACAGCTTCTCTATAACCAACTTCAAGTTCTTCATTTCTTTTTAAAAGTGGTTTAACAGACTCTCCATACATTTCAAACTTTTGAGCGTGAGATTTAAGGTTTGAGATTTCAATTTCAAGTTCAGCATTTCTTGTTGTTGCATTTTCAAAACGTTTTTCCATTTCTTTAAATCTCTCAAGCTCTTTGTTTAAAAAGGCATTCGCTTGCTTAGCTTCACGATTGTCGTTTTTGCACTTCTCAAGTTCTTGTTTGAAATTATTGATTAATGAAGCAAATAAGGCACGATCTTGTTCATAAGAAGATCCATCCTGGGCAGGCTCACCTCTATTAGGATCCATATCTGGAGTATCAAAAGTGATATTACTATCATTTTGTTGCTCCACATAAGTGTCACTAATAGACTCAGGATGCGCAGGATGTGTCTGATCATGAACAAACATATTCTCAAATATATCAACATTATCATGAGCATGTGAATGTTGTACCGTAGCCAATATCTCTGTGTCTGATGAAGGTCTGATATGATCATCTTCAGTGTCCCAAACAGCTTCATTCCTTTGTGTACCATCAGTATCTGAATCATAGCTAGAACTGCTGCTTTCAACCTGCTTTTCTGAAGATGAATCACTTCCCGTGAAAACCAAACTATCATCTGATGCATCACCCTCATTGACCGTTTCCTCTTCTGTTTGAAAATCTTTCTTTGTCTCTTTCTCAATCACCTCTATTTCCTTTAACTGCATCTCTCTTTCAATTAGCTCTCTTTCTTTTAACTGCATATCCTTTTCAATATGCTCTCTTTCCCGTTTCAGCTTCTCAATTTCATTTAACTCAGCTTCCTCAGCATCAAGTATCTTTTCGAGTTCATCCATTTGATTTTTGCATTGAGTTCTGAAGGTAGAATAGCTTACCCAAAATTTTCTATAAAACGCATCGATAAACACTGTCTGGTTCATTATCCAAGGGTTAAATATTCTCTGAAACTGAGTTTGGATGACTTTAAGAGATTCTTTGCAGTTATGCGTATGAAGTTCTTCTTCATTAAGAAGCTTTTCAAGTTGATTCAGGTTTTGGATGAGTTCTTCTTTGAAATAATGAAATCGGTCTCTGACGTAGTATTCAAATGCCTCATCGAAACTTACTTCTAAGCCATAAATATTGATGATCTTCTCTACATATGACTTGAACACTGTAAACACTTTCTTTGAATCTCTCTCTTTGATTTGCATTTTCATTTCCATTAGGTTCTGATGTGTGATAAAGTTGATCTTGGATCTTTCCAACGAAGTAGGAGTTGTGTTTAGTGTAAGTTGATGCAAGTTTTTATGGTGAAAAATTTGATCTAAAACCTTAAAACCTCAATAACTTCCGTTCGGAGTGGATTTGGGCCTCGAAGCTGGGCTTGAATGATCTATAGATTATTCAACGTGTCCTTCTTCTCGGTCTCGCGGTCGTTTTGACAGCTGATTCGTCGAAAACGGAGTTACGGTTCAAAAGTTATGGCCGTTTGAAGTTTTGAAGTCAAAAGTCAAAAACTTACGCGTAAACCTTGAATCTTACGCGTAAACTTTGAATAATCTTACGCGTAAGATGTTATGCGTAACCTTTAAGTTATGCGTAAGATCTAAGTTATGCGTAAACAATATTGTTTATGCGTAGACTTTGATGTTACGCGTAAACTTAGAGTTTATGCGTAAGAATGTTACGCGTAAGGTTTTTTCAACCAAATTGATCTCTCAAACCTATCCAAGCTTGAAAGATATCCCGTGTCGAAGTATTCCACAAACTTATCCAAGTCAGGGAAGTACTGAGTCACCGTAGCACGAAGAGAAGACCTTAGAAGAAACTTATGCGTAGATTTCTGAAACTTACGCGTAAGAATTTATGCGTAGACTTCAACTTACGTGTAGAAAATCAATGTTAAGCGTAGGATCTCAATCTAACGCGTAGAAAACCAAAGTTATGCGTAAGAAAAGGGTTTTGACCAGAGTTACGCGTAGGAAAAGGGTTTTGACCACAAGTTATGCGTAGGAAGTACTGTAGACAGCTGTTTCTTGTACTATTCACCCAAGTTACGCGTAGGATGACCAGAAAACTTCAAAAATACGATTTTTTCACCCCAAAACTCCTTTTTCACTTGTTTCTAATGATCAAATCTTTCCCAAAACACTTTAGAATCACTAAAACTTCAATAAAAACAACAACTTTAACACTAAAACACGTAAAAATCAAAACTTTTTAATGAAAAGTACACGTTTTTTACATAAAAAATGAAACTTTTAAAGAGAAAGTTTGATGAAAATGATTTCCACACACTCCTAAATCATTGTTAGGCGATTGATACCACTTGTAGGACCTTAGATATATCAACTTTAACACAAATATAAGCACTAGAAGATGATGAAGAAGAGATGAAATATGGTGACTTGATGTTATGTATATGTTGTGTATATGAGAGAATAAGAGATGAAAAGATGAGAGCTTTTATTAATAAAACACACACACTTACACACACAAGCACACCTTACAAATGAGCCTTGGTGTGCCTTTTATACTTCCATCACATGAGATGGATGGGCTTACAATGGGCCCTTAATGGATTGAGCCTTTAAGGCTTTACATTAAATACTTGGACTAGCACTATGACTAACTATTAAACGTTAACCTATTACAATACTTATCGACTCAATAATGATCGTCACTTTTAATGCTAACACCAATCCCCTTACAAACCGTTCCAAATAATACCCAGTTGGTCAAACCAAGTTTGACCCGTCCCTTCATCCCTACCACTTGACTGCTATCCCACCCTGCAACACCTCTACCATCACCACTAGTATTTTGCCACCTCCACCTTATCCCTCCAATTACACACCCCAAGGCATTAAATACCCTTCATCCCCCCCCCCTGCTACACGCTAACAGGCCAAGTTATGTTGAAAAAGCCTTTCCCGCCAAAATTGGAAAGAGAGCAAGAGGGTGCAAAAAGTTAAGCAAGTTGGTGGGATATGATCATTGGGCCCCACACACCTCAGAGGATCATTAAAAAGAAGAGAAGAGCAGGGGAGAAGGTGTGTTAGTTTTTAGTTTTAGAATAATATAATCGTTGGTAGTAATTTTCCCTTTTAAGTTGTAATTTTAGTCAATCAAGTGTTGTACTCAGTCTTTGTAATGTAATGTAACTCTTATTTTCAATTAAATTCAAGTTCACTTTTATCTTCTCCATATTTGGCAATTTTGAATGAAACTGACACTTTCATTTGGAATTGTTAATGGTTGTTGTGTATTGTTCTATTAAGGTCAGTTAATCCTAATCACAAGTTTTCAAAAGGTTTTAAAGCTTTGCAAAAGATTTTAGTTTACAACTCAATAATTATCAAAAAAATCTCATAATTAGCTAATCAAGTCAAAAGCCAGTGTACTGATTGAAAAAGCAAAGGAACAAGATGGATTTTGGAGTTCACATGGTTTAGAGTCTCTTGGGAGCACTTAAGTTGGTTCTATTTGCCCTTAATTCCATTATCTCAGTTGGATAAATCTTGTAAGCTTCATTTACCTTTTTCATGTATTCACTGTAGCATTAGCCTATGTAATTGCTTTTTTGCTTATTTTGTACTCCTTACACGCTTATTGTGCTTAATACAGTCGGTGTTGAGAGTTAGATAGCCTATTTCTAAGTCTGTTAATCATTTGTGCAATATTTCTTGTTAACTGCTAATTTAAGTTTGTTAATGAATTATTGTGTTTTGTTGTTGTTATTGTTGGTTAGATGTTCAATTAAGCTTAGTTTATCATAATGTAATCATGTGCATCAGTTTCATAGTATAAATGAGTTTTATGTTTTGAAAAAGTACATGTTTAAATTATTAAGGAGTGTTTGGATAAATGAGTTTCACCCCTGTGTTTTGAGTTTCAGTTGATACAAATGAAGGGAACATGTTAAATTAAGTTTATATAGCTCAGCTGAACCATAAAATCAAGTGTTCATTTGACAAAAAGTCAAATCTCTTTTTATTTTCATTTTCAGTTTCACTGTGGTATTTTTTTGTTCTAAATTTCATTAAAGTAGTTCATAAAGTGTTTACCTTAGCTTTAGTTAACATCATTTTAGCCTATTATCAAGTTTTAAGTGTACTGGAACCAATCGAAACTCAGTTAAGTCAACTTCTCATGTTAAACGAAAAAATCAAATTTTCTACTTAGTCAGTTTTTACCGAAATTCAAAGAATATTTTTGATTTGTATGTTATGATTCATGCTTTGTGGTTTTTAGGAATGATAGTTCACCAGCTCTTCTCCCATTTTCCATAGCCCTTTCATTTTCTCCATTTTTGTTGTGGGCCCCACAGCCCTCCAAAGAGGGATGCAGGGCTGCAACCTGCTCTGTATCAGCAGACACCCAGCCAACCCACCACCTTTGGTGGTGGTTTGTGGCCACCACAGTGGTCCCCACACCTAGGATTTAGGTTTTCCCAACCCCCCTCCTACCAGGCTCCCCCCCTTTGACCATTAGTTTGACTTTAGGATCCCTGGGACCTACCTTATTTAGCTCTTAGTTTCTGTCCCCTTTTTCAGTTAAGATTTAGAAATCCAAGTGCTTATTTGTACCCATACAGCTTATTTGTGTTCATTGCTTGTCATTTCTGGCTTATTTTAGCTTGTTTAACTTATTTGTATCTGTTTTCATCATTGTGGGACCCACACAAGCTCATTTGAGCTCATTTTCCTTTTCAGTCAACTAAAGTCAACTGTCTTAAGTAAAGGGGGTGTTCTCAGCTTATTTTTAAGTTGTAAAAAGTTTGTTTTTACAAAAAGTTTTTGTTTTTAAGTATAAAACAAGTTTGTAAAAGAAAAATCCAAAAAAGTCAATTTAATTTTAAGTGATAGTTTCTATTTAATTCAATTTAATTTTAATTTTCATTTTTAGATTTTTATTAAGTATTTAGTATTTTTATATTTTTATTAATTACCTTATATACTAAAGTATTTTTAGTAAATTTTTTAGATTTTTATTCTGTCATTTAGTATTAATTAGATTTAATTTTAGTTTTCTTAATTATTAATTAATATTAAGTATTAAATAGCATATTTAGTTTTTACAAAGCAAAACTTAGTTTTTATATTTTTCCTAGCTCTAATATAGTATAATAGACTTTTAGAAAATATATAATTAAATTCTACTGTTCATTTCCCATTTTTCTTATTTTATTTGTTTAAATTAGACTTAAGTTAATTAAAAGGTAAATAATTAGTAGAATAGTCTTAAATATAATTTTTAGAGGATTTTATAATTTTTTAGGACTCCTGTGATGGTTATGTAATTTTATAAATTTTCTCTAAATTTTCTAAGTTAATTTAGTATTAATAGTAATTAAAAATAGTTTAATTAGTTTAATTTAGTTAAATAGTTTTTAATTTATAAAAAACCCATAAAAATACAAAAATATTTCTTTTTATTTTTTATACTTTCTTCAAGTTCTAATTTAAGTTTAGAAAATATTTTTGCTAATTTTTAGTTTAATTTATATCATTTGTCATTTTTAGTTAATTTAAATTAGATTTTAATTTAGATTTTAAATAGTTTTATTAATTAAATAATATTTAAATAATATTTTAATCATTTTCATAATTTCATTTTCATTTTTAATTTTCAAAAAGTGTCAAAAGCACCCCCTGTAGTTTGTTAAATACCAAATCCCACTTTTTCAGTCCGATTGCGTAAATCTGAATTGTAAATACGTGCATATATCTGGTATCTGATTTTTGTGAATATTATATCTGTGTACAAATACCATAATAACAGTAGCAATATCAATTCCACATCATCTGGCTACTGTCCTCAGTGCCACTCACTCATAAACGATTCCCAAAGCACCATTTCAATCTCGCTGGGACTTTAACGACCCGAGGAAACACTATACTATCCACGGAGTATTGGCTTGATTAGTTTGACTTTTACGGTTGACCATTCACAAGTGGTTGACTAATAAAAGTTGACTAGTTTAGAACCAATCATTATTTCATCATAAAAAACAACAAAAATAATGAATATGGAACATACACACATACCTTTACCATCATCATAAACTCTAGCATTCCTTATATCTATCAAAAAAATTTACGATTCTCAATAGATTTAATGTAATCAAGCAACTTTTCTGCCATTATACCCATTACTAAACTTGTATGTTTGACCCCCCCTAAAAAGTAATAGATAAATGTAGTTTATTAATGTGAAATTTTAACATAGTGTATTCATAAGGTATGCTTATATAGTTAAGTATGATAAAGAAAAAGGTTTTTTGTAAATTTACAATGTATCCTTAAACTTGAGAGGTAACATCTTTGTTTTACATCCATAAACCTCATAGTCTCTAAGTTCGCACTCCCAACTGAATACTTCTCCTTGAATATCTAGAACACAAATAACGTCAATATTAGAGGATTTATGAGTATATGCAAATTAAAAATATTGACATTACATAAAATTGTATATCTTGAAACACATACCAACAGGTAATTCTGTGTCTAGATTCAGTGATATTATATCAGAAAACTTGGTGACTTCAAATCCAGTTGTATTAACATCGGCATCAAACGTTTTTGACCGGCATGCCTTTGCGAATGCATCGAAGCTTATTTTGTATGGATGTCTCATTTATTTGTAACCTTTGTTATTATGAATAACATTAAAATTACTTATAAGAATCACCATGCCCTCTTTGAAATACTTTTCAAGAAACGTTAAGCGACCATTCTTTATGATAACATGAATCTTGTCACCCTAAAAAATAAGGATGATACAATAAACAGTTTGATACAAAAACGTATTTTAAAACGGGAAAAAAAATAAAGAAAAAAAATTAGAAACTTTTTCATCCATGACAATCATCTCAAAGTGTCTATAAGTTATTGGCATGGTTGCTTCCCTGTAACACCACCCCTTAATACTTCTACGTTGATAGTGCAAGAATTTAGTTCTGGTGTTAACTCATTAATATAAGCCTTTCGAGATCTCATCTTCGTTTGTACAGGCAATGTATAAATTTGTGAATTAGGGTTAAGAATGATTTTTGTTCGGAGTGTATACATAGATTATTTAACATAATCTAAGTATAAAATAAATCTCAACAAAAATAATTTTAGTTTTTAAAAATTCGTATAATATATCTCTTATATTTAGCAACACGATTATTATTTAGAAACAAGATTACGATTGCAATAATTATGGAAACCATAAACTTATTATTTAACATAATCTAAGTATAAAATAAATCTCAAAAAAGATAATTGTAGTTTTTAAAGATTCGTATAATATATCTCTTATATTTAGCAACACGATTATTATTTAGAAAAAAGATTCCGATTGTAATAATTATAGAAACCATAAACTTCATAAAAAAATTAAAAATAAATAACATTTATGATTAATATCAATGTAAAATTAAACAAAAAATATATAAAACATATTTTTTTAAAGAATGTAGCAATTACATTCTTCAAGAATGCAATTACACGTTTGTCGACATGTTGTGCAGTAACAATAATCATCTTCATATTCACCTTCTAAAGCTTCATAATATTCCCAATCCCATTTATACCACCACTCTTTTTCTTTCATAACATCGAGTATGTGAACATCCAACTGTGTTTTTTTTCTTTGTTTTCAAATCTTCAACATTCAGCAACTCAACATCTACAACATCAGAAATACATCTTTTTTTTGGTATCATTTGGCTTTAATTCAGAATTTGTAGCATTGACTTCCAGCATCGAAAAAACAACTTTATCATCTTCAACATGTTCCCCCAACACTATGTCCTTAGCACCTTTTAATCTGATAGTTGAAGGAGATGATGTTGGTGTTAATTGATTGATAGAAGACTTAGGGGCTGTTTCTTTTTTTATAGAATTAAGTGGCATCCCGATATAGGGTCTGGCTTGATAAGAATTATTTTGTGGACCAAAAGCTAAATATTCATTGGTGTTTCTTTTCTCACCTAAATGAAAGTCACCATCAATAGTAAATGCCAATTTTGCCCTTCAAACATTATCAATGTTTTTAACATCTAAATGTTTTAACAGCTTAAAACTATAACATTTTAAAATTGAATCACGAAAGTTTAATACATTGATCTATCAGTTGCAACAAATAACTTCAGATCAAGATAATCTTAAATTTTTGTTAAGTGGACAAGTTTGAAAGTTGAAAACAACAGTCAACACTCAACACCCACTTCTTGAATCCAAATTTGCCTGTCAAGTTCTTGACTTTTATATATGAGATCCATCAAAATATTATATAAAAATATGGGAGGAAACCAAATTACTTCAAGGAAAAATATACTCCATCTAATTTGCTTGAGAGAGAGAGCGAGAGAGAGATTAGAGGAAACCAAATTACTTCAAGTTCAATGAGCATCAGTAGCGTGGATCGAGTCATGACGAACCCGATGATTACCCCCATGAACATGTGCGTTGAAGATAGTTGACAAGGCTAGGGGTTGAAGATGAAAGGTTTGGTGAATAAGATAGGTAGTTAGGATTGAAAGATAAAATTGAATGATTTATGTTGATGAGGATAAAAGCGGAAAATGAAAATATGAGATTGCCATATGTGGGTCTGAATTAGTAGATGGAAGTTTTTTAACTCCTCTCAAACCAGACGCTCATTTAGTATATATTAGTAGATAGTAAAAAAGAAACACCCACTTTTATTTGGGTGGCCCATTAAGTTAAAAGTAAACGCACCCTTAGGTGATTTCATCTTAATTTGTATACGTAAGTATATAGATGTAGGATTTAGGGTTAAGAATTTAGTAAATAATTATGTTTAGCGAGTATATATAAAATGTAAAATGTAACTTGAATATATAAAATATTGATGAATATAACTATAATTTCTTAAAACTTGATAAGTGTCAAAAATTTTAATCAATATAAAAACTATATTTTATAATATTTAAAATTATTCTATTGTATCATAATAATTATGGAATTATATTTGTAAATGTATTATTGATATCAAAATCATAAGGTTTCAGAATAGATATAATCTTCAAATAAATGTGTATATCGTATTTTTAAAAGTATATTTTTAATTGAAAGAATATATGTTTTAGAAGATGTTTAATTGATAAAATATATGCTTTAGAAGATTAGTTTAGAATGTATCTTATATATATCTACCAATGTGGAAAACTAAGTTAGTATTAATTTAACAACTTTGAAATAAAATAGCAACTCATATAATGTTGCATAATAGCTTCTAACAAAAACTGAAATTAGTTTTGTATTATAACGTTGATTTAGATTAATGAATGTAAACGATTGATTGCATATACGCACGCTGATTTGGAATTTGCATGCTGAATATAAATTTTTAATCTAAATGTGTTAAATAGTTTGGGTGAGTGTATTACAACGATGCATGTTGAATGTATGATCAAAGTCTCATTTTCATTAAAAGTTTTGCTAACCAGCACAAAGGATAAAAAATATTATAAAGATAAATGTCATAAATGAAACAACTAAAATCATTCAAAATGTCTTAATCATTTTCCGCATCCGCCGCTAGACCATCATCTATTGAATATCCGAATGGAGGTGTAGTGTCACTTGAAGGTTCCTGTTACATTTTATCGGAATAAATAAACTCTTAGATTGTATTTTTTGCTCTATTTTAAAATGTTTACTGATATTTAAAAATACAATACACAATACCTAAATCATATAACCATATCGTTTTTCTATTTCACCATCTGAATTATAATATTTCTGTATTGATACATTATGAAATTCAACCAACTATTCTGAAGAACAATTACATATATAATTATATAGAAATTAGGAATACATATAAAGCTTGTTCAACAAAAATATTTAAACCAAAGATGTAATTTTCATAACGTTACACATGCCAATAAATGGATTTTTGTGTGTCTCATTACCACTTGATGAAGTTGTGTTAGTTAAAACACTCCTTTTGGAAATCTTATGCCTGTACATTATTGTTTTTAGTTTAAGTCTTTCTGATTTGCGTTTTGAAAATGTTTCTCGGCCAAGAGCACGTCCTAGACATGACTCAGCTCAACCGAGTAAGAACTTTACCATAATAAAGATAAATTATAGTTGAATTTTAGTATTATGTTTAAATTTCAACTATAATTTATATATATTACCGTAGAGTTCTTACTCGGTTGAGCTGATTCATGTCTTGGACGTCCTCTTGACCGAGAAACATTCAAGCAATCTTGTATTGCAGGCCTTCATCTTCGTGCAGTAGATGTATTTATTATAGAACTTGATGGTGGTCTACTAGCTTTACGGATTTGATATTCTCCAACAAGTATTGAATCTGTAACATAAGAAAAACAAATATAATGGAACCATAACAACCATATATATAACACAAAAACAAACTTAGACATTTGTATTACAAAGATAACAAAAAAAAAGGCTAATACCTTGAAACTGTCTTGATAATGTGTCACTTTTAAACCTGGATATATCCATGTAATCAGTTGAAGTTGATTTCTTTTTCTTAACATTAACAACTATAAATTGTAAAGCATATATGTGGTATATTAAGAAAAATAAAGATGATCAAATCATAACAAGAAACATATAACACAAAATCAAACACAAAAAATTGTATTATAAAGATAACAAAATCGTAATTCCTTGTGGATGTCTTGTTGGTGTATCACCTTCAAACATGAAGGGAACAGCTGGACTTGATTTACTTTCAAGATCTTATAAAAATGTAACTATCAGAATATATTAACATTAATAATTTATGATAAAGATTATTATACTGTTACCTTTAACCATGATTTCTTCTTAATCACCATCAACCACAATTGTATTTATTGGGACTGTTTTCTTTTTGGAACCTATAACTGTTCCAAAACTAACAATACAATATTTGGTAGAATTTCATTAGCAAGATATTAATACCTTAACAACAAACAGAACACTTATACCTTTTAACTGCATTTGTGGTATGTCATCTTCAATAACTTACGTATCCATTGTTTTATTTTCCTTTTTGGAACCTTTCAAAGATATAAACATAAAAACACATAAACGAAAAACATGAACAATAAAATAACCAATAATGTCAAACAAACTATGAAAAATATAACTGTAAATTGTAAAGCATATATGTGGTATATTAAGAAAAATAAAGATGATCAAATCATAACAAAAAACATATAACACAAAATCGAACACAAACAGTTGTATTACAAAGATAACAAAATCATAATACCTTGTGGACGTCTAGTTGGTGTATCACCTTCAAACATGAAGGGATCAACTGCACTTGATTTACTTTCAAGATCTTATAAGAATGTAACTATCATAATAATTAACATTAATAATTTATGATAAAGATTATTATATTGTCACCTTTAACCATGATTGCTTCTGAATCACCATTAACCACGATTGATATAATTGGGACTGTATTCTTTTTGGAACCTATAACTGTTGCAAAACTAACAATACAATATTTGGAAGAATTTCACTAGCAAGATATTAATACCTTAACAGCAAACAAAACACTTATACCTTTTAACTGCATTGGTGGTATGCCATCTTCAATAACTAACGTCTCCATTGTATTATTTTCCTTTTTGGAACCTTGTCATGATATAAACATGAAAACACATGAACGAAACACATGAACGAAAAATAACCAATTATGTCAAACAAACTATAAAAAAGATATAATAGCTACCATACCAGCTGGAGCCCTTTTCAAAACTCTTTTCCATTTTCGTAATTTGTTCCTGATGGTTGTAACCTGCATATTAACCAACATATAGACAATTATAACATTTATATAATTAACAATATACCCAAAATCAATGCAAACAAACTATGAAAAAGATAAAATAGCTAACATACAAGCTGGAGCCCTTTTCAAAACTCTTTTCCCATTGTCGTAATTTGTTCTTGATGGTTGTAACCTGCATATTAATTGTTAGGAATATAAATATTCTAGTTAAAGACTCGGTCACCCCTATAATTGTTTAGCATTATGTAGCTCGTAGAAGGAGTAATCTATTAGTTTAGTTATCGTAGTATTAGTTTATTTAGCATAGTATTTGTGTAGGACGGACGGGTCTTTACCCACTGTACACCTGATTGACAGCACGCAGGAGGGCATTTTGTAAGTAACTATATATACCCCTCTCCACATGTGGAGAGGTTGGAGCTTCCAATCTAATATTCATATTTCTCTTTCACTTTCTCTCTCTAAGTTCCCAACTCTCTCTACTTCTCTCTCTAAACTCTCTTCTTCTCTTTCAATTCGAACCATAATCACAATAACCATACTAGTTAATATTATGAGAATACTACAATTGGTATCAAAAGCCATGATTTCATCTTAGGGCCTTAGAAATTCGGATTTGGTGTGGTTTTTTTGGTTTTTGTTGGTTAGAATAGTTTACTGGGAAAACATCTTGGTTTGATCTTGTTTGTGTTATATGAAGTGTTTTGGGTGTACTTTCGTGATTAGTGGTGTTATATTTACTTAGTTCTTCAGTTGGTTAGGCTATATTTTTCGTTAGTTTAGAGTAGTGAAGGATTTATGGTCGTTTTCTTGTTAGCGATTACCTTTTCTATTGGAGATTCTTGGTAGCGATTAGCTCATTCTGGGTAGTGTTTAGGTATAGTTATTAGTGAAGTTTATTATTTTGGGACAACCGGAAAAAATCGCTAGATAGCGACTGGCTTGGAATCTTGTGGTAGCGATTAGTACGCAGTGTCCTTTAGTGTCTAGCGATTACCTTGTCCAGTGATTAACTATTTCTAGCATTTATCTTAGTTCAGTGATTAACTATTTATAGCGTTTACCTTCTCCTAGCGATTTTCTCTGTAAAGTAGCGATTAGGTCTAGCGGTTAGCTTTCTTTACTATATTTGGACAAAAGGACAAATCGCTAGATAGCGATTGGTTTGGCGTTTTGTGGTAGCGATTAGTACGCCTTGTCATTTTGTGAAACTAGTGATTAGTTCCAGCTAGCGATTAGCTACTTTTCAGCGATTAGTTATTTTTTAGTGATTAGCTCCAGAGATTAGCTCCAGTGATTAGCTCCAGGGATTAGCTCCAACGATTAGCTCCAGAGATTAGCTCCAGCGATTAGCTTCAGCGATTAGCTCATAGTTAGAGATTAGCTCAGAGTTAGAGATTAGCTCCGAGTTAGAGATTAGCTCCAGCGATTAGCCATTTTCAGCGATTAGCTCCAGCGATTTGGTGGTGTTTAGCGATTTGCTAAACTTGCAGTTTGAGCAAAGTTGACTTTTTACATCAAAACTTCAAACGGCCATAACTTTTGAACCATAACTCCGTTTTCAGCGAAATACCTATCAAAACGACCGTGAGACTGAGGAGAGTGACACGTTGAATCGATTTCGAGGCCCAAAATCGCTCAAGAGTGAAGTTATTGAGTTTTTAAGTTTTCAGACCAAAATTTCACCATAACTTATTGCATCAACCAAACCGAATCGTATTGCTTGTTGATAACTCACTGCTAGTTGATCAAGTTATTGTGAGTTGATTATACAGTGCGAGTTGAATAGTTCTGTGATTTGAGAATTGTTGCGATTTGAGTTGTTGCAACTTGTCCAATTACAATCTGACGTTGCATGTTGATTCCTACAATTTGACTAATTGTGATCTGACTTGGTGTGATTTGACTTGTTGTGAATTGACTTAGATTACTTATTGTACCTTGCAAAGTTTATCATCTCACACTCAATCACTAAAGTACTCAACATCACTTCACTGTTTCTTCTTGATTTGGTAAAATCCCCCGAAAGAATCTATTTCTCGGTTTAAATCATAGAATTGTAAAATCCCGTGCACAATCTAATCATGTCTACTAATTCAGATTCCGTCATCTCTGAGATACTCAAACTGTATGACGTGATCCATGAACATATGATTTTGAACCCTGTACAAAAAATAAACGTGCCTGATTCTGATATTGCTAATGTGGAATCCTCGTGCTCGAATTCTCAAGTTAATGAGGTTTATCAGCCACTTAAATTGTACGATAATGCAAAGGATTGCTGCATAGAATGTTTTCGACAACTTCATTAACACCTCTCGGTACTTTTAGAGGGAACTGGATTCAAGATGGGATTTGAACGTGCATTTCCAACACTCTTTTGTCAAGATGTTCAGAATTTCACAGATACAATGATTCTTAACTTAGATCAATTACAACAACAACTTGACCAAGGGGAATCCTCCAAAATTGGATCCATAGTTGTCCTTTGTGTACTCAATAAACAACTTCAAGTGTTCATTAATTCGAAATTCACTATGGATTATGACTATGAGAGTCAGATAACAATAAAGTGTTTTGCTAGTCACACGGCAATCGAGGTTGACACGTTCAGAGATACACTACTCATTCTCATGGGTAATGTCAAGGAGTTCATTAATGAAAGGGAGCTGAATCAACAATGCAGTGACACTACGGTTGATAAGCATGATACAAACGATAGCTCTTGGACTTATACTACTCATGGCATTGATATTAATCATAGATTAGATAATGTTCAAGTTCCATCTGCTGAGGTACATGTCACTGATCAACATGATTTGCTTTCTAATGAACGACAACTTACTGATCAAATTAAACCCACTTATGACACATATTTGTTGGAAAAGACTGATAGCAATATCATTTCTGATTCAACAAATATGAATCATAAATGGGGAGAAAGTGATCAGTATGCTGAACATGCTAATGAGTCAAGTTATTTGTTTACGGTTGAGTCTTTCAAATCAAATGATATGGTTGATAAAGAAGTGTTTAATGAACTTTTAAACAGATTTCTACAACTTGAAAAACGTTGTATTTCATTTGAAATCGCAATGCAACAAAAGGAAGAAAGCTTTCAAACTAACCAACCATGTAAAAATCCGGAACTTCCTGATTTCCGTGAATTCTTTATGATTAATGATTTGAAAGCCCAGCTAGAAGCTAAAAACTTAACTATCAACAACCTGAAAAAACATATTACTGTGATGTGTGATATGTGTAATGAAGTTAAGGCTAAACATGTCAGTGATGATATTGCAACTAGAAACTTTGAACTAAAAGTGGCTGAATTACTTTTGGATAATGAGTCTTTGAAAAAGCATTGTTAAAATTTTAATGAGTCAATCAAAGAAACGAGAACTAAGACATTAGATCAAACAACCTTTTTGATTGCCAAAAATGATGAATTCAAAGCTCAACTTCAGGACAAGGGGTTCACAATCACCGCATTAAAAAACGAGCTAAGAAAAGCAACAGGGAATAGTGTGAACACTAAGTTTGCAAAACCATCAAACTTGGGGAAACCAATTTTACCATCGAATAGAAACCAATCATTTGTTAGACAACCGACTGCGTTTAGATCTGAATGACCTAAATTTTCAAAAACTCGGTTTGCCTCCAAAGTTGATGTGAAACAAGTTTTGACAAAACTAGTCACTACACATTATTTGCCTAAGAATATTGCTTCTAGATCTGCTAAGCCTCAACAAGTAGTTACCCCTACAACCAGCTCCTCTAGGATTAGTTCAAAAATAGTGTCAAAACCTAGCATTAAGGTTCAAAACACTTATGATATAAAGGACTTGTACAAGAACTATGATCTTGAAAAGGCTAGAGAAAGGGCATTACTTCATAAGGATGAAATCTTAGGTTCACAACCTTGTATAATCCCTCCTAAGTTATTGAGGTCACTGCTAAGGTTCAACCTGTTAAGTCTAGGATTTACCGTAAGTCATCCACAATGCATAAGAAGCAAAACAAACCTAAAACTTCTCCTAGGTGGATACAAACTGCTAAATCTTTGGAAACTAGGAATATCAATAAGCCTTCCACTATGCATAAGAAGCTTAGTAATTCTAGACCTTGCCATAAGTGGATTCTAATTGGTAGAATTTTTAAGTATGTTGGACTTAAGTGGATACCTAGCGGGAAGATGTTCACTGATTGCAAAACCAAGGTTGAAAGTGGAACCCCAAATGGTATAGATGTTGATGTCACTAACCCATATAAATGCAAGCAAACTCTCAATGTTTGTGCAGGTAGTGTTTACTTACATGCAGGTACATAGTTCAATCCTATTAAAGAAAGACTCAGAGTTTGGCTACCGAAAAGAGTGATATCTCATCAATCAGGGGTTAATGAAGTTCAACTTTGATTCACATACTACGACATCTGTTCACATCAGTTCAGGCCTCATTCTTCATCATTATGATGTCTGAACACTTCAGGCCCCGTTTTCCAAAGAAAAGAAAAGTGTACGCTTGAGTGCGCTTTATCTTCAGAAGTGAAATGTTCTTGCTTCTGACCATTCTCATCAATAAACTTCATTTTTGTTCCATGCTCGTTCAGTCATCAAGTGGATTACTTTCATCAGATTGTATTTTTATTCAATCGATCAAAAATGGAATATTCAAATGCAATTTTTGAGAGGGAGATGTGTGAACAGTGGATCAACCTCTTATGCAATTTTTGAGGGGGAGAAGTGTGAATAAACTACATGTATTTCTATTCACTTGTTCAATCAAAAATCGCATCCTCATATGCAATATTTGAGGGGGAGAAGTGTGAATAAAATACATGTTGATTGATGCTTGAAATGAATCTCCTCTCCTCCAATACCTAATGTTCCACTAACTAAGGATGACTAATTGTGACTACGAAGTTGATTGGGTATCACGTATTTGAGATTGAAGTTGACTTTCACAAAGGCGTGATCTTAGTTTATCTTGAAGTCAGGATTGGTTGGGTGAATGACTTTCAACGATAACTTGCTCGTGCTTGAGATTTAAGTTGAAGACTTGGTTTATCTAGTTACCAGCAGTCGAGGTGGATGGTTGAAGACCTGGTTAACTATCACTTAAAGGAGTTACGATGTAGCACTCAGTCCCATACGCCTATGTCATTGTCGATAATCGTAAGAGGTGGTAATGTCTCATGCTTCGGTTGGGTAGTGAGTACTTAGAGATTTGCTTGTAGCATAAATTCTCTACACCGTTCTTCCAACATTAGTGCAAGCTTAAGTCACAAGAACGGGGAACTCTACTTTAGTTTCAAGTTTGGTATATCAGGCTTTCTCCATACGTGGTCATTTACTATTAGCCAGTGGAAGTGAAAAGAGGTTTAATTGGGGTTGATCTGTAGAAAATTGTTGAAGAGAATTGTTATCGACATCTGCTCATGGGGTATTGATTTGTATGTTGCTTCCAGTTGATATGTTTATGTACACATAGTTATGATGATTCTGAGAGATCGTCATCATCATGGAGGGAGAAATGTGTACATCGGGGCTTTTATCGATGAACTGGAAGCATTCTAGGTGAGTTGAAAATGTCGACTGACGCTTCCCAAACAAACCCGTGAAGAAGTTACAGACTATCGGTCTATGATCTATTTCCCGCTGTACATGACAAGATAAGAGACTGAAGACAATTTGGGCAGAATTGAGAGATACTTCTTCAACAAGCATCAAGGTTCTTTCAAACGGGTTGTCGGTTTGGGAGGGAGCAAGTACACTAATGGGCTTACTAATTGGGAGGGAGTACTAACCCAACTAGTGAGAGTTTCTATAGCAGTTGATTCTCGACAATCACATTTAAGCCAATTTTGTTTTTCTCACAAGATTTCATGTAGAATGTGCCTATAATGTGTTGCTGATTCTGAGGTATCAAAAACAGCAAGGGGGAAGGAGACGTACATCTGAATGCATAATGAGTACATGTGAGGAACTTAATTCTTCTTCTTCTTAATTGAAGTTATCCCGGGAAGACAAATGTCATAACCGCAGAGAATATCAGTGTATTAACTCGTTGCATTTGGTGTATCATTCCAACTATGTGGGGGAAGTGTTTTTTTGATACTTGTGGTAGGTATTACTTCAGCTTTCAGTGGGAAGAAATATGAAAAGAACAGTTGGAGCATGAGATGATATTGCTTATCGACATCTTCATACGTGCTGATATGATTTATGGTAAAGTGCTTCTGGTTAATGATTCATGTACACATTGCTATGCTGATTCCGATGAGATCGTAACCATCAGGGGAGAGATTTGTGTACATCAGGGGCACACAACAGGTTCACGTGACAGGGCTTAATCATTTACTCTGGAGTTGATATCCGCAGAGAGGTCAGTGCTTCAACATGCTACTTTGGTGTCATCGTTTCTTCTTGTGTTGGATACATGCGTACAATATGGATTGAGTTGGTATGTGTAAGATAACTGGAAAGCATTTGGTGAAATGAAGATGTTGATATCTTATTCCCCCGAATAGACAACTGCTCCAAACCATAAAGTAATGTGTACATTGGGGATGTACAACAGGGTCATGTGATCGGGCTTTATCATACATTCCGGGATTGATAACCGCAGAGATGATTCGTGGTTCACCTTGTTACTTCGGTGCTATCATTTTCTTTGGGTCTTTGAGCGTCATATAATGAGACTTTTTGCATCACTTCAACTACTTGGGGAAGTGGTCACATGAAGATGATTGTCGGTTTGGGGGGAAGCTACCTAAGCATCACATTGAGAAGACACAAGTTCAGACGATTATTCGTGAGCCTCGAATGCTTTGGTGGTGAAAGTTTAAGAGATGTTGACTACAGACTTTTTCAACGTACTGGACGATATCCTTTTGGTATTCTTGTCAACATCTTATTAAATTGAATACACTTTGTACATATATTATAACAAAATTTAAATAAAATTATAAAACCTACAAAAAACCATAAAAATCAGAAAATTAGAAAAATACCAAAAATAGTTTTTTTTGGTATGTCTTCTGGCATCGATAACATTTACGGTCCTAGAAATGTCATTTAATAATGACACGGGTCTTTAAATGAAGTTTGAACAGAAGTTCAAAAAAAGTTTTTTCAAAACATGACTAAATGGCTTACAATCACTTCAGACTGTAACCCGAACTTAAAATTATGGCTTGCTATTACTTCATATAGCAACCCGGTTTCCAAAATGAGGAAAGCATGTCGCCAGAAAGACGGCTGTTCCTGTCAACGGGTGATTAACTTCTCCCGGGCATGGATTACTTCATATCTATGTTCCATCGACTTGATGTACGTTTCAGTGCACCATTTCTTGTATAAGAAGAGAAGTCTTCTTTTTATCGCAAATACTTTTCCTTCTAAGATTCTTCGGGAAAGTATTTGTACAAAACTTGGTGGTACCATGATTTTTTCTAAATCAATCAGTCTTGAATTTTTCATAAAATTTATTGCTCAATCAATGACAAAAACGTTTTTCAAAAAACAAATGGGTCATTGATTGAGGGGGAGAGTGACTTAAAAATTTTATGTATCATCAAAATTCGCCACTTTGTACATATCAAGCAGCTTTCAAATTGTGATGGTTATGTGTCAATACATGAATTTTTCATGAGTTTCTCGTTGAACTCCAAATCATTTATAAACTCATCAATTTTGACACAAAACCGTCCCCCTCATAGATTGAGGGGGAGCTCAACAATGTTCCACTTATCAGAAAAGATTAAACCAGACCACATTTTCTCCCCAAAGTTTTCTAACTATTTAAATCAATTGAGATCCAAAATCTCAAAAGACTTAAATTTTTTGATCGGGGGAGAGAATGTGATTTAAATAAGAAATCTGATAAAATGTGATCTTTTGTACTCAAGAATAGGCTCCCTCATATGTGCTAAACTCTTTTATAGTACTGATGCACATATTAAGGGGGAGCGAATGGCGTATTATGGCAAGTGTGGAAGAACACCAAAGACCGACCATTTTACTTTATGTAATGGAGTTATAAGGGTGATAAGGTTAGGTATTAGTTCCCATGATCCACCAGAACCGGAGGGACCTTCCCAGGGACAATCCTCTAGTTAGAGTAGAAGTCCTTAGGATTGTTGCAAAAAGGAGAAAAGTGAGAAAGGGAAGAGTACCGACTGAGATAGAGCTAGGACTGGAACAAACCCGACAAGGTTCTAGTAATGAATTCTCAGTAAGCACAGAAGGGGTTGAGGAATGAAAAATAAATATAATGAGAAAGGGTGAAAAGAAATAGCCCTCCATATATTCAACCTTAGGGCAGAAATCGGGTTCAACTCATATGCTACTGGTTGTTGCTAAGGCGACACCGGTATTGAAGACAAGACGTCATGGACCCAGTGACGCACTGCACCAAACATCCTAGCCACTCAAGTTCTCTTAAAAGGACTTGTTTCAATCTCACAGGGAACCCTGCATAATGTATCAACCGCTCATTGCGAGCCATGTTGATACCAAAATAGGAGACACCTCTCCAGTCTCCAGGAGCGGATCAAAATGCACTACTGAGTCTAGAGCCAAGAAATCATCCATAAATCTCATTAGGACACACTTCCAATATGCTTACTGTTTCATACACCATGGAAAGTAAGATAATATATTAAGAGTCCTACGCACTATCCTTGTTGTATTGCCAGAACATCTAAGTGATATGCAATTATTCACAATGAAGATGGAAATCCTTCTAGAGTGAACATCATACAAGATCTTGGTAGGTGACATGTGAGATCCTTCATGGATCGAACTAGCGACCACTAGAAAGCAAAAATGGGGCGATTCACATTTTGAATCAAACTTGTTCCAGGAAATAGATTGACAGATGCTTTTGTACAAAACCATTCATAGTACTCACCAACTATTTTTCGAGCACATTGGTTGTGTATAATTTTTTCAAACAAAAGTATTTAGGATGGAAATGTGACTCAAGCTATAAAACTCTCGTCGTGTCACAAAAATGTTTATTCAGTGACACGCGAGTGATTTCTCTAATGAATTTCTCATCAATCAGTGAATTTTATATTCACTGATTCACTCTACCGTGCTGTCTGCTTTGAGACGTTCTGGTATGAGAACAGGCTTAGTATGATGATTCTGAAGTGAAGTCTTTGGAAGATTCACTACTACAAGCTAGAAATTCCTGTCAAGGAGAGTCTTCTTTAAAGAAGATTCTACCTGTTCACAGGTCGGTCCTCACGGATTCAAAGGTTAATCCAACCATCTAGAGCGAGTGACAAAGCCATATTCGCTCTCTGACTTTATTGCTAATTGTTTTATTTCAGATATTCTGTAACACCCCCAAAATACCGCAGCGGAAGACTGTATCACTGGGGTACTACTTCATAATACAAAGAACAAGTTATAGAAAACGACCTCTAAATGAGACGTTTTGAAAAGTTACCATTCGATTAATGAATTCAAAGTTACAAACATGAGATTCCAAAGTATGATACATAAATGTTTACAAAATGTTTTGAATGGTAAATGATAAAAAGCGTAAGTCTTCAGAATATGCAGCTTGACTCTAAGTTCCACGCACTAGCTATCGCCTTACTAACCTGAGATAAACTTGCTAAAGTGTCAACACAATGGTTGGTGAGTTCATAGAGTTTGTCTTAAAACAATTGAAAAACCTTAAAGAATATTCACACAGCAAAGGCATTGTGAATCCACTCAGTTGCAAGTCCCGCCCATAACAATACTTGCAACCTGTGTGTTCACAACCCACTGTTAAAATATAGTATGATTAAGACATGTATAAGTACATCACAACAATTAAGCAATTAGTCGTGAGTCTACACTTCATCTCCGAAGACCTCACGTTTATGATGTATCCAACATTCGCAAATGTTAGGATGTATCAAAGCTAATGGTCATCCAACAACTTAATTTGGAGCCACTAGATAGCCTCAATGGTCATCCAACAACTTAATTTGGAGCCACTGGAAGTCTCAATGGTCATCCAACAACTTAGTTTGGAGCCACTGGAAGTCTCACAATTAAGTATAACGCAGTTAAGTAAAACACAATCATGTATGTATGAAATCAAGTATAATGCAATCAAGTATAAGACAATCAAGTATAAAACAATCAAGTATAAATGTTTTGAGTATTTGTACAAGTAAGCAAGTAGTTGAGCATGTATCTCCCCCAAAGAGTTAAAACATGTATAAAAAGAGTAGGGGCTATGACTCACCTGATAATAACTGATAAATGATACTAGAAAATTGGGCTGCGCTTCCGCATCTAAATTCAATAATCCATTTCCTAAACCTTAAAAACCTCTAAAATCAACCCAATAGCTCCCATATTAAAAACCTATCCTTGGAATTAGCCGATCTAATCTTGCCAAAGTTTCAAGAAATTTCTGAGAACCACAACTCCTATCCACCATTGTGTAGCTCTTAATCTAACTGCAGAAACACAAAATAAACTATATTTTTACGTAGAGAATACTTATGCCATCAACTTATCTGTATAACTCGGAGCTTAAAAATCAAGTATTAAGGATGTATGGAGGGGGAAAGGTGAAGGAGGAGGAAAATGTGTGTTTTTCTGTGAAATAAAATGAACTAGTTTCCTTTCTATTTATAGTGAAAATTAATGAAAATATCTATATATTTTGATGAATAGTGTTTAGATATTTATATAAATAGTGTTTAGATATTTTGATGAATAGTGTTTAGATATTTATGTGAATAGTGTTTAGATATTTAAGAAGAAAATTTCAACTTGACTTCTCTTAATGAGATATTTTGTAAGATATTATCTAAATAATATTTAGTTGATGACTAGGTATATGATTAGGCAAGGTCATTTAAAATGTATTTGTCAAAAGGTGGTGCGGGTATCGGGAGTGAATAGTAAAAGTGAATAGTAATTTTTAGGAAAAAGTTTCAAGTTTTTATACTGACCCAAAATATGATGAATAGTATAAATGAATAGTAAAAAGTGAATAGTAATAGTGAATAGTATAAATGTATAGTAATCCGAAAATGCGAGTTGTTACAGTCTCTACCCCTTAAGGAGAACTTCGTCCCGAAGTTCTGTTGATGTTAACTACTTACGGTGTGTCTAAAAGAATTTGGGGTTTCAGGATCTCTAAAATAGTGGTGTTTACTCCGATTCATTTAAGATTGTTGTTAAGGAGTCGTATCGGATGCAAATAAGCCCACTTATTTATAACTCCTTACTTACATAAAGAAGCGTCCAAATTTATGTAAGTAAGGAATCATAAACTCATGGTTCGGTGATTTACAATTTCTTTATTTAAATAAAGAGGCGTCCCAATCCATTTTAATAAGGAGATTCTAAATCATCCTACTTAAGAATTTCTGACAAAAATCGCTTTCAGGGACAGATAGTAAGATAACCAAGTCAACAAATCCATAAAGCTAAGTAATAATATTATTTAACTCAAACCTTATGTCTCATCAAACAAGCACTGTCATAAGATCAAGTTAAATAATTAGTTATTACTAAGCTCTATATTTTTAATGACTCGACTAATCTCTGGGGTTCCTTATAATACTAAAGTCATATCATCTAACAGCGTAGAACTAAACCAATAACTAACAAAAAGTATATGGGTATGTAGTGTGTGTAAGGCAAATAAAGAGGAGAGTCTTAACGTATATAGCAGTTATAGTCTAGGCATTAAATGCAACCTAGTTCTCTATAACCAAGGCTCTGATACCAATCTGTAACACCCCCAAAATACCGCAGCGGAAGATTGTGTCACTGGGGTACTACTTCATAATACAAAGTACAAGTTATAGAAAACGACCTCTAAATGAGGCGTTTTGAAAAGTTACCATTCGATTAATGAATTCAAAGTTACAAACATGAGATTCCAAAGTATGATACATAAATGTATACAAAATGTTTTGAATGGTAAATGATAAAAAGCGTAAGTCTTCAGAATATGCAGCTTAACTCTAAGTTCCATGCACTAGCTATCGCCTTACTAACCTAAGATAAATATGCTAAAGTATCAACACAATGGTTGGTGAGTTCATAGAGTTTGTCTTAAAACAGTTGAAAAGCCTTAAAGAATATTCACACAGCAAAGGCATTGTGAATCCACTCAGTTACAAGTCCCGCCCATAACAACACTTGTAACCTGTGTGTTCACAACCCACTGCTAAAATATAGTATGATTAAGACATGTATAAGTACATCACAACAATTAAGCAATTAGTCGTGAGTCTACACTTCATCTCCGAAGACCTCACATTTATGATGTATCCAACATTCGCAAATGTTAGGATGTATCAAAGCTAATGGTCATCCAACAACTTAATTTGGAGCCACTAGATAGCCTCAATGGTCATCCAACAACTTAATTTGGAACCACTAGAAGTCTGAAATGTCATCCAACAACTTTATTTGGAGCCCCTGGAAGTCTCACAATTAAGTATAACACAGTTAAGTAAAACACAATCATGTATGTATGAAATCAAGTATAATGCAATCAAGTATAAGACAATCAAGTATAAAACAATCAAGTATAAATGTTTTGAGTATTTGTACAAGTAAGAAAGTAGTTAAGCATGTATCTCCCCCAAAGAGTTAAAACAAGTATAAAAAGAGTATGGACTATAACTCACCTGATAATAACTGATAAATGATACTAGAAAATTGGGCAGCGCTTCCGCATCTAAATTCAAGAATCCATTTCCTAAACCTTAAAAACCTCTAAAATCAACCCAATAGCTCCCATATTAAAAACCCATCCTTGGAATTAGCCGATCTATTCTTGCCAAAGTTTCAAGAAATTTCTAAGAACCACAGCTCCTATCCACCATTGTGTAACTCTTAATCTAACCGCAGAAACACAAAATAAACTATATTTTTACGCAGAGAATACTTATGCCATCAACTTATCTGTATAACTCGGAGCTTAAAAATCAAGTATAAAGGATGTATGAAGGGGGAAAGGTGGAGGAGGAGGAAAATGTGTGTTTTTCTGTGAAATAAAATGAACTAGTTTCTTTTCTATTTATAGTGAAAATTTATGAAAATATCTATATATTTTGATGAATAGTGTTTAGATATTTATGTGAATAGTGTTTAGATATTTTGATGAATAGTTTTTAGATATTTATGTGAATAGTGTTTAGATATTTAAGGAGAGAATTTTAACTTAACTTCTCTTAATGAGATATTTTGTAAGATATTATCTAAATAATATTTAGTTGATGACTATGTATATGATTAGGCAAGGTCATTTAAAATGTATTAGTCAAAAGGTGGTGCGGGTATCGGGAGTGAATAGTAAAAGTGAATAGTAATTTTTAGGAAAAAGTTCCAAGTTTTTATACTGACAAAAAATACGATGAATAGTAAAAAGTGAATTGTAATAGTAAATAGTATAAATGTATACTAATCCGAAAATGCGGACAGTCTCTACCTCTTAAGAAGAACTTCGTCCCGATGAATAGTATATATATATGTATATATATATATATATATATATATATATATATATATATATATATATATGTGTGTGTGTGTGTGTGTGTATATATATATATAACACCAATATACGCAACCTAATACCAACCCTATATTTTTAAGATTCAACACCCAAACCATTATCCGAACCTAAATTTACACATAACAAACCAGTATCCGAACCTAAAAAATTCCAAACCAACAAAAATACATGACCCACCCTACAAACAAATACTCACACAACACCACTCTCCTTCCAAAAAAAAAGCACACACTGCCAACCCAAATTTAAACATCATTATCTTTTTCTCTCATTTTAGCCTCCACCACAAGCACTCAAATCACAGCCAACAACCACACCGCTACCATCATCATCGAGACCCCCACCACCTTCGAAACCCATGCCACCACAACCACCACCGAAACCCACCACTACTAAAAACCCGACCACCGAGACCTCAACACGGATCCGATGAATGTTCATGTTTGAGGTTTTTCTTG